>CM036545.1:10018023-10466724 GCA_020745685.1 Tautogolabrus adspersus
CTAAAAAGTACATAGAAAATAGAAAATGAACAAAGAAAATAAAACATGTTTTAAAAAAAATTAGTATAAAATTAGTATTAGTTAGAGTGACACCTGCTGGACAAAGAGAGAATAATCAAGTTAATAAGATAAAGATTTCTTACTTTGGATGTTACTGTTGTACGTTAATGACAATGACTAACATTATCTGCATATGGCTCTCTTTTGTTGTTCCCCAGGCATCTGCACAGTCTGAAGACAGCGTTGACAAAGACATCCCTGACCCAACTCATCTGCCTCACCATGACAACGGAGTATCAGTCCGCCATATTGTCACTGAGATTGAAGCCATATGCCACCCTGCCTGTTATCTCCCTGCTCCCTCCTCTTCATCATCACTGACCTCATCCTCCCAGAGCCCTCAGCTACGACCAGGAAATCAGATGGAAGCAGAGACTTCTCAAATCACAAAAAACTTTTTACCTCCCCCTTCACAGCCCCAGGCTCCCTCAATGCTGCCATGTGATTGGCCGGCAGGCTCGGTGCGGCGAGCGACCAAGCAGCTTGAACAGAAGCTGAAGCAGGAAATAGAGATGGCTATTTCTCAGCGATCTCCGCTTCATTCTCCCAGTGTTGAGCACACACCTGTCAGACTGTCCCTGTGTTCCCAGCAGAGTTCTGAGAATCCTCCCCCCTGCTTCCCTCAGCACTCGATAGAAAAAAGGATATCTGAGGGAGTGAACACCGCTGAATATGTTGAATGCAAAGACGGAGAGAGGCAAACAGAGATACGCACAGAGCTTCAAAGTCCTGACTCCTCAATCAAAGACATCCTCCCGGACCCTTCATACTGTCCTATATCAGATATCAGCAAAGTGTTTGGTGCTTTACCCCAGCCAGAAGAATTAACCAAAAATACCTCAGCCCAGTCCCAAAGACATAGCAGGCTCCAAAGCCAAAACCAGCAAGGTGAGCCCAAGCCTCAGGCCTGTTCATACCTAGTGACTCTTGATGTGATGACGGTGCAGCAATCAGATACAGTTGAGAAGCTTGACTCCAGTTCCCAGGGCAGGAAAGGGGCATTGGGCCCTGGTTACAAAGGCTACAACAGTCTGGCTTGTGGCAGCCAGGAGCTAGAATCAATTCAGCAGACACTAAGAGAGCTGCAGGCATTCCTCCATGAGGGTGTCAGTTTGGAGACAACAAACAGTCAAGAAGAGAAAGTGGGGCGACCTCAGGGTTTAGGAAATGTAATAGATACTGAGCCTGGACTTTGTAAAGGGACAAGTTCTGAGCAGAATCCTCAAGGCCTGCATGTCAGGCAGTGTCATAGGGAGAGACAAGAGGGAAGGAGTATCCTGGAGCCGGCAGGGTGGTACAGAGCTATGGAGCTCGAAGCTCGTATCCGTCATGCCGGCCTCACAACCCCTTCTTTAATGAAGAGGTCAGCTTCCTTGGCTAAACTGGACTGTCTGGAGCTGTCAGCCGATGACCTCAGCGACTTGGACCCGAGGTCACACATCAGTACCACATCATCCCACTCCAAAGACTTTTTCCCCTTACCCCCGTCTCACCCTGACGACACCTGGAAGAAGCAGAAAGTGTTGGCTCAAAACACTTCTGTGGTAAAAACGCGTTTGTCCCACATAGGCAGGGATCTGGATGAATTATCCTCTTCACCATCCTTCTGCTTACCTTCCACTACCCATTGTCATCCAAAAGATGACACTAGTAGGAGGGAGGAGCAAGACAGTAGTGCGAGTGTGTCAGTCCCTTCCACACGTACGCAGTGGAGGGGACACTCATCGAGACGTTCTCGCAAAGCGTCTGTTGAAAGAAAGCAGCGACCTGTCACTGTGCTATACAACACCATGTAACCTCTGTGTGGCTGGATCAGACAAGCCTGAAAGCATGTGCAGATGTGTGAGAGAAGTCGCATGATGTGTGTGAATGTGTAGCAATTAAGCTGTAGCCTTGTGAAATCCATCATAAAGTTAGTGAGAGTTGAATAAACAAATGTTTGCATGAACATCACCGTTTCAACTTCAGTTGAGGTTTTTATGTACAGTAATGAAATATGTATTTTCAATCTAAGATTGAACCAATGCATACTATACTCTGATAAGGCTGCCAACATTTTTTAGGATGTATGTTTTCTAGTGCTTTTTTTTAATTACAAGAGGGGATTTCTCTCAAAACATGCACTTTACAAGTTTGATACAGTAATCTTCTTTATGTGAAATCTGTTTCTTATCCAAGCGGATTTATTTGCACTGATCACATTACTCTTGTTTGTGTAGGTTTGTTTCTGTTTCCAAAGAAGACAGACATTTCATTATTCAGATTTTTAATCAAAGCAGAGCAAAATTGATATCTTCTTTTTTTATTCTGTGCTTTGGCAGTTATTAAAAAAAATGTGAGTTTGTTTTTTTACTGCAGTGACGATGTTTTTTTTTAAAGTGTCATTGCTTTCTAACACACCTATTTGATAAACAAGACAGGAGTTACAAATGCTGAAATGTAACCAAATACATTGTTAACTCTACTTCCATCTGCTGTACAGACGGAGTACTACAGTCTTTAACATGTTATAGACAGAAGAGAAGATACAATGGACTGAAAGTGTGAAATCACAGGGGTTCTATTCTTAAAAGTAAAACCCTTTCCTATAGAAATGCATTCTACCTTAATTGTTTGTACTGCAAATCTCTGTCCCTTAAACAGAACAATCCTGTTTCCCAAGGGAAATTAACTCCATCGGTGCTTAATACAGCTTATTTCACACTGACATTTTACCAGCTGTTTCATGTGGGTAATTAAACACTGAGATGTAGGCCATCAGGGCCCCCACTGAGACACAGATAGGATCACATCATTGACTGGGAAAGGGACAATTCGGCTTGACCGGTGTATGAGAAATTCAGGAGATTTTATGACAAAAACTACAAATATGTGGCTCAGTGAGTTTTATCTGGTTGAGTGAAGAAATAGCAAAGGTGATGCTGGTCTAGGTGAATAAAGAGGGAGGCCAAGATGCATTCACCAATTATATCCACTGAAGCAGATCAGCCATATGGGTTTAACAAAGTCTTTCCTGAAACAGTGTGTTCCAAAATGACACAGGGAAATGGTGAGGAATAGAATCTAAAGAGCAGAAAAGAGAGGGTTGCAGCAAGTGTCGAATTTCGTCAGTGACGCTGCTGAAATTGGCATTTATAGAATTTGAATAATAATGCTTTTAGATTCTGTGTGCCTTTGACAGACGGGCAGACAGCTTGTTTTGTGTCTTTTGCTCTTTAAAAATTCATTTCACACAGGCCAGTCAGATGTTATAAATAATGTTAGGCTGAGCGAGTGCAGTTGAGAGGGTGCAGCTGCAGATTCACTTAGAAATTAATTTCATTTTCCCCGTATATCAAACACATCACCAAAGCCCAGTAATAGCTAACTTATTTGATGATTTTGTTGGTTTTAAGTCGCTAAGCTGTCCTTCTCTTCACTGTCAAGACTATAATAACTACTGGCAAAAAAATCCTGGATCAGACTGAGACACAGATCCATGCCACAGGAAGAATGATTGCAGGTACAAGCAGCCTTTCACAGATCAGCTCTATCTTTCTCTCCCTTTGGCCCAATGCCCATACAACTTTTCAAATCTTGTGAAAAATGAATTGCTTTAGTCATTATCCCTCAGTCTGGCAGGCCACAAAGCTCATTAATTGCAAAAAGCTGCATGTAAAACTGGTTTTAGAAAACTAATTCAAAACATTTGAAAGCTGCAATTAAAAATAACTTACTCAGATTGCTGCTTCAAAAACCGTTTCTTTATTGGACTCTAAACTCACTTAGCATTCACCATGAAAACATCTCTGCAGCAAAAAAAAATAAAAGTAAAAAAGTTTTTTTTATCTTAGCAATCAGGCTATTTTTATTATGATTTGCAGAGGGGACAGACAGGGACAGACGGAGTTTTCAATTTGTGCTGATATTAAAAGATAACTTTTTTTACATTTGTTTGCAAACATAAAAAATTAAAAAACAAGCTGTCCCTTTCAGTCCTTGAAACAAATATGAGCTTTGAGCCCAGCAACATTAAAATTGCTCCTTTTTATGAAGTCAGTATTTGAATAATATTTTCAATCAATGAACTGAAAGCTCCCAATATTTTTTGTAATTTGCTGATTTTATGTTGGGATACCAACTAACTGATCATGGTGCAACAAAACCAAAAACTACAGCTTAACAGTGCATCTTCCAGGTTACATTCACCCGCAGAGACATGCTCTTATATTGCAGGTCTCTGGGCTAGACTCAAGATGACAAAAATGAACCCAAAATTGTGAAAACCATGCTGAAATATTGTACAATATTCTACCGTGACTCCACAGAAGTACAGAAATCATCTGATTATGTAAGGTGACAATATACAGAAAACCTTTCATTTACATTTCTACTCCATTTACTGACATTATCATGTAACTTCATTGTTTGTATAACATACAGGCCTGCCACAAACGCAATCACATTCACATACAGTTTAGCTAGAACACAGTCTTCTTCATATCTGTGCTCCTGCAGTCTAAAGTCAGGTTAACTGGCCCGAGTTAACTTGTGCTCAGACTCCTCATCTACAGCCATTAACAGTCATATATGTGATCCACCCACAAACTAAGTACAGTACATCTGGATTTTGTGCAAATCAATTTAAATGTACCAGTCCTTTTTTTTTTTTCATTAAAAACTTAGAAACGTAGAGTGATTGTTGACCTTCAACTAGGCTAGACAAGAAGGTTTTAAGTATTCTCCACACAGCTGGTCCTGCATTGTCATTGATTTAAATAAAAAAAAAGTGTTTTTTTTTATCATAATTAAGATGGAAACCACACAACTCAATGGCAACAGGACTCAGTTAGCATTTCTGTTAGTGTGTTTTCAGAACAGAAGGTGACCTGTTGACCCCTGTTTGGAGAGCTGGTTTTGAAACACACACACACACACACACATACACACACACACACACACACACACACACACACACATCCTTCAAACAGACAGACATCAGTCATCCAAGGAGGCATTCCATTTAACTTGTTGTATTGGGTTTATTGTTGCTTGTAAACTGGCACTGGTCAAGAAAGTACCATGTAGCACAAGAAAGAGGAAACTTGTGTCTCAGGCTGTCTGAGGCAGGACAGCCCCATCACAGTATGGCTTCATGGAAAGGGTCTGGCTAAGTTGATAGGAGAGAAAGGAGGAGTTTGATCCGATAAAATCATTTAAAGAGGAATTTGGCATTTATGTCCAACCACTTACTGAGTGTGCTTTAAGTTAAAAGTAGCCTCTTTTCTCCTATGCGTCTTTGGTCCAGACCCCTCCCTTCAGACCCTTCATTGGCAACTCAGCTCTCATTTCTCCATGAGTGACAGCTTAATGATACGCTGTAACTCCTCCTCCTCTTGGCGCCGCCGAAGCTCCGCTTCTTCCTGTTCCCGAGCTGAGATTTCCATGGCGATGCGAAGCTGCTCGTCATAGCAGCAGTTGGTGGGCTTCTTTTTGGAAGGGGTGGAGGAGAGGCTGGATTGGGGACAGGGCTTGTGCTGGGGGGTCCTTGGGTGAGGATTGGGAGGGGGGTTAACAAAAGAAGAACACAGGTGTAAATACCTGCCATAAGACTTTGTGGATTCAATTGTCAGTCAGGGTTGCAGTGGATTATTTTCACAAAACAGTTTTGTGTTCATAGTATTATATAATTAATGCTTTAAAATCATTGACCAAGGCTATACAACATTTTTTGGTTTCCAGGGGTTAAAACTCCCTTCTGCCAGTGTTCATGTTTCAAACTGATAGTTTGTCTTTCAACATCTTCTGGTAAAGAGACCATCCTTGCAAAAATGTCATAAACAAACTTCTTTTCCAGCTCCACATTTCATGGGTTAAAAAACTTGTTGTTACTGACTTTTAACTGTAAGTTGTAGATTTAAGTTTAGCTTAATCACTCATTCCACAATAAGGAACTTGTGATCTTTGTAATGACTACATTCTCATTTGTAGCCTCATTATTGATGCCTAATTAGAAAGCTAGACACAAATGCAATTATAAAATAAATAACTGACAACGCTGTCTTAAAAAAGAGACAGACGTGCACAGATTCGACATAAAGAAATGGTTGTAAAGTTTATTGTCCACTAAAAGAGCATGATCCAATATTGTTATGAGAGATGATTTCAAAAGTGACCAATCCTAAATAACTTAATGGTTATATTTTTCCACAGAATGGTAAAAGTGGTTTTATTGACATGGGAAACACAAAACTGTTTTCTGCTCAAATCCATTGTAGTTCTCCATGGATTATTTAGTTTCTTTGGATTTCAAAAAGTTAGGACTCTCTATGACATATTTAGACTACTTAATTTAATCTTTAAGTCATTTTAAATGATATTCATTTAAATCAGAGATTAAGATTGAATTTGTTTTTGTTTTTTACCTCTTACATGACCGAAAGACACTCCAAGCCCTTTTAGGATTTAAATATGTACAATACGTTTTTACAGTCTGTGTATCTGCCAACAGATCTACAGATAGGGAAGACATAAAAGAATACTGTGTCTAAAGGTAAGAGGTGAAGAGTAAGTGCAGCGCTGTGGACAGTAAAAACTGGAAACTCTTTAATTCCCCAGTCCCCTCTCTCACTCGATCTTTCTTTCTCTCTCTCCAAACACACACTCACAGCACAGCAGACAGGAGATGAGAGTCTGGATTGATGTGAAAGAACTTTTGATATCAAAGAAATTGAAGGGTGCAAGATATTGAAGAGTAACCACTAATTGACTGTCACATTGTTTGTTCTACTAAAGAGAAAGAGACATGCTTTAGGATTAGTAATTTGATTTGGAATTACAATAAATGCTTAATCTTTATGCTCAGGATTGTTCCTCGTCTGACTGCATACCTGTTCATTTGAGTGCTACCTGCTTTGTTTCTCATTCTCATCTCAATCCAGCATGCAACATGCAGTGCCTTTCACCATCCTTCCTCTACAAAAGCACTCCTTCCAAAAATAACTTTCTTCAATTCAAGTCTGCCTTCCTTTTGTTAACAATTGTTTGTTTTGGAAGGAGGAAAATGACATTTGGTATGGGAATGTACACTATAATTTACAGAGCAAGGAGGAAGAAAATGACAGAAAAGAAATGTACACAGGATAAAAGAAAAAGAGATGAACATTTTACCTCTCTAGAGGACTTGGGTCACAGGAGAGAGGGATTGTTCCTGGCTTGCTATTGGTCAGTGCCTCCCAGATGGTCACCTACAAAAAGTTGCACAGGAAGTCTGAGTGTGGATTTGAAAACAGAATAATGGACAGATGAAGCGATGGCATCTCATTAAACAGATTCTTCCTTCCTGCAGGCTTTTACCTGTTAATGTATGTTCATGTACTTGTCACATACAGCACAGGGACAGCCAGCCAGCTGGCTTGATAATGAATTATGTACTATCTGAATATAAATTATTAATACGACTACTGATACAGCTATTACTGATAAGATGCTATGTAAAGTATCAGTATTAGTTAATCACATTCATACACATTTATATGCTGCAGACCAAGCAGCGGAAGCAACTTGGCGTTAAGTGTCTTGCCCAAAGACACATTGGACATGTGGCTGCAGGAACCCCCAACCTTCTGGTTGAGAGAGGACTGACTCCACCACTGAGCCACAGCCTGTTTATCATTCTAGTAGATGCTGTTAATCGAACAGTGTCAGCAGTAAGGTCCATTAACAACTGCTTCACTATTGTATAAAGCGATTGCACAACTACTCAGGACAATGTCCTGCTGCTGAAGGAGGTTGTGAAAACTGCAGCGTAGATCCTTAGCTGCAACCTTGCATCTCTTGATGACAGAGTGACGGGCAAAATTAATACATTTCCAAAGGTCCTGTTAGTGCATGTGTGTGGAATTCGGGCCTGTGTGTTTGTAGCATATCTCTCAATTAAAGAGTTTCAAAGTTACATTTCCTCTTGGGGATTAAAAAAGTATAAACAATTACATTTAGGAAAATACAAATACTCCCCTCTCACTTGCCCACCTGATCATATTCGGAGCCGGCCTCCAGCAGACTCTGCTGTATTGCAAATTGGAGAAGGTCTTCTGCATCATCCCTCATGCTGTCTCTCTGTTTGCCACCCAGCATGGTGTATCCAGGTGGGGGCTCAAACACACATTGGGGAATCTCTCCGCCACGACATGATACTGGGGGGAGGGAAAGATAAAGAGCAAGAGATGGCATTATCTGTCAGTGAAGGAGATTATACTAAACTGAGAGAAAGAAGAAAGGGGAAGCCGAAAACAATACTTTCTGAGTTAAAATAAGACACATCCAGATTAAAACTATTTCTTTGAGGCATTTCCCCTCCATACAATTTTTGGGAAAAATATTTTGCAACTGAACTACTAGTCCATGTATTTTTTAACATTTACTATTAACAAAGATTGATATGGATAACATCCAGGATTTGATGATTGGTGAACTTCACATTGTAAATGTTGTCTCCTCTCTGCATTGCTGCAAATTGAAACTGAACTTATCAAGTGATAGGATGATGAAAGTAAGACAAAATGGCAAACAGAACAAAGACAACATATCCAACATAGGTGATAGATCCTGCTTATGACTGTGTCATATGACGGTAAGCACTGTTTGTGAACTGAATTATGGCCCAGAGATTCATAATCAGCTCTCTCTAGGGCTTAAGACATTGCCAGCTTCTGACTACATACAGTATCTGTTGAAAATCACTTAATGTCTCCATTTTCTAGTTGATTCTTGACACTGTAATTTGACAGAAAATAATGTAGCCTATGCTGTTATCTTCTTACTGGTGGAGCTGGAGCTTGACACACTGGAGGAGTCACTTCCCGGAGAAGGGGTGTCTGTCCTCACCGTCTCTCTCTGTCCATCACCCTCCACCACAGATTCATTGTCAGCACGGACCCCTGTCCCCTCCTCGCAGCCGTTCAGGTTACTGAATGTGATCCTAGCATTCAGGATGTGGTAGAGAGGGATCTCTGAATTAAATAAAAAGAAACAGTTAACCAAGAGTGTCCTTTTGAATACATTTTTTTTCTTATAAAAATTTGAAATCCTTCCTGTCATTTTATCTAACTTTCTCCCTATTTCAATTTTGTTCAGTTGATCTTTTATCTTTTTATTAAATGTAAAACCTTGCATCATTTCTTTAAGCCAGCCATCCCCTTAACTTCCCTCCCTTCCACCTTCAATCAATCTCACTACTGTATCTCTGCTCTCACCGATCTTGACAGGGAAGCCAGGTGGCAAGCGCAGCGTGATGAAGTCACGCAGCTTAGCAAACAGGGCATTTGAGATGGCCATGAGATCGATGATGGGCACCACTTGTTCTGCCAGAGACAGAGGATGGGACTCACACAACCAAAGCTTGGCTTTAAACCTGGAAACAAGAGACCACACACATTACAAACATATTCTGAATATTATCCCAAAAAAAAGACCATAGTAGTATTAAAGCCATTGATGCAAAATTCATGTATATAGTTATTTGGCCAGATAAATACAAATATATGAATTACATCAGCTAAGAGTGAACATCAACAAACAGCTGTTATATTTAGACCTGTCTAATAATGACCACAGGATCAAGAGGCAGCTCAGAAACCTCAAACACTTCATTCTCATGATGTCCCTTTTCTGCTATGCAAGTGCCAAAGAACAATGAAATGGACTCCTGAAAATGAAAAGCCAATTGACAGTTAAAGGATGAAGGACAAACAATTGGTCAGAAGGTTTCAGGTTCTGGACTGAAACAGGATATGGAAAAACAGGGTTATTAAAACACTAATATCCAAACCAAATGCTTCAATTTATTCAGGAGACACTGCAGGACTCCCTCCATTGAGTTTTTGCACTTGGCAATGAGTTTGAAGGGTAACTTTAATGTATGCATGGCTTCCTGTTTTTTTACTGTAATCACCTCTGGGTCTTGGTGGTTAGCTGGCATGGGTGGCCAATGTCCCTCTGAGTTGGTAATATGCCGGGGTTGAAGTATTCCTCGGCTGTCAGCGCTGCAGGATTGGTCACAGCAGGACAGGACATCTGGGTTACCAGGGCCTGCAGACAGTAAATAATGAATTTTTAAAAACTGCTTTATAACATGTGGCTATTATTTACACAGGATTGCTAATCAATGCCACCACTCAAAGATTATTTTAAAAAGTGTAAAAATGTCAAATTTGTTTGTTATGACGGTAATTTTTTTTGCTATTGTCTATTTGGGAACAGACTTCCTACTTAGATTTTGAAATTTTCTCTTCATTTCTCAACATTTAGCAAAAACTTCCGAGCAAATGACAAAGCAGTCTGTCTGAGTCATGGCTGTCTACAACGAGTGACAAGCCCTATTCCTGCCAGCTGTACTGTTGTTGGAGCCGTGTTTACATCATGTTTACATTGACGGGACGGCCTTGCATATAATTTTTAATTTAATTAATTAATTTTTAATTTTAAACTTTATTGATCCCGCGAGGGGAAATTCATTTTTACACTCTGTTTAATGAACATAAACACACACATAGGCCCAAATACACAGACATGCACAAACAGAATCCTATGGACATGCATTAATGGAGAAGTCTCAGAGTGAGGGGGCTGCCCACAGCAAGAGCTCCAGAGCAGTTTTGGGGTTTGATGCCTTGCTCAAGGGCACCTCGGCAGTGCTCAGGAGGTGGCAGGTACCAGGCCTATTTCCGGACTTGATCCGTGCCAGGACTTGAACCGGCGACCCTCCGGTTCCCAACCCAAGTCCCTACAGACTGAGCTACTGCCGCCCCATATAAAGCTGTTTTATAACATAGCCTACTCACTGCTTATTTACTACCTGCTTATTTGGAAGTCACGTAAGTGTCTTTAGATCTCGGTCATTCCATGTCAATTTATATGCGATACGCAGCTATGAGTTAACCAAAGTGTGCTAGCATTAGCCTGCTAACACAACAATGCAGGCCACAGGGAAGTGCAGCTCGAGCAACGGACAATTTTGTGCTTAATGGTGATTAATAATGGTGCATTCTAATTCATTACTCCTTCTTGCGAATGCGAGTGGAGAGGGGTTGGAGGTGTGCCGCTGGAGAAAAGCGGAGGATTCAGAATAGGGCAGGTGTCGCCAAACAGCAGTTTGTTTTGGTATTTAAAGTTTAAAAATGGGTAAGCGAGGGTCAATGGGAAGAAGTGAAAAAACAGAAGGCAGAAAGAGGAGAAGATGGTATGAGTAGGGGCTCATCAGCAGAAAATAATTTAAGAATAAAATCACTGTCTATCAAAACAGGCAGGTGATAGTGGTGGTGCTCATGTGGAAAATTGTACACTTACCCCATTGCTTGGCCCCATGTGTTGCTCAGCGATCCCAAGAAAGTTCTGCAGTGGAGTCTTTCCACCTTCTCAAAGATACACAGAAGTGACAGACTGAGAGGATATAGTCAACAATCACAATTCACAAACCTTCCTGTTTGTCTTCTCCACTACAGCTGTCCTGAGTAGGATTACAACAAAATAACTAAATGGAATCGTGACCTGGGAGAGGGGAGCACTCAGAGGAGACTGTTATGGTTCCTCCTGGCTGACAGCAGCAGTCCAGAGAGAGGAAAGCCTGTTTATCTTGTTTTTGTTTTATGATCTGAAGTGCTAAACTAGAAAACGGGGACGAGGCCAACATGAGAATGTTACAGGCTATAAGCTGGAGCCTCTGTATGATCTAAGTCTAAGTTAAATGTATCATGAGTCTTAAATCAGACATGTAGATGCACTTGGGCCAGGGTTGAAAGTGCACAGAGGGGATCATGTGGAAATTAAGGTGACACAGGGGTGATGAACTTGCATAAAGAGCACAGTAAAGCCTAAGAGGTAACACATTTGTATGCTTCTCTGGCACCAAAGTATAATGAACTGACTTACCCTTCGTCTTGTTCTTGTTCTGGTCTGAGAGATGGTCAGTTCTAGTCCTGGTGATCAGTTCCAAATTAGATGCTGCATACACCTGAAAGAAAATAAGACAATTTACTTTGTTCTGTTTGCATTATTGCCATTAGCCAGATCAACAGTTTATTTGCAATTATTTCTCATTTCCTATACAGATGTGCAACAATTTAGTTTTTTTAATGACCTTGTCAGACTGTGTAAAGTCAATGGGGAGAATGGCTGACATTACTTTAAAAGAATGTGCTTGTACTGTAAGGTTACATTCATGTTTGCCTACTGTTGCTTATTATTACAGAGACATAATAATAATAGTGTATATAAATAACTTGAGCTTTCTCAACTATTTAATTATTTCTGTGCACTCAAAACAGAAATCCTTACGAGGAATGTGAACAGTACTAACACAAAGTGAACAAAGTTTCACCCTCATTAAATTACAGATATTAATCTTGTTACCTTAAATAGATACAATACCTCATTGATATGCATCCTGCTAACAGCTGTGTTTAAAAGGTAAAGTAGTATTAAAAAGTAGTATCGTCTTCCTCCAACTAAATCCAAAAGCAAACGCGACAACTTGCAAATCAATACTGCCCTTAGGGACCTTTTTAAAAGTAATTTGAGGAGTGATTTAGTCTGGGATTAACAAGTGAAGTTGAAATAGGAAATATCACATAGTGTTGTGACAGTAGTGGTTCCTTGACAGTGTGAAAGGGAGCTAAATGGGCTGTATAGGCAGCTTGTGTTCTACCTTTGCTTCATATCCATTCACCATCTCAGTCTTCTCACT
The DNA here is from genome assembly GCA_020745685.1 of Tautogolabrus adspersus. Taxonomy (NCBI): domain Eukaryota; kingdom Metazoa; phylum Chordata; class Actinopteri; order Labriformes; family Labridae; genus Tautogolabrus; species Tautogolabrus adspersus. The sequence goes on from CM036545.1 coordinate 10,030,805, forward strand.
TCTCCAGCCCAGTATGCCCGTCTTATTCCTGCAACAGAGATTCAACGGTCTGATCAACATCAAATCAACATTGCAATTGCATTGCCAGTTGGTGTAAATGACAGTATGTGCCTGTCCAAAGACATTTGCATAATTCATCTGAGAGTGAATTAACTATCTCCTCTTGGATTGAAATCACAGGCTCTGGTTTTACTTTATAATGTAAAGTCTAAAAACATTGTAGCTATTGTTACATGGTTAAATGGCAAATGGACTACGGATCAAGAAGTCAATTCAAACAGTCAGAGGTAATGGTAAAAAAAGTTTCAATGTTTGATGTCTCAAGGTGGAGATTGCTTTTGACTTGTCAACTGAGCCGTCTGGGAGGTTGTTGTTTGTTTATTTTTTTGTCTTACAAGCTACATAGGATCACTTTAGATTTTTGCAGGATTTTAGAGTTAAAACAGGATAATGCACTTTTGTACAGGGATTAATTCCTCCTGGCTTGTAAATGACAGTAGGCTACTGTACATCAGTAAAACTCAACATAATTTTACGTTCTCCCCACTTCCCTCATTATCTTTGCTTTTGCTAGTGATTTGTAAGTATTTTGTTAGTGTATAGTGGCCGCTTGTGGCTCAGTAGTACAGTCAATTGTCTCCAAACCAGAAATTTGGGTATTTGATCCCAGCTCCTGCAGTCACCTGTCATAGGGCCTGATTCACTAAAGGTTTGCGTGTGTTAAAATGTGTGCAAACTTGATATCAGCCGCAAACCAATGTGCAAACTGGTCTACTAACGGCTCACACTGAGGATTACATCATTCAAATCTGCAAAAAAAAATGCATTGTACATTTAGTACGTTGCCATAATGAAAATGCAATATGGGGCGTTTCTTCCCTAGCATGCAAAATACTGGGAGGAGAAAATGCAAAGTTAACTTAGTACACGCATTACAATTTTCCAAGCCTGAAAAAAATTGCAATGTCTGTATTTAACACCTTTGAAAGGAAGGTGCTAATCCAGGTGCACATTGTTACGCACAGATGGCTGCTGTTATTGTAGCGAGGAGGAGACATAGGCACAATTAAAGAAGGCATAAAGTGATAACATGTTTAGAATGACAGAAAAATAAATGGCATGAACATAATTTTTATTCCCATTCAAAAATCTTAAACTAAGAAAAACACCCTGATTAAACTTTTGGCCTATTTGTAGCCAAAGGAAACTGAACATTCACAGCCACTGTAACCTAAAGAAGAATATTATCATTGACATTTATGTCTTCCTTTTTTCCTCTTTTTGCCAACATCCCATTTTAAACTGGGGATTTCCTTTTTCACGGGTTGCGTGTCTCTCCCCCAGCTCGTCTCCTCCAGTGCGCTCCTCTCCATAGTGAGCTTGTCTCCTCCCTCTACAGTCCACAGCTGGTATGCTGTGGGAGTGCTTGGATTGGGAGACCTCACCACTGCTTGTACCCCATTTGATCCCTCTTGCCATTTATGGCTATTGTCAGACCAGACACAGCGCTGACCATAAGTCTGGTATGCGCAACAATGGCCCGAGTGTTGTGCCTTAGCGCGCTCGCAGTACATGGCGCTCACATTGTTGCTTTGTTATTGCGCCCTGAGTTTCATTTTGCGCTCGCAGTCATTCTGCTTTCCATTCAAAATCTCCATGGCGTAAACCAGTAAAACACGAAAAAAAGCCTTTAGATACTACCGCCTCCACAAGCTATGCACCTGTTATCATTCACACATTTTTCTTAGTTGATCACCTGTAAAGTGCACACCAACCAAACGTGCAATTAGTTGGAGTGAACAGTTGGAGTGAACACACAATGTAGTACTCCTAACTTGGGATCTTAGTAAATCAGGCCTTAAGCATTCTTGGGCAATACACTGCCGTAGTGTTTGTATGTGGGCTTTTTTCACACCAATCCCAACACCCTCTCACACACACTTCCCCTCTGTCTGTTACATGTGTCTATTTGATTTTAAAGTGCTTCATATTTACATGGAGCTAAAAAAAATCATAATCTTATAAACATCAGATTGAAAATCTTATGATGTTTTCAAAAAAGAAATGCCCCCAAAAACATGGGAGTTTTTTCTAATTTTGAGGAGTGATTTTAATGAGTCTGTCTAGATAATATTTGTAGACAACTTATTATTTGAAAGAAATTAAACCATGGTTACATTAAGTACTAATTTCTGTGGGAACGAGGGGATTTCATCCCAAAGCTTGCTGTATGTATCCCAATGTTTTATTCAGCTGTGGGCCTGACCACAAATAGAGTCCACTCCGTGCCAGAGTGTGAGTGTGATGGGGCCAGTTTGTGTGTGAATGGAATAGTACTGGTGGGCAGCCTCTGCTATCAGTGTGTGAATATGATTTGAATTGGTGAATGTAACATGTGGGGTAAATAGCACTTTGAGCGGCAAGATAAAAACTAAACAGTCCAAGTCTGCTTACCATTTCAAAATGAGTTTTGACATCAACCAGAGAATCAATATGTTCTGTGTTACTCAGCATGGGTTGTAGTATTTGGTACAGCTACATTGAAAAAGTGTAAGAAATTGAACATTTACAAGAACACTATGAACTCTTCACGGAAGTTTGTAAAGAAGGGACAAGTATATTTAAATTAGTTTTTCATCCGTATTTTCAATGTGTTTGAGTGCAGTAGTGATTGAAAAATGTCTGCACATACACCACAGGTGCCCTGATTCACACTTAATTCAGAGTACCTCAACATTCTTGAAGCAAACTCCTTACATGTGTCACTCTGATTGTGCGTATTTTTATCTATAACTTAGAATTATTCATATATTTGGAATATTGTTTTCCAATCTGACCTCTCGAACGCAATGTTGCGGGTGTCCAGCTGAGTGGTCACCACAGGTGCTGACAACCTTCCTGCTACCTGCTCGTCACTGGGTTGTATGGCCCCCAGAAGACCCAGACCAGCTACGTTGTTGCAGGCACCGCCATTCAATCGGCCAGGTGAGAGTGCTGCCAGAGACGAGACACATAGGGTCTCACAGTACACCAGCTGCCTGTCGTGGTCGACTTCCATCACTTCAGCATTCGAATCTGAGTGGCAAGAGGGTGAGAGATGTGAAGGAAAAAATAAGTGCAATGTTAGTAAGCATAAGAAGGAAAATAGGAAATTGAGACTATGAAAGTAGGCTACCACAACAAAAACATACACTTTTGTTAATACTTTATTAAAAACCAAGAGTAAGGTCAAGGCCTTCTGTTTTTGTAAAGTGTCTTGACATAACACTTGTAATGAATTGGCACTATACACTTAATGATAGAGTGACTAATTATAACTGTACATTTTTAAACAATAGTTAAGAATAGGTTAAGTTCTGCCATTATAATGCCTTTGTACTTTATACTGATTCCACAACTGCATAATATTGGTGTCGCTGTCTGTGATTTAACATTGCCATACATTGTGTTTTACAGAGATGAGCAAGTTCAAAACTGTGGAAAAGAGTGGAAACTGTTTTGAAATGAGGAAACAAAGATACTTATATGACCCTTTTGTCCTGGAAAAGCATAGTGACACCTGTACCAATATCTGTGATTATTTGCTCAGTTTCAAAGGTACATTCAAATGAAGTCAATGTGACTAATACAAGTATTTGTTTCTTTAAATGTAGCTTTGTTAGTCTTGGACCTTAAATTCATATGATTTGCCTGTAAAGTTTGGGGTATATTTGTATCGAACAAATTGTTGGTTCTCTAAAATATCAGATGTCCAATTTGTTTAGTTGGTGCAAATCCCTATACTCCAAAAATTGGGCTATCTGATTTGAGTGAATGCAAATAAAAAAAAAACACAAAACGGGGGATTTCACGATGACAAACATATTCTTGCAAAATCGGATCTCATGTGAAGAAATGTTCTAGTTGAGATAAATATGAGAATATTGATACCACCTAAATGTCTGTGTGGTAAGCTACTGCCAGTAGCCTGTTAGCTAGAATTTGTCATAGAGTGGGAACTAAGTGGGCAGCTAACCTTGCAGTGTCCAAAGGTAATGTAAATCACCTACCAGAGGTTCATTATTAAACATGACATGCACATCTCATTTGTTTAATCTGTAAAAGGGGGAAGTGTAAAAAAAGGTTTTGGTTTTATGGAAAGTCATGCTCTGATTTATTTCTTGGACATCTTTAGCAACAATCTGGGGTCTTCTCATTTCACTCTTGTCAAGAAAATGAGTAGTTGTATATCCCTACTTATCTAACGATTTATATATAATTTAGACAAATAATATAATGTGTTATTTTTCCTTTGTAGTATTGTATTGTATTAGATACTTACCATGAGCAAAAGTGTTTGATAAATAAATATAACCTAACCACTCACACACAGGTTCACACTGCAGCTATAGTTTTAAAAAACTGACCTTGTCCTCTGAAAATAAAACTTCTGTTTCCTCTCTGCCAGGTCATTTGTTCAAAGCCCATCAAGGTGGTGTCAACGCGGAGACACTGACCACTCTTCCAAACTCTGTAGGTGTCACTGGGGCAGATACGAGACACAAGGGGCACTAAGGACAAAAAAGACACACCTAGAATCAAACTGTGCCATTTCTAATGGATTTGGAGATAATGAATTCAATTTATGCTGGCAGTCCTATAGTTTAGTACTTTGATATATCAGCATTATTATAGAGACAAATTTAAACAATTAGTCACGAATCCAGTTTACACACTTACAGTGCAATTCATTCACTTGTGGTTCTGTAAAGCACTGTAGATGAAATTCACAAAGTGTCTAACTATAAAACCTGACATACAGTATGCTAGGCAGGAAGTGTGTGAGCTTCAGTGTCCAGTACAGTAGAAAGAATCAGAACTCTTCAATCCCAGAGGGAGATGATAACATAATTAGTACTGACTGCTTAGACTGATTTACTGACTGGGATGACACAGAGCCTGGACTTACCCCAGCTGGTAAACTCCCATTTCATCTCCACATAAAAGTCCTGAGCCTGGTCAGAAAGAGGTAGAGACAGGAGAAAGACATTGGGGCGGTTAAGACAAATGACAGAGAAACAGGCATTAAAAAAGAGACAGAGAGAGAGAGAAAGGAAAAAAGAACAAGTTGGGGAGATAGTGATCACTTTAAAGGTGGATAAACAGATACAGAGGAGAATAGTAAAGTGAGAAAAAGAAAAGGAGGAAGATTTAACAAATGCAGTGATTCTGCTTCATATGTTGTCCAAATATGGGAAGATCAGCCAAGAGAAGAGGTTGCCATTTTGTATGTTTTGAGGTAGAATAATAACTGATGGATGGAGGCATAATAGAATGTTGAGGAAGGGAGTAGCAGCAGGTTAAGAACTTTGTGATGTGTCTGATGTTTTCAAGTGCATGAATGGCTAAGTGTGATAGCTCTTTGAGCTACCATGTGTGTTTATCAGGTAGCATAGGACCAAATACATAGGAAGACAGACTGTGTGAAGAAAGTTCTAAGCACCTCTGCCATTGTACTATTTGTTTTCATTTTATTGGACCTACTGGATCAAAATGCTCCCTTGTCAGTATTATAGCTTGTCTATTACTATTTTTTATTGAGCCTTTAAGCAACATTCTCCTTACCCCTTTAAGGGAAATTACAACCCATATTACCTAAAAACAAGCAACATCAACACCTAATCTTTGTGTGCGTTTACTCTTGCTACGGAGTGAAAATCGTTATAATTACACTCACAAGATCAAGAAAAAATGTCATCAAAAATAAATATTAAAAAATTCATCTACAGTTCAAATGATTGCGTCTCTGCTCACCATCCCTCTTCATACAAAAACTCGAGACTGTATGGTTCAGAGACTTTAAAAAGGTCTAGAAATTTTTTTTAAGTGCATTCAAGTTTTTAATAGAATAAGGGAGTGAAATCCTACCTGGCGCAGTCGCTCCAGTAGGATGGGTATACCCGCCAGCCTCTTGGCTGTCCTCTGATAGTCACGGTAACGAAGTACAAGACGCACTAACTCTGGATCTCTGGTACTTACAGCCTCTTGAAGAACTGCAAATGAGAGAGAGAAGGAAGGAGAGAGAGAGAGCGTAGAACAGAGCAGATCAATCAGGCGTCATTTAAAATGTATATACAAGAAACTTAAGGAGAGCAGCTAGAATTGCCAAAAATCAAAAAGGCCAACAGAGAAGCATGTACGACCAATTGCTGCTGCTTGCCAGTCATTTATCAGACAGCCACTCTGAGGGTGACGAGACAGCTTACAGAGACCAGGTCTGCAAACTCACTTCATTGTGTATAGACAATGACCTGTCCCTGAACAATACAAAACATAATAAATCCTAATTGACTTTTAGAGACATCAGGAAGAGTTCTCTGCTCTTCTCAACCAAGGAATTGAAGTTGAAAGAGTTTCCAACATCAAATTCTCTGGAACACAAATGACAGAGGACCTCTCGTGGACAACTTCACTGCTCTGAAAAAAGCAAAAAAAAAGGCTCTACTTCCTCAGACTCTCCAAGAGATGAACCTGCCTGCAAAACTGCTGCTGAAAGAACTCACATACTGTATGACAGTGCGGTATGCCAACTGCTCAGCAGCAGACAGATCAGCCCTCCAGAGAGTCATTAACACTAACTAACTCATGCCTACAGCTACCTTTTTTTCCTTGCTGCCAACTGGAAGATGTTTCATGACCCTTAAGACCTTGGCATCAAGGTTTAACAACAGTTTGAGAGCCATCACAGAACTGTACTTGACAGGAACACTGCCCAAAAAAAACTGCAACAACAATGTGCAAAAAAACATGCTTCGTTATATCAAATGTGCAATACTGTAATTTGAACAATCTCATGTACAACATTTCTGGTCACATTTCATGTGCAATATGACTATCAATTATACATAACATGTGCAATTTTGTATCCTTGTTATGGTCATTACTATATTGAGGACCAATAACACTGTATACTTCACTGAACGCACTAGATTTTTTTAATCTACCTCTGTTTATGACTTTTTAAACTTTTATGGATGTGTGTGTGGCTGAATGTGATGAACGGTAAATTAACTTGAGATTGTATAGCGCTTTTCTAGTCCTCTGACAACTCAAAGTGCTTTTAACATGGCAGGTCACACTAACCCATTCACACAACTTTCACACACTGATGGCAGAGGGTGCTATTTAAAGTGTCCATTAGTACTAACTTATCCATGTATGATGAGTGTGAATTATGGAAGTGACAATAAATAAAATCCTGGACCTTGAATCTTAAAACCAGCACCCCACAAGGGTTGTTTGCGATTCTTTGTATGGATGTTTTTTACATAACAAGGAAGAAAAGCTGTTTTAGGGTGGCACCACCAGCTCCATTCATCTCGCTAGTTATCCCAGCATGCTTTGACCAGCAAATCGAATTTTTGCAATACACAATGAATGTGAGCAAATAGTCAGCCACACATTGTTGCATTCAGTGGGTCTGCGCTGTTAAAGATACATATTTGACAGTTGAAAATAAGGACAAACCCATACAGAGTGTTATTTACCAAAATATCATTTTTATTCGGGACACTGGATAGCCTAGTGTTTATGTGGCACGCTCCATGTACCCCATGTACCAATCCGACCTTGGCCCTTAGCTGCATATCATTCCCCACTCTCTCCTCCCAGCATTTCCTGTCCCTCTTTAGCTGACCTATCCAAAAAATGAATTAATTGCAGGATCTAGTAGGGCACTGTAAAACTAGGTCCAGCTGCCTGTACCGTGCCGAAGCATGATTAACCCCCTTCTAGGGTGACCATACTTCCTAATTTGACCAGGACCATCACGTTTTCAAGCTCCAAGTCCCCACAAATATCTACAAAAAAAATGTTTCCCTGTTTTAAACAGTCCCTATCATGGTTATAGCCCACTATAATTATACACCATGCTTGCAACTCTATACACGATAAAAACATGTTAAGGCTGGCTAACAGCCTCGCCTCTGATCCTAACCACGCTCTGAACACAGAATATGAACTATTACCATCAAACCGGAGATACAAGGGTCCCATGTTTTAATAAGGTCAAACTGAAACACTCTTTTGTTCACCAGTCAATTCTAAAATTGAATGCAGAGCTGAATCCCAGATCAAAGCACGTTTGAGTCCTCTGAATATTTGTTTTGTGTTTGAATGTTGTGTCAAATGTTTGTTTCTTTGTATCTTGTCTTAATTTTTATGTTTGCAAATTGAGCCGCTGTGATGCAAGACAAATTTCAGACCATGTCTGACCATACAGTTCTATCATCATTAAACATTGATCTGTCTGTATATATGTCAATAAATGCAGTTGCCAAGGCTGTTGCTGTTTTAACCAAAGGGGGAAAAAATCATAAATGCACCAAGAGTCAACAGTCATCATTAATGGATCAAGAGGGATTTGTGTCAATCAATCTGCGGCTGTAGATTAGCTAGCCTTTCTTATCATACTAACAGGATCTGCTGCGTAACAACAGGTAGGCTAGCTGTCATGCTGTCAGCTCTAGGAAAGTCAGCTCTAGGAGAGGTACAGCTTCCTTCCAAAAGTACCAGGCAAAGAATATGCTGCATTTTGCACACACTGCAGTGTTCATTTTCAGTCGCCCACAGTGGAAATGCCGACATACAAAGCCATATTAAAATGAGCAAACACAAAAAGTGGGTACAGATTGGAACAAGCACTGTTGCGACATTCTTCAGTGTGGCAAATGCGAGTGACAACCAACTTAAACGTGTTGCACAGCAGGTTGCCTACCACTTTTGTGTGAACAGTGCAGGTCAACAGTCTGTGGATGGATACATGTGGGTTTGCAGTAGAATAATAGTTTCCCGATTTGGAGGTTTTAAAATATGGTCATCCTCCCTAATCCCCTGCTACATCATCACAACTTACTACTGGAAATTCACCGATTGAAAACAAAACACCTCTGGGTTTTATCTACGTGACTATTAAAGAGGACATATTATACCCCTTTTCCAGCTTTTCAAACAGTCCCCTGTGGTCTAAATGAAACATCTGTGCTGTGCTTTGGTCAAAATATAACATGAATCAAGCACCAGAGGAGGTTTGTGACCCTGTATGAACCAGCTCTTTCAGAACGCTCCGTTTTGGTGCGTGTGTCTCTTTAAATGCAATGAGCCCCCCTGAGTTTTCCCGGTAGACATCACTCCTCTGTAGCGAGAATAAAAATGGCAGACCTGCACAAAACTTTTGCTCTAGGCTGGGGGTGGAGTCCATGAGTGGAGATACCAGGGGAGGGGAGGGTATTTTTTTACCACAATCCAACTTGTGATGTCACAAGTTGAGAAATTTTGAAAACTGAGCATTTTTCTCTGTGTTGTAAGATTTATGCAGACCACAAACAAAGGACTGGATGGATTTATTTCAAATTGTGTGGGTCGATAGACACTCTGGTTATCTAAATATATGTTAAAAAACCCTGTAAAAGTGGATTTTTCATAACATGTCCCCTTTAATATTCGCATCTGCCTAAGGACCTTTGCTTTGGACCAACGTGAATCCTTAGTTTAAAATGATTGTCGAGAGGAACAGTTGCATCGATTAGGCCAAAGCACACCTTTACAAATCTTGACAGGGCTAAGGAAGTGTATCGTGCTTGAGCATCGTACAGAGCACTCACACTAGGCAAACAACTTGAACTTCGGGGGTCAAATGTGCTTTGGCACGGTAACGATTGCTTTATGTGAATGTCCCCTTAGTCTCCCACTGCCAGACCAAATTTCTATAGTAAAATTGCAGGGTGCAAACACATAAGAATTGTCTGTCTAAAGTGACTGTTATTCTGTGTAAGGAAATAAAAGGATTAGGAGTGGTTCTCACATTTTTTAAACCATTCTAAAGCATCAAGGGGACAAACAAACACAAACAGAAACACACTTACCAGTCCATCCATTGCGGTTGTCCTTGCTACTGTCAGCTCCATGCTGCAGCAGTACCCGTGCACAGTCAAGATGGCCCAGTGTCACAGCCAGGTGGAGGGGGGTCCGACCACGAGGGTCTAGTGATTCTATATCAGTCTAATTGGAAGAAGGGGGAAGAACAGTGTGAGCGAGAAAAAAAGAAAGAAAGAAAGAATTCGGGTTAAAAAATTCTAAATATATACAAATGATTACATGTCATAACTGATAAAAAGTCTGCAAATCCAGTGCTGTGACGTCAAACAACAACTTAGGCCATGGTTTGCCACAATTTGTTCTACATGAGCTTTGGTACTTGTAGGTCTGATGAGACATCATATCTCTAAATGGTTTGATAACCATCCACTAGCTGTATTACCCTTTTGCCCTAAAACTACCCAACTCTCTCTCTTTCCATTCTTCAAGCTAGTCAATGTTCAAGCGTTTTGTGTTGTCTCTCTTTGTGGTGTCCATAATTTGTACCACCTATCCTATGAATCGACGCATCTTATCTCAACCGACTGGAAAACTGGGTTGGAGTTTCTGGCACAGTACTAAACTGGCTTGAATTTTACTAAAAGGACATGTACTTCTTCGTGTCTATAGGTAACTTCAAATCTGAGCAAACATAAATTACATGTGGACTTCCCCAAGGTTTTATTCTGGGGCCTCTTCTGTTTAACATCTACATGCTCCCACTAGCTCAGATCATAGAAAAGAATAAAATAAGTTATCATAACTATGCAGATGACACACAGATCTATATTACAATGTCTCCAGGTGACCATGCCCCCATGCAAGCACTGGATAAATGCATAGACCAAATCAATGAGTGGATGTGCGAGAATTTCTTCAGTTAAACAAAGACATAACTGAGGTAGTTGCTTTTGGAGCAAAGGAGGAGAGATTAAGAGTCAGCCCGCAGCTTCAGGCTTCATCGTGTATCAAGCACTTTGAATTGCCATGTTGCTGAAATGCGCTATATAAATAAACTTGCCTTGCCTTGCCTTATCTGAGAATGAAAGCAACTAACAGCAACACCATCAGCCAGGGTCAGGAATGATTCCAAGTTGGTTCAAATGGTCCACTGTGGGCTTGAATCAGTGAGTGGTTTTACAGTGTTTAAAGACATAGAAAGTCTTGTTTAAGTACCTAAAACTTTTTTTACATTATGAACAACTGAATGTTGTTAGTACCAGCATTGATAATGGTACTACCACTCAAAATGTATCATCATGGTGTTAAACGTACAGTATGTAAAATCCGCCGCTAGGGGGCTCTCACATTCAAAACAACAACAAAAGATGACGTCAAGATTCGCAGGGAATTATGGGAGAAAACAAACAAACTCCATGTTGAATCAATACGACCTGAGAAAGACAATATGTGTACTGACGATGTATCCAAGTATAATTTACATGACGTTTTTTTATCACAGCAGCACATACATAAGCGCTAGCTTAGGCCGCTGCAGTCTTTGACGTAACATCCGGTGTTTCCTTGATAACGATCAACATTTCATGTCTGTCATGGCGGCTCATCATGGCGGCCGCCTACAAGACACGTAGCCACCGTTACAACTATAAAATTACGAATTTCTCTGGCGTTGATAACTTCTGGAAATATTTGAGGTGATGTAAGTACTGAACTAAAAAATATATATAACATGTGTTTAGTAAATTTTTAATTGAAGCTAGATATTTTAATGTAAACATAAGCATGCAATTCTACATACTGTACCTTTAACGGCAAGTACATTCAAAATATAAGTAATTGCTAATCTAAACTTGGCATGATAGTACCATTAATGTAATGTGTCTTTGTACCTTGAAGATCTGATCTACAAATGTATCCAATAATCCCCTCTTTTTGAGTAACCCTAATTTTTATACAAGAAATGGGTCATAAAGTTTTAATATTTCAATGTTCATGGCTTCTTTGTATCAAAGGGGCCTTGACATTCCTCCACTCACTCTCACCATGTCTGCATTTATTATGCAATTATCAGCTGGTGGTTGCGTGTGCTGTTAAAATGCTACTTTCATGGCTACCAAGGAGGAAAATATAACCAGTTTTTAATTATAAAATCTTTGAAACTCTTAAACCATGACTTTTGTGATCAGTTGCATCCCTACCTGCTTCACTGCGCTCCTTCAGTTTAATTTGTTTCTTTTTATACTGACCTTCCTCAATTGAGAACTTGGTGGAAGTTGCATTATTGAAAGCCATCTTTGGTATCGGCTTCATCTTTTCGTCATCCACTCGCTCTCTTACACTCCCCCTCTCACTTGCTCAGTGTGCGCCTGGCCTGATGTAGCTTGGCAGGTACTTAAGCCAACATCAATCTTTAATACAAACATAACACACACACAAAATTGAGCTTACAGAAATACACTATGTCTATGTCTTTCCTAAAATGTTTGTAGTTGGTGCACACAGGATAAGAGGATGGCAATGACAGGGAGTGGTATAAAAATAACTTGTCCTCCACCCTTCCTCCCTTCTTGCCTGAGTGATTCCACATGTAGAAAAGACTATGACAAATGTTATACTGCCATAAGATTTCCAATCAAAGACAGCAGAAAACCTGCATCATACTTAAAACAAATGGTAATAACTCAAACGAAAACTATCAATATCAAAACCTCCCTTGTCTCATTATCTGAGTACAGGTTCATTTCCACCTGTGCAAGTGCATTAAAGTGTTGGGAGCCATACAATGAAACAAGATAATATGCATTATGTTATGTTTCCAACACTATCAACAAACAGATATGCAGACAGACTAAAGGACACAGAAACAGAGAAAATTGGTTTAGACGCTGATGGTCTCATAAAAAAGGCAACATTATAAAAAAAACTAGACTTAAAGTTTGTCTAATGTTTATGGTGCTGTCATCTTTTTGTTAAAGTGAGATGACAGGCCTCAATGAAACACAAGAAGACATTCATGCAGACCAAGAGGAAAGATATATATTCACTCCTCAAACTCTCAAGAGGCAGTCCAACAAATATATCAAGACAAAAAATCTTTTTTTGCAATGATGTAAATAGTACATACATACACTATAAAATAGCATAATAAGATAATGTTACTATGCTGTTACCTATTTAAAAAAAAACTTCAAAAAACATTTCACTGGTAGATATATCTTGTTAAAGGATTGTTAAAGGAATATAATTATGCCCTAAAGCTGTTTTGTGGATTTTATTAAATTAAACACTTTGTCAAAAATAGTGAATATCTCTTTTTGGCTGATAAGCTGTCTGTAATATGTGGGAAAATTGAAGGTAAAAAATAACTGTTATACTGTTCTGCACTCAAATCTATATCTCTGGTACTCTCCCCGGTTTTTGTTGCTGCTGACAATCATTAGAGGTAACAAAGATATTTGTATTATACAAACAGGATTCCTTTGCAGCTGTGGTTCAGTGGTAGAGCAGATTGTCTCTCATCCGAAAGGTCGGGGGTTTAATCCCCGGCTCATGCAGTCACATGACAAAGTGTCTTTGTGCCGACAATGAATCCCAAATTTTCCTCCCGCTGCTGCATTAGTGGCATGTGATTTGAATGTGCACAGATATGATTAGTAAATACAAATTTACATAGCAGCCTCTGTCATCAGTGTGTGAATGTGACCTGTGGTGTAAAAAGCAGCTTTGAGTAGTCAGAAGAATAGAAGAGTGGTATAAAATGCATTTTCATTTATGGAAAGGTTTTGCCAAAAGGTCCAAATAACAACACTATTTATGAGTTCGCTTCTGTGTTAAAATCACTTGCTACTGCATGAGAGCTGTCGTTATGAGCCAACTGTATAACTGACCAGAACATATTCTGTTCCTGTGGTGAAATCACATGTGAAAGGAAATGGGGGACAAATAACAAAGTAAAGCATGTGACATGGCCTTGTGACAACACAAGATGGCAGGGACAAGTTTTGTTTAGGGCGTTTTCACCATAGACTGGAAATATTAATGGTTGAAGCCTGAGTGACGTCAGCCATTTGTTACGGCAGGGGGTTCCGGAGGCTCGTCGGCAGCAGCCGCCATGCTGGAAATGCTGTCTCAGCCTGACTTTCAGTCAACCTAACGACAGGCTAAGAGCGGGAGCGGAGGCGCATTTAAAGCCTCTTCGGGTCAGCTGAATAACACGTATCGTTTTCAAAATCAAAACAGAGCCGTTTTAAAAAAAATCACCCCCCGTACAGTGTGTGCCAGTGATGACAATAACTAATCAGGGCTATTTTGTTATACCAGGCTGTAAACATGCTGTAAAAACGGCTTTTTTGCCTGTTGATTTTGTACTTCTGCATTGGCTTCATTTTTCAGGACCGGAGGTCAAGCATGAGGAAAAGCATATCTGTCAAGCATGGGGAAAATGCTCTGTAAGTGGTCTGAATTTCTTGCAGGAAAAATCCCAGAGGTAAACAAAGACTAGTTCACTCCTGCCTGGCTTTGGCTGCTCTACAGCCATTTTCCAATTTCAAAATGGACAGACACCTACACGGATTGATGTTTGCTCTGGTCATTGGTATTTATATTTTTCATTTATCACTGTAAGCAAATGATACATGTTGAAAATTAGGTGCAACTGCGGCTAAAAAATAATATGTTGATGTACTGGGGTAGCTGAATGCGCTTATAAAGACAGTTCAGGAGAATTCGCACTGAGTTAATCCTCCTGGACCATGACCTGCTCATCCATCAAAACTGTCTCTTAAGATTCGTCAGGTAAGCCTGTGGTTTTAAGCACATGTTCAGCAATGATAAACAGAGAGGGCCCAAGGCGGTTGCTTCCTGCATTTGGGTCAGATCGAGGTCAGTTAGTGTTCTTACTACAAACAAACTGCACCAGAGTAAAAAAAAAGGAACCAAGAACCACCTTTTCAAGCGGTTTTGGTGCGGTTGTTTGGTCCACAGCAGGGTTTGATTGTCAGCCTTCACACCAGCTCAAATGGACTGCACTTACTTGGTGGTCTCGAGTTGTTTTAACCAAACAAAACAGGTTAGGTCTGAAAACAGATTAACTCCAAATTTCCACACAGTCAGTGTGCGCCCAATCTGTCAGTGCCACGGTTTTGCTCTGTTGAACGGTTCACCCCTGCCCCACTGGTTCCGTCTCTGGAACATGAGCGCAATTATGAGCAGCTGTACAAACATCACAGGAGAACTACAAGATTGTAAGTGAATCAAGACAAAAACGTGCAAACATGTTGTTTTGTCTTTCTGGGGTTGCTTTTTTGTTCATTTGGTGCCTGTTTTGACTTAATGTTGATAAAGTGATGGAAAATACAATCGTGAGCTCGTATATTGTGTTTGAATTTGAAATTGACTGGAGTCTTTGTGCATTTCATTGTCTGACTTCCAGTCCGGGTCGTTCTATTCTGTCCAGCTTGACTCGTATTTGAAACATAGCAGAGCGTAGTGGTGCTTCTGGCACACTGGAGACGGACTGCAACGCTCGCTGTGGAAACAGGAGCCTCTACTAGAGTGGCAGCTAACGGCGGCATACTGTAGTGCGCTGACAGACTGTGGCACGCACGGAGTATGTGGCAATTGGGAGATGTTCTCTGCAAGGTCTGTCTCTTTAAGGTGTGTATAACTGACGCAGTGATGTGTATGTATACATTTATGTGGTGGGGGTAAGAGAGAGGAGGAGAGAGAGAGCAGAAAGATGCCAGCTTGGCAAACAAAGCAGCTCTAAGTCAGTCCTTGGTAATTGAGAGCCAAGAACACAGCAGAGTAAATCAAACAAACAGGAATGTGGACATGGCGATCCGGCAACACTAAAACAAAAGCAGCAGATTTAACAGCAAATATAAACACACTTGAAGAGTCTCTACCCCCAAAATGCCTTTGACATGACTGAGATCGCGGTAGCAATTGGTGTGTGTTAAAAGAACAAAGTTGGGTCCGTAGACCCTTCTGCGGCTTCTCCATTGCAGTTTGAAGGTTGAGTGAAAGGTAGCGGGAGTCGGCTCCCCAATACGAGCAGATTCGATTGTCTTTCTGGTTGCAGAGGAGACTCCTTTTAGTGTCCTTCTTTAGGTACCAAGAGGCTGTCTGTAGTTTGAAGAGAAAAGAGGAGAGGAAAATTGTCCGTGCTCAATAAGCTAGTTGCTGACTGTGGGCCAACAACCTTAAAAAGTGCCATGGAAATTACCTCTGAAGCTTTTTTTGGTTTTTGGTATCTATAAATTACCCTAATTAGGAAAACTGTTTTAAGTCTCACTAGAGGTTTGGGAAAGCAAGCGGCTTAGTTCTGCATTCCTATTCTTATCTGCCATCAAACAGTTAAGACAAAGATTCTCTGATTTTTTAGTAGCAACAAAATGGGTAAATTACCTTTGGTAAATGGACTGGAGCTTATATAGCGCTTTTCTAGTCTTCTGACTGTAAGACCATCAGAAGTAAGTAATCAAATTCACTCACATTCATGCGCTGCAGACGAAGCAGCGGGAGTGATTCAGGGTTGAGTGTCTTGTCCAAGGACACACTGGACATGTTGCTGCAGGATCTGGGGATTGAACCCTTAACCTTCCGGTTAAGAGGTGACGACTTTTCCAACTGAGCCACAGCCGCCCATTGCTAATATTAGACTTTGTATTATATGCTGCCTTGGCCTTTGCTGATAATGACAGAAGATACAATCTGCAGAGAAACTGTATACTTGGACTGAACTACCAATGATTATCATCTGTTTGCTGTAGTATAATTATGTATTAGCAAAGCAAAGAATAAAATGTTACTTGTGAAATACTTTTAATTTTGTTGTTGTGAAGTATAGTGAATACTGAAAACAAAGTTGTTCAGAACTTGGAGTGTAAAATCCAGACTAATCCTGCCAATGGCATGTACACAAGCTAAAAAATATTGTCCTTTTTAGCTGACCATATAGTAATAGAGCCTTAAAACCATTGTGGCAATGTTTGTTACTTCTTAAGATAGGGAACATATAATTTGGCTTTTGATTAAAACTCACAGTATACTGACTGTGAACTGTTTTCACAAGTTAATTTTATCTATGAAAATGCCTCCCTTGAATCTACACCTATTGTACTGTTTAGGTGAAAAAACATGTGACTCTACAGAAATCAGGTAGCTTGGCACAGATCTCGCCATGCCATGCCATCTAAGACTAAGCGTGTCATCCCAGCCAGTCCTCTATGCAACCACCTATAGTTACAGTGTTTCCCACACATGTAGGATACCTGGGAGGCCACCCAAGTATATTTCTGACCTGTTTTTATAGCATTTTTCATTTATTCATAAAATTGCTGTGTGCACAAGAGAGTGAGAGTGAAAGAAAGAGAGAGAGTATGCGAGAGAGTGCAGCGCGAGGACCTCAGAGAAGGTCCATTGTCCTTACACCCCTCTTGTAAATGCACCGATTGAGGTGCCTTGCTCAGCTGAAGCTTCTCATGGCTTTGTTAAAATAATGTTAATGTACAGCTGCTTGCTGATGATTCTGTGCTGGACTCCTATAAATAACGGAATATCTGTGAATGTACAGCTGCTTGCTGCTGATGCTGGACTCCTATAAACAACGGATTATCGAGTGGAACTTTTCAAAACGCGAGGCGTTTTCATTGTGTTTTTGTTTTGAGCGTGCGTGGATAAATTGAGCAGATTAAAGTTGTTTATTGCAAAAACTAAATTAATTTAGTGGGGAAAACACATTTGATATAAGTATTAACTTAATATTAAAATATACCCTAAGATAAGAGTCACTCCACCGTCCAGATATCTCGTCATTCTGTGGGAAACACTGAGTTATCCAGCTTTGACCCACTGAACTCATGCCCACTTAGTCATCCTGCAACCTAGGTATCATGATTGACAAATTTCTGTTTACAATATTAAAATAAATTACCTTGTAGATAAAAGATGCCAATAAAATGTATGTATGTATGGCTATTAAAGGTGTAACTGTATTTGTGATCGTCCATCAAGGTTCAGACGTCCCGGTTTGTAGACGAATACATCTGAGTGGAGAAAAAGGCAATCACACATGGCAGTATCCACACCCCAATCCAGATGGCAGTAATGCTTTTAACTATTTGCTAACCACTATTAAACAACAGATGAAGAAGAAGAATCAGGCGCAACAAAACACAGGAAGAAGACTAATACATGGTAGCAAGATGACACAGCAGGGCTAGAAGGCCTGACTGCTTTTCCTATCAGTTGGGAAATGCTGATTGGCAGTGCGATACAACATTGACCACACATCAAACATGCTAATGAATATTAGACAGCATCGCCCAGAGGTGCCAATCACAGGTGCTAGGCAAAAGAAACAAGTGTCAAACAACTTATCCCTGTGGTTTTTTGAAATCCTTAGTGAAAGCAGAGAGAGTAAAAGACATTACCGAAGTGTATACATTTTTATGGCTATGCGCTCATGTGCAGTAGTAGATTACCCCGGATTCAAGTATTTATTCAAAGTACTCAAACCTCGTTACATTTTCCCATCCCACGCACATATATGCCATTCTGTGGTCCCTGCTCTTTACTGGCATAAAGAAGCAGTGATTGAGCATAATAAACGCAGCACCAGCTGTTCTCTAACAACAGATGTATGGACCTCCCATGTCACTTAAAGAAACAATATGTAGAAATTTGGTTTGGTGTGCTTTGGAGCTGTTGTAAAAACACACATTCTCTGCTCATAGACAGTGTGCATTTGTTGTCAAGCAGGGGAGGCAAAGCCGGAAAAGATGTTGTGAGAAGCCAAAGAACGATGTTGACTGACAAGGTACAGTACTATAAACAAACTTTTTGCAAATATGACTCTGCTAGCTTCTACAGCCTGTGGTGTAACTGTTGCCATGATGTCTTTAGTCTGTGGCTAAATGGCTACATTGAAGAGGGTAATTTATTACATGCTTATTGAGATAGGTTTGAGCTAACTTGAACATCGAGAAGGAAAGAGACTACCTTTTTGCTGTAAGATGGATTTATTCATTTACTTGTATGAAAGCTTGAGGCATAACTTGGGTTACAGTAGATGTCTTTCTGCACCTGGTAAACCATAAGCATGAGACAATGATGACAACAATGCTTTTATCCAGTTGAACTGAACGTGTCCCCAAAACCAAGGTACAAACCAAACCATGACCTCTGTGAACTCTTCCCTGTCTATGTTTCAAAAGCAATCTTGTACTGACCAAAAATCCTACAATGGCAACATGTTTTAATGTTTAAAGATTAAACAAAAAAGTTCAGCAAATACACAATTGCCACAGATTCCATAGAACTATACAGAAAATAGGCATCTATCATCAAATGAACATCACAGGAACTGCCGGCTTTACACTAAGCATGGCGAAACAGGACAGGATGCAACATCCATAAACAGGTGCCATCTTTGAACTCAGCATCTAGTTGTAATAGTTGGCTGCTCCCATTGTATGCAACACTCACCTTTACACAAAGTAGCAGTTTAACCTTTTGCCATCAGATGATGGTATTGTTGTTTCATTATCAATCATTGTCGACTAAACGAAATGTTGTCAGCCTTGCTAGTCTGCACTAGAATTACTAGTCGGCTAAACAAATTATTAAAAAAAATGTATGTTGGCTTACAATGCTGTAAAGCAGTCAACCCGCCACCCCCACCCCTTTTTTGCTGGGGCAGTACCTATAGATTGGCAAATCTAAAAAAAAATGTTGAAGGATGGGTCAGGTTAAACTGCAATATTGACTTGAACAATGCGTAACCACATTCAGCACAGGCATGTGGATGTTAGCTTGCAGGGAGGACCAAAAGCTGGTGATGCTAGCACTGCCAACAAAAGCCACACCAGGCACACCAATTTGACATTGTTTTCCCGCAGGTGCTGTGATTTAGCCCTGTGAAACACATTAAGCAGTTTTTACAGGAGTTTCTTACCTTAAGAGTAGACTAGTCTGCATTTGAGGCACACTGCTAAAGTAGCTACAGACTAATTTATCAATGTAACGATGAATTAACTCCGAAGCCAGACAAAAGACCAACTTGTTCATTTTCATTTAGCGTTGAGCCAGAAGGGCATACTTAACACTAGAAACGCTTGCACTGTATCTCTCATATACATACAACTCTTATCATATTATCGAGAACCTCCCTTAAAGATGATTACTTAAATTTAACTATTTGGTGAAAATGATTTTCAATTCTTATGATCGCGGCAACCTCATATAATACATTTATCATCCCAATACTGTATTTACTGTGCTGGTTGGCAACTGTCCGCCCACATGCTCAGTATCTGCATTGTCTCACCCACTCACAGCCTGATTTGCTGGTTGGAAGGCAGAAAGCCTACAGTTTTGAGTAGATAACTCAATAATGTTGCTTACACTCTTGCAGAAAGCACTGCAACACAATCAAACACACAGACACAACCACTTTACCACGCTCTTTAGGTTGAAGTAGCCTATAGGGTCAGCCATTACAGCATTTGCACTTGATTCTTTGTTATAAACTCCAGTTACAACTTCCAATACACATTATAATAGAAGGATGAATGTTTTAAGCCCAAACATAGTAAACACATTTTATTACATTTCATTCTGTGATTAGAAATGAATGTCCCAAAGAAAATAGAGTAAATTCAAATCTGATTAGGCCTGTTTGTTCTTCAAGTGCCACTATACCCCCCACCCCTTACAACCCACCAACACCACTATCCCCTAAATAGCACAAATAGAAACAAACGGAACCATATTGACTATAGGTTCATCAGCGAGGTGCTCCTTGGGTGACAACGATACCACTACAATGTAATCATATAGTCGTACCATGTCAACGGTTGTTTAGACACAGGCCTATATGTCTGTAAGCAGAGATGTATTTCATCGCTCTCCACAGTCTCACCTGCTCTTTCGTTGCCAGCTCTTTCTCCAGGTGTCGGTGTTTGTTGTGCCACACCAAATAGTGGATAGGATAACGACTCTTTTCTGGAGTTGTCTTTGCAGAAATCATCCTCGGATCATAATTAAACTCCTGCGCTTTCGAGTATGGATTCCAACTATACTTGGTTGGTTCTGAATTTACGCTATATAATCAAACCTATCATTATCGGAGTGATGCCCAAAGGCGTATCGATGCAGCTTGCGGCGGCGAATGCTGTTCGTTTTGTTAAGAATAAAAAGCACACATCCGTGAAAATCAGTAATAAAGATAAATACCTCGTTTGATTCTCAAAAGGCTGGGCTACACCTTTTTTTAACCATCCGCTTCTCCACCCTCTCTCTCTCTCTCTCTCTCTCTCTCTCTCTCTCTTTCGCTCTCCTACCTACTCTAGTACTTCTTCCTTCTAACCTACCATTGGGCGACGAAAAAGATGCGTTGACAAGCAGCAATGAAATATGCGCACACTACAGCCAATCCGGGATGTTGTGATAAAACATCTTGTTCAGAAGAACTACAGGAATTAAAACACATTTTTTTAAATAAATAAATAGCCTAATATATCCCCTCCAGGAATATTGTATTAGTTCTAGCAGGCTCTAGAGCTACCGCCTGTAAACGATTAGAAAATAAGAAATAAAAAAAAAGAAAATATTCATAGTCAAATGCATAAATGAATGTAAACCAAGTCTTTTATTATTTTGTACTCCTTCAATGTGTTGTCCCATTTTGTGCTTACATTTGAAGCATTACTTTTTTTGTGACACAGGTCTAGGCTACTTAGCCTACTATTTAGGCTATACATTCAATTGGATCAGGCTATCTGTCCAGGCCACATTTTGAATGGATTCTATTAACCTTCTTAACGATCTTTTTAGGACGTTATTGTACTTGAGAAATGCTAAGCCTTATATTGATAAAACGATGACGTCTTCATTTTTGGTAATGGGATAATAGGCTAATAGAAATATTAAATTATTAAGCAAGCCTGTTGAAAGATAAAAATATTTTTGCTAAAATCACACAATTATAACAAGCAGATATGTAATCATAATAAATGGAAAATAATTTGAATAATGTGGATTCAAGGTAGGGGTATGTTAAAATCATGTTCTTCTCTAGCAAGGTTTTTTTTTTTTTTCCAATTGATCTAAACATTTCGGGGAATACTGCAACTCTACTTTGGTCTGTTTAGGAAATTCACTTCATTACTGCATCTTGCTTCGTTACCCCTCCCTGCACCTCCATAGGGCTGCATGGCTGTTGGGTGTGTGTGCGGAAACTGACAGGTAGGCTGCTGCCGTCCCTACTCGAGCTATAGGCAATGCAGCGAACGGATTTAGTAAATATTATATGAGGATCGTGCTTAAAAACGAGATGTCTTATTGGCTGGGCTCAAAATAAGTTCCCTGGTGAATGTGGACTAAGAGGCAGCAGGAAAAAAAACCTGTAAATACAACTGTCAGCTTGCCGGGAAAGACGACCACACCAACCGGCTTCCGGGGATTCAGGGGCCGCATCGATTGACGGCAGTCGTCGGTCCGTAACTAGGGGGGATAGTGGCGAACCACATCATCGCCAGTTATCAACCTCTATATTTCAGCGACTTTCGAGATGTCAAGAAAGCTTCAAAGGACAGAAGTCTGTGCTGACTGCAGTGCGCCAGGTAGGGAAGATGAAACAAATCCCAAATAGACCCTTGTAGTTGAACAATACGTCGTGAGTGCGACATGGTGGTACAACGGGGCGAGGATGCAGCCGCTGTCAGCGGGTCCTCAGAGCAGTAAACCGACCAGGGCTTCCCACCGTCGCTAAGGCCCCAAATAATCTGTGTAAAATAGGCGTAAACAACCAAGAAACGCGATTGGCTATGATCATCCATCCCAAATGTGCTCTATTGAGCATATGTTTATGAAAGTCTACGTGGCCAGTAACATGCGACGATTTGGTGTCCTGAAATATCAGGCTTATTTCACTTTCCTACTTGGAGAGACGTTTGTTTTGATTTTGTGACCGGGACTCGCCTCTTCTTAGCTCGTTAGCTTAGCCTTCCTAATGTTCATGCGTTTTTTGTGTTGTCCGCTCAATTATTAGTTCACCTGGCTGAAACAATATATATCGTCAATCAACACCCAGATTATATTTCAATAATACTGTGTTGCAATTAGCTAATGTCTGTGGCGTTTTAAGATTATATATATGGCTAACGTTGCTAGCTTAGCGACAACTTTAGCGGGTCTAGCTAACTTTGGTTAACCAGCAAGTAGCAAGTATTGCTAAAACAACTTAGCTAACGCTAACTACCAGCCAGTCGATTAATTGTTCTCCGACATTGGTCTTACACGTGCTTCCACAGTTTATAGGATATTTCTAGTATTTTGTAAAGTATATTGCTAATTTATCTTAATGTCTTTACCAGTTCAGATTTTTTATTATGTTTTGGCTCATTCGTTGAACAGCAACACTGAAAGTAAATCTTTTGAAGCTAATTCGACAGTATTCTGAACATTTTATATATAAGTTGCCTATGTTTGCATGACATAAGTGACATATCGAATGAAATGACATCATTTTCATGTTTTTTTTCTCAACTGTGTTTGTATTAAGTTAGGTAAACTAAAACTTTAAGCCTGGCATTTACAGCCTCGCATGACCTCATGTATAGTATGTATACTCACTTGAATATTGTGATTGTGTGTTTGCATCCATTCATGTGCACATGCAATACAACTATTGCTATCCTCAAAGCTAGTCCCCTGGCAGAATGCAATTAGCTATAGGTCTCTTCTGCTAAGTGTGGAAAACCTTGTTGGCTATACTTTATTACTGTTATATGAACTGGAACTATGTCTGATACCTAGAAACACTTACTGTACTGCTGCAATGCTCCATCAAAAACATTTGAAACTTCTGGCTAGCACCAGCTAACCTCAGGTGAAAACCTTTCTTGATGTTTGATAAAAAGGAAAAGATGTGCAGTTGTTGTAGGCAAAAAATGTATTGGCAATGCTTTCGTTGCATGGCTTTCGGAGTATAACTTACTTTTTTTATATAATTGTGAGCAGGTTGTTTGTCGTTGTTCCTGTTCAAAGCTGTTTTTATCTGTCTTTTTATAACTCTAGCTCTTTTCTTGAGTCAACATACTATCAAAGCAACGCATTTCGCAAAATGTGGACTTGGTCACTGGTGACAGGCCACCTCCTTTCTACCCAGCCCTGTGTCATACTTACAGATGACTCAATTGCATGGCTACAAATGACAATGAATACTCCAAATCCTCTCCATGCCTCAAGAGGATAAAGGTCATGCAGTGGCAATCTGCATGGTTAATATTAACAGTGAAACATGGCAGCATCAACAATTTATTGAGCATATACAGTACAATAGTTTAAGTTACATTTCAAGTCAACACAATATACTTGTGGCCTAATGAAATACGATGCAATGAAAGTTCTAAGGGAACTTTGACAGTGAGGTCTTTATTCTTTATCGTAATGGACTGTCAAGTTACACTGTTGGTGCTGTAAACGGTAACGCTGATAACTGCAAAGAAACACAGCTGTAACTTTGGCTTGAATTAACATGTTTTTTATTACAATAGCTATTTAGAGCTTTTAGAATCCCCAAGTGTTAATCCAGAAAGTTGTATAAATGCAAGCAGCAGTTACAGTTTTTAACCTTAGTTTTTTGATCCCTAAACAATCTTGTAATTGTGAATAATTATCCTATATGTTTGCATACAGACTAAATTGACTTTTATACAAGTCCATATAAAAATGAATTAGGCCAACTTCATTTCATTCAGTAGATTAAGCCAATTTGCTGCTGCCAATAGGTCTAGTAGCCTAATGGTAAAGCCGAATATTGATTCTGCAAGCCAAGCAAATCATGTAGACTATTAGAGGTTTTTTTTTTTTTATGACACAGATTAAGGAATTGAAATTGCTGTCACCGGCATTTAAAGCCTTTGGACTACTAATCTTTCTTTGCATTCCCTGGTACTTTTTCTGTATGCTGGTAGACTTGCAGCATGTCAGTTCATCTGACAAAGAGTAAGGTCTTTTACCTGTTTTTTGTAAAGCGTCTTGAGATAACACTTGTTATGAATTGGCGCTATACAAATAAAGATTGATTGATTGATTGATTCATCTGATGATGGAAAACTTTATTTCTATGAATGCCCTAAACCCAGACAGTTTTATACATGCCTGAGAGTGACTAAAGCTAAAATAAAATGTGGCTGTGTTGTGTTCATGTAATCATATTTTTTAAGTAAATGTGTGTATGTTTCAACATTGCACCTGCATTAATTGTGAGCTGCTTATCATATCGGGGTCCTAAGGGCATACACATAATAGTGTTTTGAATGAAATAGTTATCCATTGCTAGTAGACCAGTATTTGCCTAAGCTGCCCCCCAGCCCCAAATGTATGTGTAATTGACAGACAATGCCTAAAGAATATAATAAGGTTAACTTGTCAAAGGTAAAAAAGGGGGTAATTTCCCGGAACTTTTGACATCCTTATCGCACTAGACTAAAAGATATATACAAATTGTTTTTACAGACCCATTATACTACTGTCAAAAAAACTACTATATCTGACTTTTGTTGCAGCTAGTGAGGCACTACTGGTCATATACAAAACTTAATGTGTTGTGTTCATGTTTCTTTAAGGTTTTATTTGAATAATAATAGCTTTAATTATATAGCGCTTTTGAAAACAACAAGATATTTATATAGCCCACATTCATAACAAAGACCATTTAAAAAAAGAGCAGATCTAGACCTCACTCTGTACTCTTTATTTGATAAAGACCCAACGTTAATCCACCATGAGCACAACACTAAGCAACATTTAGCAAAGATAGAAGGCACTTTAGCAGCCGATAAAATATTACCAAACATAAAACATAGTAATAAAAAAATAAAATAAAAGGCAAGTCTAAGATAATTAGTTTTTAAAGGTGACTTAAAAGAAGAGTGTGTGTGCACTTCCATAATCTCCTCTGCCAGGTCATTCCACAATTTATGGGCCCGAACAGAAAAGGCTTGGTCACCTTTACTTTTAAGGATTGACAGAGGAATGGTTAGTAATAACCCACCGGAGGGTCTCGGGTTACATGAAGGGCTCGTAGGGGGTCCGGATGTCAGCAATGTATACTGGTGCTGACCCTCAACAAGCTTTAAAAGTGAGACAAGAGTGAATTGCAGAAATCTGAAATGAATACATGATTTACTGTTTCCATGTTATAAAAAGACCACAATGACCTGATTTTTGAGAGTTTTCTTAATTGAAAAAAAGAGAGACAGCTAAATTGATATGTTAATCAAAACTGAGGTGTAAATCACAGATGATACCAAGATTTCTACAGGAGCCAGTGGTGGTAAATGGAAGGGGACAAAGATGGGCTGAAATATGATTTTGCAATTAGTCTGGGCCTGTAATAACCTTTAATTTTTGTTTAGTTTAACTGCAGAAAAATGGTTGCCATTCAGTTATTTATCTGCAATGCACGTGTGGAGGTTGTTTAATTGATTGGTGTCTTTACTATCAAAGGAAAGATGGAACTGTGTGCTGTTGACAATATAAATGGTAATTGAAATTTGTTTATATTAGCACGGCTAATGGTAATGTGTAAATAAAAAATAGTAAGTGTCCAAGTCAAGAACAGAACCCTGTGGGACTCTATATGTTAATGACATCATTTACAATTTCCTATTTCAACGCAGAAGGATCTCTCTGTGAGGAAACAATAATACCAATCTAAAACCAAACCTGAAATGCACACCCATTTTTTTAAGATGTTTGATTAAATGACAGTGATCAACGGTAAAAAACAGCCGACAGATCCCACAGTAGCAAAACTGTGAACTGTGAGTCGGCTGCTAAAACGATATTTTTAAACTTCAACTTAAAACATTTATTCAGTCTGGCTATTGCAGTGTTTTATTTTGATCTTAATGTTCTTCTTATTTCACTCATCTTTATCGCTATTTGAAGTGCTTTTATTTATCTTTAACTTTCTATCTTATCTTTTTTATTTGAACTATTTATATTTTCTTATTTTTTATACTTTCACTTATTTGTAACTCTTTACCTTTTTATCATTTTAATTAATTTATTCCTATTGGTGTGTTTCTAAATCCATTTTTATTTCTACCATGTTTTATCATTTTATGTTTTGTCTTGTTTTTCAGACGCTGTAAAGCACTTTGAATTGCATTTGATTTGTATGAAAGGTTCTATATAAATAAAAGTGTGTTTACACCACTGGAGAATGGAACTGTAGTTTAGGCCCTTCACTTTGTATTTTGTGAATTTAGGGGTTTATTTGAAATGATGTGTTGATAGTCTACACAGGCTTGATCATTTCTGCAGCCTCCTTACCTAAAGTTAATGTTGTGTTAGATGAATTAAGATTTGTTAGAATGCTGAAAATGTTTTTTTTATTAAACCCATCTGCTTGCAAAATCATAAAACCATCCATGTATGTTTGTCTGACAGATCCTGGCTGGACCAGTATCAACCGAGGGGTCCTGATCTGTGATGAATGCTGTTCTGTCCATCGCAGCTTAGGCCGGCACATCTCCATAGTAAAGCATCTGAGGCACAGTGGATGGCCTCCTGCACTCCTGCAGGTGAGGCACAAACATAAGGAGTGAGTGAAGGGATAAAAAGGGCTAAATAAAAGTTACCTGTGGCCATAAAATATTGCCGGGGTATTGCAGGGTATTTCCTGGCTCAAAAGGGGGCTGAGGTGGTACCTGTGTGCACACGTGAAAACATGCCTACTGGCTCAACCAAACACTTCCTCCAACATATTTTATGAATTCTAATAATTGCATTATTGAAGTACAGACACTTTTCCCGTTAAAGCCTGTTTATATTTTTTATTTTACATAATGTGCCCTGTTAAAAAATAATACAATAGAAAAGCTAATCTTTTTATTTACATAGTTAGGGGGGATGGGGGGGTCTGGGGTTCCCCCCTCAGCAAATGTTAAAAGTTAAAAACTATATTTATTGTTTTGTGGTGTTGACCAAATCCTGGTTGTATAAGTATGAACACTTACCTGTCTGTTTCCCTCTCAACTTTAGTGACTGAGGTGATTTCTGACAAAAACAACTTTTAACCTTGTTCTGGTTCATTATAAATAAAGATCCTTCTGTAACACATGGGATGTATCACAGAAGCGAGTTACACACTGTAACGAAGACATGAAGGGGACTGAAATTCAGATAAATAATAGTTTTAACATGTTACACTGAAATTGTGAGAGACAAAGATAAACTGCAGTTTGGAGTCTCTAACAACCAATGTCAACTGCCTAATATTAATGATCCGTCCACATGTTGAAGGTCCATTTGGATATCTGTACGTTACATTGTAGTTGTCGAACAAATTATTGGTAAGGAGTAGGGAGAAACCAGTGGCAGCTGGATGTTAGAGGGGTATGCCCAGCTCCACACCTTTGCCTTTAGCAAAAAACACAGATGATATGGGCGGAAAACTTTTGTCTTTTTCTTCTCCTGTCACTTTTCTTCTTTTTTGGCATCACCTTTACTGTACTGGCCTGATTATGATACAGCGACAACATAAAGTATCAGTGTAATGTGGTAATTGCAAATAGAAATGCCAAAATGATCAAGTGCTACTGTCATTGGAAATCAGTGTTCTTCATGAAAACTACAGTCAGACTTTGATGACGGCCTGGGGCTGTGAGATTATGCTGGAGGCAGCTACCTCATATCATCTGACATTGCAACGAGGATGCAAGTTCAATCCTACAGGTTTATTATCTGCTTTTGTTTCAGAGATGATACATTTTTCTCTGTGTCTCTTTTTACTATGCATATTGTCAGACTTTTCTGGGCATACTAAAAACATCCAAAACATAGAATATTTCCCAAGAATAATGTTCTTTTGGTAATCATGCAAGAGAGTGAACCTTAATGAGTCAATGCTTTGTGTGTGTGTTTCAGATGGTTCAGACTTTGGCCAGTAATGGGGCCAACTCCATATGGGAACACAGTCTCCTGGACCCTGCTCAGGTGCAAAGTGGGCGCAGGAAACCCAACCCCCAGGACAAAGTCCAGTATGTATATTTCCTGTAGGCCCAAAATAAACAGCCATCAACCTGTGCTGGGGTTGTGTCTCTGCAGCACAGGAATGTTTAACATTTCTGAACATTATTGACATGTTGCTGCTTAATGCCCTCTGAACAGTATCATATTAGATTACCTCCTACAGTAATACATTGTGTTCTTTTCTGACTGGGCTTTTGTATATCTAAAAAAAGGGAAGGATTTTATAATCAGGGGTATAGTGATGGGAATTGTCGCTCTTTTAAGTGATCCAGATTATTTAGCTCAGCTAAGTAATAAGAGCTGGCTCTTTCGGGTCTCAAACAGCTCTTCATTAGGCAGCAATGTTTTGACATATGATTGGTATGTGTGCATGTATTTTTCTGATATTATTCATAGAAATTAAGCTACTTGATGTTTGGTATAAAAGATTGATGTTATCCCCCTGGCACTGGGCAGTGTGGAGAAAAGATCACCCCTTTATTCAGTCAGGTATTTTTCCAATATGTAATATATCTACTGAATTATCATAAAATGACCTTACTATATCATCAGACATTAAGGAAACATGCTAAGTGCTGCGTTCTCTGACAAAAGTGAAGCAGCCAGTTCGTCTTCCTTATAAGTTTGGATTCCCTTGTGGAATGGTTTGTGTTTGTTTTGATCTGAGAAGTAGGCGATATAGGCCCTCTGTTATTTTATAGCAGGACCACCAATAAGAGAGCGAGAAGTATTTTCAGCCTAGCAACAGCAGAGACAGAAAAATTTGGATTATGTGACAAATAGGCTTCTTTAATTTAGGCCTTTACATGCCAACACAAACTGAAAAGGCAGGTTAAAGGGCTTATTTTTACATGTTGATTGTCAAATTATTGATTAAATCAAATTAGAACTGATGAGCCTCTCCTCGTCTTCTTTCAACCCTTGGAAAAGCCAAGACATGAGACGGAGGATCATCATCAAGAACTAAAATTGACTATATCAGAAAAATGTTCAAAGTATTGACTGAGGAGTAGGCGCATTACTGCTGGTCCATGTGTGTTTTACAAGCAGAGTGGACGTGCATTGTGAACTCGCCTATCTATGCACAACTTAATGTTTTAATACAGTGGCCTTGAATTGGATTGGAAATTGTTTTTTTTGTTGATCATCTGATGAGCACTTTCTGCTGCTTTAACACTGCATTGCAACACCAATACACCTATAAACAGCAACACACCCATGGGAACACAGATGGGTACAATTACTTATATGTTAGTTACACAACATGGGTGCTGGGCAAGAAAATGGCAGCTGTGTCAGACAGAAAATGGCAATGGCATTTGCACGGTGCTACAATGCTCCAGGTAAGAGATGGGGTTTCTTGCCTTCTTGGTGTTCAGATCATGACATAACTGCCTGCATAAGTAACATGGACAGTTGTGACAAATTTGAATTATTTTAGTAGTTTTAGTATATTATTTTAGTTAATCATCTTATCTCTCCAACTTTGCAGTCCAACCAAGTCGGAGTTCATCAGAGCCAAATACCAGATGTTGGCGTTTGTGCACAAGCTGCCCTGCCGTGAAGATGATGGTGTAACTACCAGGGACCTCAGTAAGGTGAGGGCTCAGTTTTTGACAGCCATGGGGTTGAACATTTATAAATAAAGAAATGGATAGGGAGATAAATAGATATGCCGGTGTTTCCCACACATAGAAGACTCAAGCCCAGGTATATTTGATGACCGTTCTTTCTTTAGTTTATCCGTATATTCATTAAGAGAGGAGAGGTGCAAGTTTGTGTATTGATGGAACTTTATTGTCAGACATGGTCTGAAATATGTCTTGCATCACAGCGGCTCCATTTGCAACATAAAAATTAAGACAAGATACAAAGATACAAACATTTGACACAACATTCAAACACCAAACAAACATTCAGAGGCCTTCAACGTGCTTTAATCTGGGATTCAGCTCCGCATTCAATTTTAGAATTGACTGGTGAACAAAAGAGTGTTTCAGTTTGACCTTTTTAAAACATGGGACCCTTGTATCTCCAGTTTGATGTTAATAGTTCATATTCTGTGTTTAGAGTGTGGTTAGGATCAGAGGCGAGGCTGTTAGTCAGCCTTAACATGTTTTTATCATAGGCCGATTCAGAGTCTTTGCATTGGTTGGCCTACAGATGTAACTGTTGGAGCAGTTTAGACTTCAGAGTAGTGGACAGACACATACCATGAGGTGTTACAACACTGTGGGACACTTAGAATCACAGAAGTAAAGAACAAAACTAGAATCTGTCGACCCCAAAAGATGTTAGTCTGCGGAGGAAATCAATTATTTGTTTTGTCTTTTTACAAATGTGGTCAATGTGATGTTTCCAGGACAGCAGATGATGTAGATAAGAGTAAGAGAGGAAATATTTACACGTTAGGTAACGTGCGTATTTAATATTAATATAAATACTAAGTCCAATATGAACAGGCTGTGTATTACTGTAACTGCTGTAACAACCAAGTTTCCCCCTGGGTAGATTAAGGTATTTCTGATTCTGATAACAGGTAGAGCTCTCATGAAAAAAATGTACATCTGAATTAAAACAAACTTAATCGCACAAAAAACAGACCCATACTTACTCACTTGTAAAACCACTTTGTAGTAGAGTAGATTGCTATAATGATCCATAATGTTTGGGAGTCCACTGAGCTAAGTCTGCTTGTTACTTTCTATCCATGATGTTTAATCTCTCTATTTTGACACTGCTTGTCTTTTCTTTGATACCTTTCCTCTTTGATTCTTTATCAGCAACTTCACTCCAGTGTGCGGACAGGGAGTTTAGAGACGTGCCTTCGGCTCCTATCCCTCGGTGCTCAGGCCAACTTCTTCCACCCGGTCTGAAAAGTTCTACTTTACCAATCCCTTCAGAAATAAGTCAGGCTGTTAGGTGCTCTCTTTAGACCTGACCTGATTATGTGTGTGTCTACCTAACCATCCAGGAAAAGGGCACTACGCCACTCCATGTGGCAGCGAAGGCAGGCCAGATCCTGCAAGCCGAGCTGCTAGTAGTGTATGGCGCAGATCCTGGAGCACCTGACATTAATGGTCGCACACCTATGGACTATGCAAGGTACAAGACAGCAGAAGCACACATTAATAATGAACATAACTTGCTTTGAAAAATCTAATCTTAATTAAAAATGCTGTTGAAGTTTAACAGTTTATCTTTTGTGTCTGTGTTTAGGCAGGCGGGCCATATAGAGCTAGCAGAAAGACTTGTAGAGTGCCAGTATGAACTGACAGACAGACTCGCATTCTACCTTTGTGGACGCCGACCAGGTAACCTGCTGCATTAGTTTCTGTGCGAGTTGCATACTCTAAAGCAAAGTAGAGTGTTTCCCACACGTAGACTATACTCTGGTGTGCCGCCCAGGTATATTTATGGCCAGCCAAGTATATCTGCAGACTGTTTGTAAATAAGAGAATGGAAGAAAAGTAGGACACCCCTCCACCCACCCTTGTGCGTGACCTCTACCGCCTTAGGTACAGCGTCATTATTTGGGGAACACTGTGGTCGTTATTTTAATTGCATACTGTGGTAGCTTTTATCCAGTTATAAAGTATGTTTTCCTTCCCTTTCTTCTCCCCAGATCACAAAAATGGCCATTATATCATTCCTCAAATGGCAGACAGGTATGCACCGTGACATTTTGTCTATGCTAAATTGGTTTTGGCTGCCTTGCATGGCATGGTTTGATTGCATGAAGTATCTGTGTTGGTATACTATGGTGGGTCAACCTGCCCGACTGGCCGTACTTTATTTAACTGTCTGTACCTGGCATGGATTAATTAACCAGGGATGTGTTTTTTCCATATTTTTTCAAAATTCCTGATTTCCCCACCTGAAAAGTTGAACAACAAGAATTGAATTATCCATGAGTACGTTAGCTGTAGTTCAGCTCAAACTCCACCTATTTATTTTGAAGTCAGCAGTGAGCTATCCTTGCTGTTTTTGCTCATTTTCCGTGCTTCAAACGTACTCTAAAAGTAATGTAAGAAGCTTTTTTTGGCAGACAGCTAATAGACTGGAAAAGTGATGACGTATTTTTGTAGGCCAACCCGGAAGTAGCATCGCCATGGGTTCTAACGAGAATTCGCCTATGGGATTTTTGCATTGGATTTTGGATGATTGCAGAAAATAAGCTCTGTGGCAAACACACGTTTCTGATGCGTAGGCGTTTTGTTCAGCAGGATAATCTTCACAAATGAACACCACTTTTATGAAGTTTGAAGCGTTAATGCAGCCGAGAGAAGTAAAAAGCTAACGTGATGCTACAAGCGAACTACACCACGGTCGGTTGATTTTGACGTCACTACCGTTATGCTTCATCGATCTAATCAGTGGTTTTGACAAGCTAGCGAAACCGTAGCTTAATAAGTTGTTTATTAACCTAATATTTGCAAGAGCACTGAAAAACAAGACTAGATGCTGTAAGGCGGACTAGTGACAGAGTTCCCGGCGTGATGACGTTAAATGTCCCCGACAACCACTGTAGTCTCATTTAGCCACTTGTTAGCAACTGCCGTTTTTAGTATGCATAAAAATTTTAAAATTCACAAGTTGGGGTCTTATCTAACGTAGTTTATCTCGTCTAACAAAACGCCCAACATCTCTTAAGCTTGTGTTAACCACAGACCTTATTTCAGGCGTCTAACCACAAACCCATTCAAAATCCACATTGACTTTTAGAGTTAGGAACCCATGGCGCTAAAATGCTAACTCACTTCCGGTTTTTAGGACTCATTCCTGTGGCAGTCTATGACACAGCTGTGTTGCAGTTACAGTTTGATGGGGTTTTTATTCTATGAATAATGTACATATTTGTAGCTGATGCAAAAGTACAGAAGTTACATCTAAAAACTAATGAAACAACGAGGTTGACCGCGTAAATATACTTCAGAAAGTTACATAGAAAAGCCATCAATTTGTGCATAAGAATTCACCAAAATCCTTGAAATTCAGTTTTTAAACTGGATAGAGAACAATTTGATACTGATGCAGTTCAGTATTCTGACCAGAGGGTGGCATCATAATGTGTAAAAATAAGCCTCTTAAGAAATCATGCATCATTGACAGAGGTATCTCTATTAATGATTGCTCTTTATGGTAAATTGTGATGTAATCTTCACAGTTACCTACAATAATTTAGATACTTTTGTCTGCTTGATTGATTAAGCCTCAACTGCAGGTTTTGATCTGTGAGGCGCAAAAGTGCACTGTCAGGTTTTGACAAGTCAGGTTCTACATTAATTTGCTCAGCCAAGATTTAATGGAGGATAAATAAACTGCTTGAAAAAATCAGAATATTCAATGTACCTTTAAAGTTTAGGTATGGTAAATTCTAGGCTTGTTCTTTACCATATTTGTGTGCCGTCAGTTGAAGTTTAAATTTGCCCGTGCTTGCTCTACTGCCTTCAGTTCTGTCATTTCAGACACCTTTGTTTATCCTGAAAAGGAAATTCAGTTTTGCAGCCTTCCAACTTACATCAATAAAAACAAAACAAACTGTCTGACACGTCCATTCACAGCAGCATTCAGACAATCACATTCTCATGACAATGACAACAGATCAGCATAAGCACAAATCGCCAGATGGGAAACCAGATAATAAAAAACACTATTTGTAGACTCTAGATAAATGTATCAATAAATAGTTAATTAGAAGCGCTTTACAGTTTACTCAAGTGTACAAGAACTGCCAATAAATCAATTACAGCTGTCAGCATTCAACAGCCTGATAGCCAAAGGAATAAAGGTTTAAGAGTATCTGTTTGTTCTCCTCAGAAGGTCAAGATAGTGCCATCTAGAGGACATTAAAGAAAAGTCAGATAAGAGAATGTGGTCAGGTGGATTTATTATCCATTTGGCTTTCTGGAGCACAAGTTCCATCCAGAGAGAGCTCAAGTTTCCAGGTGGACTCCAATAATCTTGGAGTCTTAGAGACTTTACAATTTAGTTCAGATTGTTGTTGTACTTAACTGACAACCTGTTAAACCTGCAGATAAAAGAATAATAAAAGAATAATAAAGCTACATAAAATTCCTTCAGAGACACTGAAAGAGTTAAGCCTCTGTGTCCAGTGGATTCTTTGATGTCTTTGTTTTATAATGGATGCTTTGTTTGCTACCCTAACCCTAACCCAAACTTTAGTCCAGAGTATAGAGACTTCCAAGAAACTTGTACTGTATGTGTCTACAACTTGGAAATCTTCTCTATGGATACTGCTGGTTTCTGGTTTATAACAGTCCCTCCTGAAATCATCTATTAGTTATTCAGTTTTAATCACATTGAAAGTCGAGGCAGTTGTCATCACACCATCATCATATACCAGTGGTGCCGGCATGTACCACCAAGATTCACTGCCTCAGCCTGGCACAGCTTAATTTTGTCAAGTGTGTCCTCTGGCTTAAATTAATATGATGAAGTATCAAATATTAGTCAAACTATTTCAAATGTCTCCTGCTCAGTAGCAACCTCTGATATGATACTTTCTGATGCCTTTGCATTGTTAATTGCATAGCTTTTAGCTAGTTTGACGTACATGCAGAGGTGGAAAATCTAAATTTTAGTTGCAATAAGTTGTTGTTCTGCCATGCTGCCAGTAGCCAGAAGGACAGATATTGCAACTGTGCTGAGTTGCACCCCAGAGACCTACAGAGGCTGTGCAGCAACTGCAGGCGTATTTCACACTTGATCTGTAACTCACATATATTTATTAAAATCTGGGTTATTTGAGGTTTATATATATTTGCCTTTAAGTGGGTCATAGTTTATCTGCTATCTGACTCCAGTTACATCTCTTGTGTTCTGGTGAATGGATATCTCTTGATGATAATAATAATAAGCTGTTTTGATGTGGCCTCTCTACCCCTCTCTCTGTCTGTTTCTTCTTTTTTTCTCACTTATCTTCCGCTCTCTCCTGTTTGCTGCGCTTGGTGGAGACAGAGCTCGTCCTAAGTGCCCAACTCAGAGGTATCTTTTCCTTGCTACTTTTTTCTAGAATCTGTTCTGTCATTTCAATCCCCCTGTCTCTGATTTCCATAGTCGTGGATGTATCTGTTGTCCATCTCCTTTTATGGTTACACAGAAGATCATTCGGCCTTTTTTTTTAATTATTATTGGAAAATAGATTTGTACAGTAAGTTATGAGCGGAAAAAATTGGTTGATTATAGATGTGTTCGTATTCTGTGGTTGTTTACATTTCAGATCATGCAGTAAATACCTTGGCCTAAAGTTTTTTGTAAATATTTGTTGAATAAAACATCATTGCAGCCAAAAACATTTAGTAAGAGAAGGTTATGCTTGACTGAAATATGTGCTTGTAATGACCAATAGATGGAGTCCTTTTTTATCTGACAACCAGTGCGTCCCCCCCGAGGATTTGCCTTCCCTCTCCATGACACCCCTCTCTAGCCAAGCACCCATCTCACTTACTTTTCTCTCTTTCTTCTCTTCACTCCACCTCTTTTTCCCAATCTCCTTCGCCTTCTCTTTAATCCATTTTACATTGTGGTGGCTGACTGACTGTTGGCCTCTGTGTTTTTTAGTCTTGACCTCTCAGAGTTGGCAAAAGCTGCCAAGAAGAAACTCCAAGCGGTGAGTTGTTATTAAATAGTGAGATTAAAAGCACACTTTATTTTACACTTGTATTACCTTAATGCAGACAATGGGAAGAAAATCAAAACAGTAAAAAGATAAGTGCTTTGAAGAAGGGACATACATGTGGTCGGTGTTTTTTGTTGTTGTTCCTTGCCAAAATATTCTTAGTCTGCTAGAGGAACATCTGTTAAGCCACAGTGATGGAATCCAAACACTGAAGCAAGAAGGGACCTTTTAATGACTTCTTCAACAAACCATGAACCAGAAATTTATTAAAAAAAGTCTTTAATGTTTACCAATTCAAATCTTAATATTTGTGAATTTTACGGGGGGGGG
The DNA here is from genome assembly GCA_020745685.1 of Tautogolabrus adspersus. NCBI lineage: Eukaryota > Metazoa > Chordata > Actinopteri > Labriformes > Labridae > Tautogolabrus > Tautogolabrus adspersus. Next base: position 10,067,682 of record CM036545.1, read on the forward strand.
GGTATCTCTTTTTCTCCCTCTCGTGTTAATGACATGATGTGCAAGCTTGTTCAATGTCACCTGTTAATAGATGCGGTCAATCTGTTTTGTGTTTGTGACAGCTCAACAATCGACTGTTTGAGGAGCTTGCAATGGATGTCTATGATGAGGTCGATCGCAGAGAAAATGATGCGGGTAAGCATGATGTCCTCCTTCCTTACTCCTGTTCCTTTGTCGTCTTTCTGTGGTTTGTCTTTTTTTTCCTAAATGAAAATGTTTTCACCAGACACCATTTTCATGAACTTTGAGAAGGAACAAGCAAAATCATAGAAAAGTAGACGTTTAAAGGTAAGGTAGTGCATTTGTAGAACAGGGTGAGGTGAAAACAGGGTTTGTAGTTAACCAAATATTTTCCATCTTTGACAGAATATCTTAAACAATGACGGCGAAATCTGATGGCTGTCCAGCATTTTTACTGATTGGAATACTGAGGGCTATCCAGCATACCATTGAGTAATTCTCACACAGCTATTCCCGCAAATCTGTCACTTACAATGCAGGAAAAACCCACACAAATTTACAATAATGTTTACAACGTCACAGATTTACACAGGAACATTTTTGCAGGGTTGCTCACAGAGCAGTCTTAGTCTTTAGGGGCGGCAGTAGCTCAGTCCGTAGGGACTTGGGTTGGGAACCGGAGGGTCGCTGGTTCAAGTCCCGATGCGGACCAAAATATGGAAGATGGTCTGGTAGCTGGAGAGGTGCCAGACCACTTCTCGAGCACTGCCGAGGGGCCCTTGAGCAAGGCACCGAACCCCCACCTGCTCAGGGGGCGCCTCCCAAGGGGGCTGCCACCGCACTCTGACATCTCTCCATTAATGCATGTCCACAGGTCTCGTTGTGCATGTGTGTGATTCAGGCCTGTGTGTGTGAGAAGCATGTCTAAAAAATAACAGAGTGCGAACCATAATTTCCCCGTTGGGGATTAATAAAGTATATAAAATTTAAAAAAAAAATTAAATTAAAAAAATTACAAAAGAATCCGCATCAGTATGGAACACACTCCAGCTTCCACTCCTTAAAACATGTTATGGACAGATGTGCAGTGAACAGGGAAATGACTGACAGCAGACAACTGTAACCAACTTTAGCACACATACCAACTTCATGGCTTCTTTTTTTAACAGATACAAACAAGACAAATATTCTGTAAAAAAAAGTTTGCTCTAAGCTATAGAAACAAGTTTTTTTCTCTTAAAAGCTTTAGCCATTTTCATCCATACACTGTTCCTTTTACAGGTATGAGTGTATCCCCTGCTCCTGCGGCGCGTGTTGTCAGAATTAGACTATAACACAGACAGAGACGGTGTATTTAGGGACGATATCTTCAGTTGTGGGACAGAATGATATATGTATGGTAAACACAGACATTGTGAGAGGAGAAAAGCAGAAACCCCCTTTGATTCACAGTATCCATACACAATAAAATATCATCACTTTACAACCATTTTCTGTGTAAAAGTTTGCAAAAACCTGGTATAAGAAATAAATAGTCTTCCTATTTGTACAGTGTACTACAATGGAGCCTACATGCACTACTTGAACGTCTGCCTAGTAGGCAGACGTTCAAGTCATTTACCAAATGTAAACATGGTCACAGACACAGACCCAAAAACACGTACTTTTGTCCACAGTCAACCTCACACTTAAGGAGGCCCACATCATATAGGTGTATTGTATGCTAGAGGTTACTTTTAGGATCTACCAAATGGTTCTTTCTGTGCTTCTTTTTTTTTATGTCTATGCATGCGTTGGTGGATTGAACTCACACAAAGACTTGTTTTTTGTTTGTTTCCCCAGTGTGGCTTACAACCCAGAACCACAGCACTCTGGTAACAGAACGCAGCGCAGTGCCCTTCCTACCAGTTAATCCTGAATACTCAGCCACACGCAACCAGGTAAACATTAACAAACCTATGGTGCCAATCATCACAGGTGGCTTGCAAATAATCATTAAGATTTGCGTTTTCTATATTTTTATCTCAAGACAATAACACAACTGAGACACTAAGAAATTATTTTAAAGTAAGTTTTGAGAGAGAAAAAACACTTTGAGCCAAGACACATCTTAGACTTTTTGATTTTCACCATACCCATCTTTCCTGGGGGTGAATAAGAGAGAAACCCTATATCCCTCAACGTTAAAAATATGAGCATACATTACACAAAGATACTGTATATACCCCGCTGTGCCATATTTACTTGCTCCAATTTTCTGACATTTAATGGCGTCCATTGGATGTGTATTTGTGCATGCTGTGCGTTTTAAAAAGGATTTTTTTTTTTCTCCAGCAGATAGTCATTGACCAAAACAGTCAGACAGGCAGTAAATCACTGGCTCTTAGCTGCAATGTGTCTTTATTCCACAGAACATGTGATGGGCATACCAAGTTGTGCATGTGTGTATATATTAATCTAATTCCTAGCTTCTGATCTGTTCTTCAGGGCCGTCAGAAGCTGGCCCGTTTCAATGCTAGGGAGTTTGCCACACTCATCATCGACATCCTGAGTGATGCCAAAAGAAGACAACAGGGGAAAGGTCTCAGCAGCCCTACAGGTGAGAGACAAAATATATAAATGCGTATATTAATTCAAGTTTGAATAGATAGGGGATATTTTTTGACTGAGGCTTTTACCCCTAGAAGCAATTGTTATAACTGTGTAACATTTTGAGCCTCAGTCCCTCATTCAAGGGGGCTGCACAGGAAACGTCAATGGTCCCTGCTCCTATCAAAAGCTGTTTTTATATACAAACTCGTTAAAAATTCTAGAGAATTTTCAGGAGGACTGCCCCTGGAAATGTTCATGACTTGCTTGTTCATACATGCACTGCAGAGCAAGACACTATCCCGTCAGGGCAGGAGGGGGGACGGGGGTTTCCTGAGGCAGGACATGACATAAAAAGACAACGCAGAAGTGCCAGATGAAACAACAGGGGCTGCTTATCGCGCTTTAATTTTAATTTTTTATTGTTTGCCTTTATACCAATGCTGTGTGAAGTTCGACAGACACTGCATTCAAAATAAAATATTGAATCAGCTCTGCATCGGTCTTGGAAGCTCTCTGCGTTCTAACCTCTCTCTATTGTTCAAAAGAATCTCCAATTTTTATCCTAGTTTTACCACGTTTTTTGGTCTTGGAGCTTATTAGAAAAATTCCGAGGCTTTTTAGGTCGGGAAGAATAAGTTATATCTGAACCAGTTTGTTTGCCTGCTTCCATTGCTGCAACACCTGTTGGTTTGCCATTTGCCTTGCAAACCGAGGGGCGTCCAAAACGGCTGTATGGGGATGCTTTAAAACTGCCTGCTTTTCTGTTGAAACCAAAAACAGACCTTCTTAGACCAGAATCTAAACTAAGAAGGAGGACATACTGGCTCCCTGCGTTGTTGTCAGAGCAGGTCAACAAAGAATGTTTCCTTAATCTCTTGATGATATAGTAAGGTCATTTTATGATTTTATTCAGAAGGTACCTCACAAACTTGTCCTTCAGGTTGAACCTTTCGTCTCCATGGTGAACAGCGTAATATTCTTGTCCCACTCAGTAACTTCACATTGCGTTTTGGAAGCCCAGCACAGCGGGAGATCTACATAAACACACAGTCAGACATGCATGCACACACAGTGCTGTGCTCCCTCGCTGGCTCTGCTGATTCCGTCTCGCCTCTGTAAGGCGTCTGTCACTACCTCCAAAGACAGTACAGAGGGGGGATCACTTCGTTCCCTCAGTGGTTGAGCTGGTCGTCTCTCAACCAGAAGGTCGGGGGTTCAATCGCAGCTCCTGAAGTCACATGTCCTTGGGCAAGACACTTAACCCCAAATTGCTCCTGTTGCTGAGTCAGCTGTGTGGTTGTATGAACAAGATTAGTTCATACTGGTGGACACTTTACATAGCAGCTGTGCCAATAATGTGTTAATGTGGTGTGAAATGGTGAGTGTGACATGCAGTATAAAAAGCGCTTTGAGTAGACAGAAGGCTAGAAAAGCGCTATTCAAAGTCAACTCATTTACCATAACACTGAGAGGTTTAATATATAAACACTTTGTCCTTTGCCAGACCCATTAGATCTGGGAATTGATGATGATCAGCATGACTACGACAGTGTAGCCTCTGATGAAGATACAGACAGTGAGCTGACCACCCAGAACAACAACAACACACAACGCAGCAACCGTGCAAAGGTATGGTACTTACTCACACACAACATTAAAAACCAATGCACATCTTTAAAAATCCGCTGTAAAAATACAAACACTAAAAAACAACTCGTGGTGACATGGTTATAGTTTGAAATTGGTTTTCAACAATTCAGCTCTGTTCCTTTGATTTAACAGTAATCTTGACATTTTTTGCAAAATACACCAAACTGCAAAGCTTGTCATGGTTTCCGTTTTCCGAGTCCCAGCATGCTTTGCAGAGATTGGCCGCTGTCAGAGCTGCCAAATATCTTACGAGTGACATCAACAGTTATTCTGGGTCTTGTTACAGTGGCATCATTCAGACAGAGAGCTGTAGCTGCATCTCAAGTCTCTTAAATTATGTCTCCTCGCTCTTCGGCCAAACCAGAAGTAGCTCCGGACCCGCCATGTTAAGGAGCATTCCAAACTGGTTAAAGCTGTTGGAGGAGAGAGGAATGAGGAGAGAGCAGGGAAATCTGAGAAGCGATAAGCGAGGATACACAAGAGCCCTTCACGGAATTTCGTTTACTGACAGGCATGCCTCGTTATTGGATATCACTCAATGATTGGACAATGCAGGGAAACTTATCAACATCTCCAGAGAAAATACGGACCTTTAAACAGACACTAAACCAACACAACAGATAGTTAAATGGACTATAAACATCCATCAGTTTCTAAAGAGTCGGTATGTAATGAGCTGGGTTTAAAAAAAAGTGTTTGACATTAGGATTGAGAATGAAATATTGAGCATAACTTTAATGAAATCAGTATTATAGGGTGTATCACTCCCCATCCTTTTTTATTTGTTTTCTCATTCATCATCAAACAACAAGTCTGTTAATTTGTTCATTCTGTTAATCAAGAAGATCATCAACAACTCCTTAATAATTAGGCTGTAATAGAAATATTCTCTTTTCATGGTTAGTTATTTGCACTTTTTTCAAATCTGAAAGAGTGATAGTCTGTCAGTAAGAAACACTTTACATTAATCATCCTGTCAAAGTTCATATACGGCTGATCGTTCATTAGCATCAGGGTTTGATAATTGTTTTATGGTTTCAATGTTTTCCATAAATTTAAATGATCTACAGACCGATAGTTTATGACACGCTATAAAGGTATCTGTGTTTATGAAATACAGAGTTTACATGATAATCAGAAAATACAAATTAAATCATTAATAAATAATTTAATATTGAAGCATTATAAAAAATAATAAAAATGGTCCCTAAGGTTTTAAGCAGAGCATAGTTCACATAATAAATAGACTTGCTGGTTGTTGTCATGTGCAGATGTCTGTAATCAGGTAACATGCAGAGACAAAACACTGTTCTCGTGTGTATTTTACAAGAATTATTACAGTGCACATGTGTGCAGACTGACAGCTCAGCAGTGATCAGCTCATTACAAACGGACGTTGCTTTACTTGGTAGAAAAGGATGTCTAGTGTCTCTTAAAACATATTTCCCTGTTCCCTCTCTCCTCCACTTTTTTCCTCCCTAATGATTGTAATAGTAGAAAAACAGATGAACTCTGAAGAATGCAGTATAGAAGAAGTTTTAGTTCAAGATAGTGTTAAACCCCTGAGTATACAGTAGGCATAATCCCTGGCGAGAGAAAGTGGGGTAGAAGGTGCATTGAGAACCAGAAGTTTTTTGTGTGACAGGTTGTACTGGGCAACATCAGGCAACATCGTCCTCTCACACAGATACAAGTAGTTTTATTCAACTCAACACTGCCCCCTCCCCATATTATACATGTAAAAACTGCAAAAATAATACATACTGAATTTACTGCACAATAATCTACAATCAACCATTCATTTTGAAGTAAAACACAAATAAAATGAGAAATGTCAGATTCAGTTTATACCCTTGAAAAGCTTTACAAGTGTCATAATGCCAGTTGAGCCTTATGTTTCTGTCGGTCTCTGTACTCTCTTGTCTTGTTTGCTTGTATGTCCTTCCTATCCAGAGTATGGACTCTTCAGACTTATCAGATGGTCCCATCACACTGCAGGAATACTTAGAGGTGAAGAAGGCTCTAGCCTCCTCAGAAGCTAAGGTACAGCAGCTGATGAAGGTCAACAACAATCTGAGTGAGGAGCTACGACGGCTTCAAAAGGAGGTAGGGAGTATAAAGGAGGGAAAAAAGGACAAATCGGGCCAAAAAGGTCAGAGGGTCACCATAAGCAGAACCTCAGTTACAGCAAGAGTTGAGGGAAATATGTAGCAGGGGAGAGGGCTGAAAGTTGGAGTTGTTGTTTTTTACCTTCTGTAACAGTTGTAGAGTGCAAGTTATTCAATATAATAACGCCCATTTGCCTTTCACCATTGCCTTGTTGATCATCATTAGCTTACTGTGTTCTTTAGTGGCTTCCAATGACCTGTGACTCATTCACGTGTTTATTGCCACCTTAATCAGGAAGTCAAAGTAAGGAAGACATGCATAAAGTTGTGTGCTCACACACTGCAGACAACTAATACTATTGTTCAGTAAGGTAGTAGCCAACATTTCCCCAATGCAAGTGACACTCATTTCCCCTCATTGCCTGTTGAAAACAAGTGACGTACAGGAATGTGGCCTTCCACACCATTCTAAACTAAATCTCTGTCTTGCCATGCAACATATGAACTGTCTTGACCACCCATTCCCGCCATTCCCAGAACTGATATGAGTTAATTTGTATGAGCCTTTTACTAAACCTGTGATTGTGGATGCTTGTCTCTGACTATTCAGTTGACCCCCTTCCTTTACCCCCCAATGCCCCTCCCTATTTGCCCTCATCCATCCTCTCATCCTTCCCCGCTCCCTTCCTGTTCTATAGATCACACGGATGCAGACTGACAACAGCGTGCTGCGGGGGTGCCAGCAGGCTGGGGGCTCAGCTGGCTATGGGGTAGGGGTGCCTGGTGGAGGAGGAGGGGTAGGAGGACAGTTGCAAGGCGTCGGGATGAGGGGGGGGATAGATGGAGGGGGTCTGGGTGGGTTTGGACCAGGAGTGGACCCCCCTGTACTCTCTGTGCCCTTCTCGGCTGTCCCCCACTCCTATCACCACCGGAGGGACCGCCAGGCATTCTCGATGTATGAGCCAGGGGCGGCCCCGAACCCCACGGCCCAGGGTACCCCAGCCCTGGACTCCCTGGCAGCCCGCCTGCAGCCCCTCAACACACCCAGCGTAAGTTAGAACTTCCCTGCCCCCTTTAACTTCCCACCCTCTTTTTGGTGGCTAGAGGCTCTTTTTTGCCTGTTTGATGGGAGATCTACTCATCCTAATCACTCTATATCCCTTCAATATTTCCATTCCTACGCCTCAGTTTCAGATCCTTCTCTTTTGAATTTCCAGTTGTGCATGACCTCCATTTAAATGTGAAAGCACTTCACTGATGTGTCTTAAAACATAAGACCATAATCTTTGATCTTTCACACTATAAAGGAAAAGTGCATAATTGTGATGTTAAGGAGAAAGATGGAAAGGGGATATTGTTGTCTGGTTTGGTAGCTCGGTGGACAATTGTCCACACTCTACCTTGCCGTGCTCCCTTTAACCTTCACATTCTCAACTCTTCTTGACCTCCCAGTTAGCTCTCCTCCTTCTTGACAGCTTTATTATTTCGGAGTTGCTATGACCACCCATATATTTAAGTAGACACATGTCACACACAGTGTGAGCAGTTATAGAACTTTGGCCACAGCAACCTATTTACGGAGAACACTATGAAGTCGTGTCCAGTTCACCAATCCCTTCCACAAGATTTACCTGTTTGTTTTTCTTTCTGTCTGTCTGTCCTTTCACCTGTCTGTTCGTTGCTCGCTGAAGTGCAGCAGTGCATCCTTTGTATGTAAGCATTCTGTCTGTCATTGTTTTTTTTTTGCTTTTGGATCACTTGTAGGATTCTCTCACATGCAACTATGCCTCACTGCTGCTTAATATTCATTCTTTTATTTGAGATCAACATTAGTGTAAGGTGTGTTTGTAGTAATTGTAAATGCTCTGTAAAATGTTTAGTTCATTTCCATCTAGTTCAGTTGACAAGTTAATTTATATTTTAGTGTTAGCCATTAATAAAGATGTAGTGCTGATGTGGTGATGAGTGAGCTGCAGAGCTGGAGCAGCTCTAACTGGCTCATATAACTTGTTTTGTTTTCCCTTTTTATAAAAACATCAGTGTCTGCACTTTTTATTCATACTTTGTCTACCTTGTTCTCCTAATATTTTATTTTCCACACACCTCTCTTTCCTCTCTTATCTCTATTTCTCCACATCGCTTTCCTCTTTCTGCCCTTGTGTTCTCCTCCATTCACAGGTGAGGAGGGGGGGTACTGGGGGTCAAGCAACTTTTGGAAGCCAGCATCTATCTGGATCTACAGAGATTGGGAGATACATGGCAAGTTCTTACAGTTTACAGTTAACAAAAGAAATAACGCTTTAAAGTTTGAAATAAATATTTCATAACCTTCATGATCCTTCACCCAGTCATTGAGATATGTTGTTAAACCTTGAACACTTTTAAAGAAAGAATAATAACAATAATTCCTTCATTTCATGGGAAGGTCCTTCCTGTGTTTGTGGGAGTATTTATTTATCCTTAAAATGCTCTGCAGGAATGAGCAGCTTAAACGTCTTTGTATATTTGTTTTCTTCCACAGGTCCCAAAACTGGAAAAGCATGGCAGTGGCACTGACAGTGACTATGACAACACACAAATGTACGAACTTTCACTAAGGTAAGACCCACTGCTAGTCACTGTACACTCTATCTACAGTTTTTTGGAAACAATTTTTATTGATAATTTTTTGTCAAACATGTCTCTTGAGTTACTTGCAGTTTTAAGTTGCCGAAGCCCTCCACTGATAAATGCCCCCTTTAACTGTCAGATGTCTTTGTTTGTCAGAGTTGTGATAAAAGTATAGTGTTTCCCATGTCAGTATGGGCCGCAGCAGTGAGGAGGAAGGTCGTGGGGAGTCTGAGGAGGGAGGAGGTCGAGAGGTGGGGGAGCCAGATCCCACCCTGCCCTGCACAGAGGATGTCATACTCAAGACTGAGCAGGTTACCAAGAATATCCAGGAGCTGCTAAGGGCCGCTCAGGAGTTCCAACACGACAGGTTAGACGCCCCAGATATGAAAAAGTGACAATAAAACATTTGCCGCCTTAGCCTTAAAACTATACCGATAGGTAGCGAGACTGAGACCAGTCTGTCCCAGTTGTCCCACAACAGAGCCCGCCACCGGGTGCACAGCCCTGCACGGTTGTCGCCCGTGGTGACGGGTCCTCTCCGGCAAACACATCAAGTGTTTATCTTAATTGGATCACACATTGAAAAGTCACCTAGTGCCAGATCTGGTTTGATTTTTATAAGTTTGGCACATTTTTACACCCTCATGAACAGCTGCACCAGGTGAAAGCTTACATTTTGGAATAGGTAGTTGTCCAGCTCAGACTCAAAGAGTGCCAAAGTTTTGCAATCATGGTTCAAGATTAGTCCAAAACATCAATTTGTAACACACAGCCTGATTACCTCAATAATCATGTGTGCAACTATTTCAAAAATCCCTTCTTTTTTTTTCTTAAGCTTTGTCCCATGTTCTGAGAAGATTCACTCTGCAGTCACAGAGATGGCCTCACTCTTCCCCAAAGTAAGTTCCTTTTGCCTCTGTAAAATGTTTATGTCCCTTTCCCTCTCTTTTTGCTCTCTTATGTTCTTGATCTTATTCCATCTGTCACAAACTGCCGTCTTAGTTCAGCTTTTGAAACACTTCATTTCTCTGTAGCGCCCAGCACTGGATGCAGTCCACTGCTCCCTCCGCCTCTTGGCTTCCAGTGCCTCACGGTTGCAGTTGGAATGCCGTAAGGCAGCTCCCTCAGAGCCAGGGGCACCTGCAGTCGACTACCAACTTCTAACTCAGCAGGTCATCCAGTGCGCTTACGACATCGCCAAGGCAGCCAAGCAACTGGTCACCATCACCACTCGTGAGAAGAAACAGTGATGCATCAGTTTCAGAAAACAATATCTATCCCAAAGGGATGGACAGATGGAGAAGAGAGCGAGAGAATGGATAAATGCATGAGTATGCTAAGTGGGAAGGGAAGCATTTAAGATAAGGAAAGAACTGGGATATTATGATCGCATTATAGATTGGACAAGGAAGATGGAGTGAGCAAAAGGATGGCAGACCCAATGAAGCAAGGAAAGCTAGGAACATGAATGGAAAAGAAATCTGATGGAAGGCAAGTAGGTTGATATTTTCGAAGTCACACCATAGACAAGAGGAAAAGGTAAAATTCACAAGTGTAGAAGTGAAAGTAGGAAAGGATGAATGGAAGGATCCAACATGAGACTACGGCTTGCTGCAACCATAAACTGTTGGAATCAAACGTGTTTAATAATCCGCTTAAACTGTGATAAGCATACATGGAATATAAATACAATGTTGATATAAAGTGAACTGGATTCTAAGATGTGGCCGCTTTATTTATTCTCAGCTGTCACTGGTCAGCCTTCCCTTTCCCTGTTAACCAGAACTATTGAGAAAGGAATGAATGTATGGTATGAAAGAGGAACACTTGGACCAACCATGACATACTCACACCTTCTCCGTCCCTCTGTCCAGTGAGGAATAAGGACATTTTCCTGCTCCTCCTTTCTGGCGTGCTTCTCTTACTCTCTCCCTCCCTCCCTCTCTCTCTCTCTCTCTCTCTCTCTCGCCAACAATGAGACCCCTATGTCTTCTATTAGGTCTCAGACATGAAGAGTGTGCAGTGCAGAGTCAAACCTCTGTGATCCATCCACTGAACTCAACACCACCAAACATATGCTGGAACATAAGCTTTTCTCTGACCCGTCATCCAATGACCCAATGTTATTGTTGGTAACCTGCATGATCTGTTATGTTTTATCTTCGTTCCTCTCTTTTCTTTACGTTTTTTATTTTTGAATAAGCAGATTTGTTTGGTCTGCACCTCTGGGGAGAAAATTAATGATTACACAAACAATTACACTGGAGTTATTGAGATGTATTGTAGTTTATCATGCCTGTTGTTTATTTGTATCGATAGTTTTACAGTTTTTATCTGTTCATGTATGATTATTTTATTGTCTCAAATATGAATCTCATTTACAGAAATAGGGAGAAAGGTGGCGAGCATGTGCAAAACCTCTTACTGGGATGAAAGTAAACTTGCACGCATATACACATAAAGTTACAACCTGTGAATGGTCCTTACAAATTCTCATGCACTACATTTCTGAGTGACAGTTGTGATATATCGTGTGCCAAAGAGGTTGTACAGTTGCCAAAGAACAAAGACAGGATGGAAGATCAGATTTGTTTTTTGGTTTTGATTTTCCTTCATACTGTAACCCCTTGGTGCATTTTTACAGGACCTTGATCAAAACATTTTTTTCATGTATCCTCAGCTGTCATTTTGGATTTATTTTATAAATTGCCTCATTTAATTGAACCAGTGGAATCATCTCAGAATCAATCTGTTATTTATTTTTGCTGAGCAACACAATAAATGTTTTCCTGTTTGCTTATGGTGTTTATCCTCCCTTGTTATGCTATACAGATTATCTTTTTTTCCATGTTGGATCTGCTTTTGGGTGCTTGTATTACACAAGCCATCGTTTGCAAGTATGGAAACACCATAAAGTTGATACTGTACATAAACTTGTATGTTGCAGTCCTCCCAAATTGAATTGGATTTTGCTGCCTTAAGGGTACTCGATAACGTCTGCAATGGATACATTTGGACTTGGACTCTCTGGAAAGCACAATCAAGATCTTGTCTGTCATGGCCTTCTAACCTGGTTCTCCGAGAGATACTAGCTGTTACTTCTAGCTTCTAGCCGTGTTTGAACTCTGCCAATGGGGACAAAGCTTACAACATTTTTTTTTTTATTTTTTTTTCAAAGATTCTGGCTCGGCCTTTTTAAGCTTCAATTGTTGTTTTGCTGTGCTGAACAATTTTTGTCACACCTGTTAAAAAGGAAGACCATAACATCTAGCAACGCTCCCCTACTTCTGATTTTACCTCTTACCGTCTCCATTGATTGGGATGCTGGTTTCTCAAAGTGTTTGTGGCTTAATTAGTTATTTTGCAATGGTCAATTGTAAATCATGCTCTGTAGTCAAATGTTCACTGTAGATGAAATTTACTTGCATGAACTTTCCCTCAGTGCATCTAAAAAAATGTTTTACTTGTATGACTGCCTGTAAGACATTAGAAAACTCTTAGACTGATGCTAGACAACTTTCAGCACTTCTCTGTGCACTTAATTCCTGTTTTGTTTTTCCTTTCCGTCTCTTTTTTTTTTTTTCATTACTTCAGGACAATGACTGTCATTCCTCGGTCTCTCAGCGACACATTTCTCCATAGGGAAGGTTTAATTACTTTTCTTTTCCCTTAAAAGACCGAACACATCCAGAAGACTATGGAAATGTATTCTTGTTGAATATCAACTGCCTTTTGACATCAACATGATCATCTCCTGTGTAAATGAGTTACAGTGGTATGCTGGTTGCAGAAACAACCGCACTTTTCCATTAAAAACATGCATTGAGATGGGGCGGTAGAAAAGATTGTCCCTTACACCATGATTGCCCCAGTTTATGGAATAGAGCAATTTATACGAACACATTATTTTCACGTTATTTTGTCTTCATTAGGGTTGTATCTGCAAGATAATTGTCTCTGTTTTGGCCGAAGTAGGCTTTGGGATCTATTCACCAAACCTTCGATTGACTCCCACGTCTATAGTAATGTATTTGTATTTATTTTAAATCTTGTGAGTATACTGTGGTATTACCTCCTCGTGTAGTAAGATTGTACACATTAAGGATCCTACCAGAATCCAGAGGGAGTGAAAAATGAGAACAACTGTTTGATGCAAGTGTTTACTCAACATTGTTGAGTTGCACTATTTTTCAACACCAGCTGGGTAGAGTAGGATCTAAATGATGTACTGCTCCCTCCATAAGGTCCTACTTCAAGTACATTTGGTGTAGAATACAGAGTTTGATTTGGAATGGGTCAGCAGAATAGGTCTGAAGCAGTCTTTGTTTTAACACCCCATACAGTTTTTTTAGAATGACTGGAGGAAGGTCTAAAATGTAAATTACCTTGTCTACGCCAAAGTAGACACTACATAGGGTGCCTCCAGAGTAAATGTGAAAGCTTCCATGGGTTCATGTTTGACGCACTTTCTACACCTTTATCATGTCACAGTTTCAGCACATACTATCCCCCTTCAAAACCCACAACCTCAACTCATTATTTTTAAAAGATGATATAAAGGTAGAGAAAACAATAACTTAGAGGTCAATCGTGATGAAAACTCATAAGCTGTACATTTGTAATAAAATAGTAAAACAAGTTGTTGTCCTGGGTCTTTTGCATAGTTCCTAGTGTATGGCTGCCCACTCTTTAGGGGAAACGTGTATTACTTAAATCTTTAGTGAGGGAAGACCGTATCAGTCAAAGGTTTGTCTTGCTGAAATGATCATTTTTAATAAATATATTATTAACAAATTATTACTAGAAAAATGTAGGTTTCCAGATAAAAAATGTGTGTTAAAATAAATCTCTCAAACTCTACATGTTTCCCCCAATATTTACACGTTTTATCCAGTAAAATACTTTTGAATGAATGAATGATATTATTTAGAACCAAAAATGTAATTAGATAAACAAAAAAAAGGCTAAAGTAACAATGTCCGAAAAGGAGTAGGAGGAAGTAAAAACTTGTATATCCCTGCCCCTATGTTACATTTGTTCTATTGGTTTATAAATTATTACACCATTGTTTAAACAAATATACAAAGGTGTCCCCATTGTGTTTGCCCTATAAAAGAGATAATAGATTCCAGTGTATTTACAATCCTAATCTCCACCCAGTTTTACAAAATATAAAAAAATTACTTTTCCTCTTCCATGTAGCTGTCCAAAATATATTGTGTAGTTTTTTTAATTGATTAATATTTGTGCTCTGTTTCAGCCCTTCACCTAACCCATTCCACACGTCCACCCCATACCCTGAAATACACAGTGGTTTTTTAATTAAATTTGCCTCTTAAATCATAACCCCGCTCCCTGTCAAAAAACATATTTTGAATGTTGCCTGGAAGTAAATTATGTCTTGCTTTAAACATGATAATTGCAGTTTTAAATTTGACCAGATCTATACATTTCAATGCATGTGACTTTAAAAACAGTGTGTTCGTGTGTTCCCTTTACCCCACCTTCGGGGCCTGATTTACTAAAGGTTTGCGTGTCTTGCGTGTTTACGTGTGCGAACTTGATACCACCCGCAAAAAATGTACTATCTGATCTACTAACGGCTGCTGCTTACTTTGCCTTCTACTTATCAATTCTGTCTAAATTTATTGTAAAGCACCAACGACATCAAGACAAATTGTAGTATTTGTAAACCTACTTGGTTATAACCCCTAAATCTGATTACTGTTCTTAGTTTAGTTGGTTCTTCTTAAGCAGACTGTTCAATAATGCTACATCAGCTTTATGTTTCTCTTACAATCTCTCTACAATAAAATCTAGTTTTCAAATTAATGAAGCCCTAATTTACGTCACTGTTGACAACTATATATGCAGTTGTAAAATGCACTTCATTAGTTTGTGCTAGACCAAGAAAACAGCCAATATCAATTTTACCGGATACAACTGCAGTGTTTAAAAATCCTCTACAGAGCCACTCTTCTTAAAATCAACAAATGTCATGGGTCTTTACCAACCTGGACAATTTAAAGAAATATCAATATACAAGGGTTTTTTTACTACAATTTTTGATAGAATAAGCCTTAAAAAATCAAGTTATCAGTTTGGTTATAACAGGTCAGGTTCGGATTTGTCCATGATGTTAAAACAGGAGAAGAAATCCGCACACCCATAGCAATTACTTCAAACAGCAGTCTCCACACTGAAAAGCTCTGTCAAAGAATTTATTGTCGTTGTAAACCCTTTTCTTCAGCCTGTTTAACTACCCCTCCCAAATGCCACTAATCACATTCCTTCTGTTCAATGACAACAGACTTTTCTGGCATGAGCATCTACAGAAATGAGTCAATTTAGTTTAATTCTAATAAGAAACGTAAAAAAAAAAAAATGCATCTGGTCCAGAATAAAGAGGCAAGTGTAGCTCTCTCATGCTGGCCGAGATTAAATATCAGAACACATCGTTATCCAATGAGGCATGCTGTTGGAGGTTGTTTTATTGTACCTATATTAAAAACCACATCATCTCAACATTCAGTAACATACCAAGCAATGCCAGAAAGGGACTCCCTCAAATACGTTAGACAACAAAATACTAAATACAGATTTAAAAAATCACAGAAGAGCCCTTGAGTTACCTTTGTGTCAATTGCTCTTTGTAGTTAATGTAGATATATGTTGTGTAATGTGTATATTGTGATAAAACAATGTGTATGTGTAAATTGTATTGTCGCAATGTAAACAGACAAGGAGAGCTCCTAGATTTTGCTGATGCTAATGGGGATCCAAATAACCAAAAAAACAACATTACAGTGTTGCTTAGAACAGCAGCTTGTGTATTAACATCCTAAAACTTTGCAGGTAAAAGCAAAATCACATTGCTTAAATATGTCATTGACAAATTGTGACCTACACACTTACCAGTACTAAAATCTTAGGACTTGTCTTTGGACTCTTGCATAGTACTCATAGGGATGTTTATAGGGGTAAAATTAGTCTTTGTAAACACTAGTTCCTTTTGAAATTATTCTCTATTGTTGTTTTTGGACAGTAGTTTTGGACTACTTAGACAGGTTGTTGCAAAAGGCCACTCTTAACTTCTCCCACTTGTTAGGAGACTTGCATGCATTAACATTTTTGCAGATGTTTCCTTTTTTTATCTATAGAAGTTCTTCTGAACTGGAGGAGCTTGGCAAAAGAACACATTCCTGTCTTCTGCCCCTTTTCTTCCTCCTCTTTGCAATTTGTATCCTCCTGCGGATCACATCTAGAGGAAACATACACAAACAGATGATAACAAAATAATTCAATTATATCAGCATACAAATGAAGTCACTTTCTAATCTCCAACTATGCTTTGGATCATGGTTCCTTGTGTGTCAAATAGCAGAATCTCTAAAAACGACTTGGAAAACCTAACTGATATTGGGTGCATAGATAAAACCGGGAGGACCTTAACAAGATCAAAAAGTTACAGAATTGTAAGAGGCTCAGAGGATCCAAACATGTATATGGTGCCTGAAACCTTTGAGATTCACCTACCTGCTACACTGTCATAGTCCTGCTTTGGGTCATGCCAGTAAAGACTGGGTGATGTCCTCCAGTGACGGTACAGGCGTGTGTGAAGCACTGACAGGGTGAGGAGAACCAGGAGGGAGCCAAGCGCTGCTGCTGCCCATAGCGCCTCTTCAGTCCTGGGGGTCCTCAGCAACCCCTTATTCTCAACAGCAGCATTGGCTTTGGATTTGGAAACAGAATCAAAGCCAGTCTTCTCATCTTTGTTGTGTGAGTGTGTGTCTCTGTATGTTTGCCACTGCTCCAACTCTCTCTCTTTAAAATCTACTTCTTCATTAACCTTCATCAAACTCTCTGCTGTGTTGACTTTGTCAGAGAGTTTCTCTTTGGAAGCGTTGTAACCTTTCATAGCATGTTTAACAGAGTCTTTATCTCTTGGTTTGGTTGAGTCTGTACCTTCTGCTTTTGAGTTGATGACCAGGGATTCAGTCCTGGCAGTAGGCCTATGGTTATGTTCACTGTTCATACCATCGGCACGAAAATCAAACGTAGCCAAGGGTTTTGGGCTTCTAAGGCTAATAATTTTATGACTGGGCTGTTGAACTGCTTTGTGTAGCCTGATTTTTTCAGAATCAGTTTTGAGTGCAGTATCTGCTATATTTGACTCCAAAAGAATAGTAGGCCTGCGTGTTAGGCTCTGATTCATATTTTGGATCTTAAGATGTGAAGGAGCTTTGTTTAGACCAAAAGCATATGAGGGAGTCCTGTTCTCCGACCGTGAAATTGCTGATGATCCAAGTGTGCCATTGTTGTTATGGGCATCTTTTGTCCTGTTGAGGGGGGTTCTGCTGGTTTGGTTAGACAAAAACCTGAATTCATGTGTAGTGTTTTTTTCATTGTTCTCATCCATATCATGTTTTTGTTTCACTCTGATGCTAGCTCTGACGTGCCTGTATTTGCCTTTGTCTTTCAATAGCTTTAAGCTCTCTTTCTTCTTGTGTGACTCTACCCGTGGTTCTATCGTTCCATTCAGCAGAGGAAAAATGGTCCGTTCACAGCATCTCCTCAGAGACTCCTGTGAATTTATAATAACAGCTACTAAGAGACATCAACAGGACTACTCAAATAAATCAGCTGCGTTGTTTTTACTGCAATCAGAAAGCCATCAGTTAAGTCAACAAACCTTCAGTTTTGCTGGGTCTTCCTCGTGTCCCTGTATGTGTGTCTCAGCTGACAAGGTTAACAACAGGTTATAGTTCCTGTTTCTGCTTACATCACCAAACTTATTTCTTGTGGATGTTGTTGTCTCCAACCAATCACAGACATCTGAAGTGGCCATGGTTGACAGCTCCAAGGTGCGACCCCAGGATACCAAGGCTATTGGCTGAACATAGGAGATAAGTTAAGCACAAAATAAAAGAAATCCTCAAAGTAATTATGCACAACAAGAGAAAAAGGGACAAAAAATATAGAAATTATATTTTATATTTTTAAGTATTTTGTTCTATATTTCTGGCAAGACATCTCAAGTGCATACATAAAGAAAGCATATTGTTGTTGTTGTTTATGAAATGTGCAGTTTTGTACCCAAACAACGCTAACAACGACAAAAATCAGCCTACATTGCATCTGCTCTAAAAACAGTCATGTTTAGGTATTTATCACACTTACAGAGATTGTTAAACTCTTAAATTTGGAATAACACTGGCTTTATCTTGCTTTGTCAACACCAAACAAGTCAATAAGTTATTGACTGGTGTTAAGTCACATCTTAGTATTTCAATTAATTACCAAAGATATAGAGAGTCTAAGGTCCCTTACAACTTTAAACAGGAAAGAAAACAGAGGAACAAAGGTTTGGTCTCACTGTGTGCTTATTGAGCTGTTTATGTGGTGTAATGATGTAGTCTGGCAGACAGGATCGAGCCAGGACAGACAGAAGTAGACGCTCATGGAGAGGAGCACAGGGATGGTAAAGCAAAACAATAGCTTCATGCTGTATAAGAGACAATAAAAGCAAACATTTAACTATCATTGCATCCATGCTCAACCAAAAGCCAAAACAAATTTAATACATTTTTTTTAACTTCACACTCGTGCTTATTACAATTTAATATTGACTACTTTGTATTTTTTATGGTAGCAGAAGTACAAAGAGTGTTGGTGTAAACATAATACAATCAACTTTTCTAAATTAAGAGCGTTGAACAGTTGTATATTTTGAAAAATGGGACCTAGCTACTAAACTAAGAGAAACATGTTCATCTCTCTTATACAGATATGTGTGTAATATGGTCATTGCCTGTGTCTCAGTAGCTGATGTTAAAACAAAAATGTAGTTACTCTTTGCAGATGCCCTGAATAAAAAAGTCAGTTCATTCATTTACTGTACTTAGCAGATGTGTTAATTGTTCGCGTGAAAACAAATGCTGACGTAGCAAAAAGTGCTGTTTGAATTTGTAACTTACGTGCAAGTTATTGAGCCAACGTTGAGGAGGACAATACAAGTATTCTCCACTTTCTGCTCTTACTGGTCTGAAAGCTCCACTACAACAGGATACAGAGATACAGACAAGCATCTTAATATCTACAAAAGCCCTTGTATTTCGGGCAGAGACATGTGTAAGATAAAAGTTATCTCAAGACACTTTACAAAAAGAGCAGGTCTAGACCATACCCTTTGTTTTATTAAATATTATATTATCATTATGTTTATCAGTATCTCTTTACTTGACAATATATATTAACTTTGATACAATACAGGAGCTCAGTCTCCAGGGCATATTTACTACTAGACTGCCTAAAAAACGTACCTGTTTGGAATGGTATGATTGTATGAAATAGATGAATCCATACAAATTTGCCTGGCTGGCTGCAATGGAGAAAAATGTATCAAATGATAAGTCATCGCCCATAGCTGGGTAAACACTCAGTTATTACTCACACATTGACTCAAGGCTTTTGTTGTGTTTGTTGGAATAAGTGTAACATTTTAGATTGAATTTATATGTGTCATTGAGTGTTGCCCCATTGTACTTTAATATAAGGAAACATCCATTTTCAAATAGACATTCTTGTTAGAAAGTCAAAGTTTGTGAAAAGTGCTTTGAAAAGTATTTACTCACCTCAGGATCATACAGTGTGTCAATAAGACTGGGAGGACTCGGTACAGTAGCCTACATAAGAGGTGAAAACAGGTTTAACTAAAGGACAGAGAAACCAAGACAAGCCTACCTATACTTATATTGTCTATTTATTTTTCTTTAATTATTTTTTACCTGATTTACACAACAAGGCAGTTCCATTTCAACAGCATTTACCACATACAATTTCCCATCTTTGTTATAGCCTACCACCAAGTGAATAGGCTCGCCCCGCCCGTTTGAACCAGAGAGACTTTGATGATGATGATGTTAATTATGATGTGGTATATTGATACCTTTACCTGACTGGACACTGGCCAAGAAGACACTGGACAGTCCCAATGAACATCAACCGCAGGAAGGTCCCTATCCAAATGCAGCTATTACATACACAGACACACACACACACACACACACACGCACACGCACACGCACACACAAACACGCGTGAAATTGAGCGCATAATGTCTGCAATGATTGAATTTTACTTATATCCTTCACCATGGGGTTACACAGGATATAACCTAAAGTCCTACCTTTCCATTGTCACATCGTGGACCAAGGGACTCTGAGACACCGCACCGACCCCACCTGACCCAAAACGCGACGAGCAGCGTCACAGTCAGCGGTGGGGACATCGTTGGGTTCAACGTGGCGACACCTACTCTTCCAAGTCTATCAAGATCAACCGATAGTTGGTTGTCATGTCTTATATAGCCTACTCCTTACCTGCTCGACGGCTCACAAAGAAAATTACTTTACACAATCTGTAAACAGCTTTCGTCCATCCAAAGTTACATGACGGAGGAGCGGTTTTGCTTGCCGCCCCTCGCTGCCGTGTGTAACTTGTCACTTATAAGTTCAGTCAAATTTGGGTAAAGCTAGTTTATCTACATGTCACAGTTTAATTCACCAGCTTGGTTCAGGTATTAAACGGAGTAAATGGTAATGTAATTCTTTTTACAACTTCGAATCACGACTATCAAGTAATCAAAAATATTGCAAGAATCATTTCCTTATTATTTTCAAAGTACAATTGTTTAATGTTCTTGTATAGTTTTTCAGCTATCATGTGGCGGCTACTTTTGATATAAAATATTCAGAGTTAAGGTGTAGCCTACTAAGTGGTTGTTGCTTTTTGCTTTCGTGTTGTTGTTGTTGTTTTTGTCGTGTAGCCTATGTTGTAGCCTTTTATTTTGAGCATTGAGTCCAATTTGCGGAAGTACGATGAGTCTTCGTTATCCGTGGTAAACTTTGCTAGGCTGTTCAACTACGGAACCTTGAAGGGAACAAAATACAAAACTTTGAGTTGAAAGCCACGCTCACTCTACATCGGGGGGAGGGGGCGGAGGCGATGCAACAGCATATTGATAACAACCTTTTTGTATCTTAGAAGGATTGGCCTACAGACTAAAGGAACACACCACAACCCCGCTCAAACCACATTGATAATAGCCTATCAGCTGCTTGAAACTAAGGGCAACATATTTAGCCCTTGTTTTTTATTCAGCCCATTTAGCCTTTGCGTATCCTAACAATGTTTGCAATTACTGCTGTTGGCCTATTTACCCTTTAAGCACACCTTAACGAATTTGCACCCTGTATCGTTGGCTCTAACTCTGCAGTGAAACAGGCCTTACCTGTTGGGACCGGTAAACAAGCCCTACCCGCTTTGCATGGGACATAACTTTGTCGCAACAGCCATATCCCTAGGTGAAAGTCGTTGTTGCTTTCAAAATAAAACAGATTTTATCAAATGAAACGGACTATTAAGGCGTCAGTTGCGGTGTCACAAAGAACAATAAGTAAATTAGTGAAACCTATAAACCTATCAAAACTATAGGCCTATAGGCCTTGTAGTTATTGTTAATATCGATAAGACTCTTTCACAGTGGGTTTGATTTTGAAATGTGTAAAAGGAAATGATGGCTATCTTAACACTTTCCCTGTTTCCACACCCTACAACTCTTTACCTCCGTACACACCTTTATAGTGCATCGGTAGGTCTGTCAGAGAAGACGCTGGACTTCGGGCGGAGAAGTTTGGACAGATATGGAGCCCCCCCTCCCTCAAGGTTTGATGCCTTGTTTTTCTTTTATTTGGAGAACATGGGCTTATGGAAGTCTCGTAATAGCTGTGTTATAGATGTTTTCCATGAATTTATCACCATTTTTACTAAAAGAAAAAAAAACTTTCTCTAAAGCCACATTCTGTTGAGGGTGTGGCACTTCTTCGAATTCTTGCAATGACTGCCAAATTGATTATTTTGCAAAGAGCAGTCCATATTCCTCATGCATATTTTTGTTAATGTATTTTTCTCCCGTTTAAACTTCGCTGTCTAGTTAAGGAAGTGGGAAATTGAGGAAGTGCAGCCTTATCCATTTGCGTGTAGTTAAAATGGTTGTTACTTCAACGGACTAGAAATATTAATAGTTTGCATTTAGCCTGGCAACTCTGCTGAGTTGGGGGATTGCTAATGATATATATTTTTTAAAGATAATATTAACTGATGTCCATCTGACCAACATAACTAACCTTGTCATCCTTCAATGGAAAGCCCCAGGTGTTGCAGGCGCTGCAGGTGTCCAGGCACCAGCAGCGGTGCTTACTGGTGGTTTGCAGCCCCCTACTGAGCTCACAGAGCCTGTACAAATCGGCATTGTGGAAGGAGACAAGATTAAACCCGGAAATCCGACAGTACCAGGAGATGGACAGGTGAGCAGAGACACGTATAAACTGATTTAAGTTTACTTTATTACCATTAAAGGTACTTCATTTTAACAATTTTCCATGATAGCTGAAGAAAGGAGAAACATTTCTCTCGAGGAATGTTTTGGATTAAACACCTTAGTGTGTCTATGCTAATCTGTTCCGTTTATGTATTATTTTCACCTTATTGGATTCTAAAGATTGTGAATAGCTCGCAGCCTTTTTTTCTGTCTTTTTCCAGGAGTTGTACTCATTTGACAGCTCTCTGTCCTCCTCGGACAGTGAGGATGAGGGTTTCAGCAAGAACACTAAAAAGAAGAAGAAGTTCAAGAAGAAGAAGAAGAAGAAGAAGGTATGTGTTTTTAAAAGCTATCCACTGTTATTTTTTTTGCCATTATTGAGAAGTTCTTAAACAATTTAAATTAAAAAAAATGTTTTTAATAAAGTAGCACTGGTGAAAACTGACAAGAATAGATTACATTTGGACAGGGTAGACAGTTAACACCAGTGAGATTAAATCACTTTACTACGTAACAGTCAGATGATCCTCTGGCTGTTATAGGGAGCACATGTAAGGTTGCTTTGCCATATTCATTAGATTGTGCAAGTGCAAAGACGGCACAGCAACTCAAACAGGAAAGAATAGGAATTAAATTTATTTGATTAGATTGATTGATTGATTGATAACATATCTCCATGCAGATCAACTGTTACCTTTGCAATGAGTAGCTCTCAGCATAGCTGGAATGGGTGTGTCTATGTGATTGTGTGTGTTGCTTTGGTTAAATAGTTTCTTGTATAGTCTCATACATGTAAGTGTTGCTGAGTGCTTGAGGTTGCCCCCCTCCTTTTGCCATCTACACCGCATTCTCTGAGCAGCAATAACAAAGCCTCTCTCCAGTGTGTTTGTATAATGCCTCATTTTGTTTGATTTCTCAAACACTTTCCCACCAAGGGCAGTTAGCCTATTTAATGTCTGCACAGAACTGAAGAATAACTTCTCCTTTTTTTCTCAACAGGACTCATCCTCGTCATCTTCATCTTCATCTTCATCTTCTTCTTCCTCCTCCTCCTCCTCCTCCTCCTCCTCCTCCTCCTCCTCCTCCTCTTCCTCTAGTAGCTCTTCAGATAGTGACAGTGAAGTAAGTTGTGGGTTTTGGCATATAGGCTTCTCAAGAATCCTGTAGTTGTATAGAAGAATATTGCCGTATAGTTGTATTGAAGAATATGCAACTCATATCTTATCACACAAAAGCTTCCTACTGAGATGTCCTGAAAAGGAAAATGTGCGGTTTGCATTTACCATTTTACAGGGACTTAAACATTGATAACACAACTTTTCAAAATTCTTTCACCTGAAGAGAATAATGCTTATTTAGACGTGTTAATAATGGTGTAGGCATGACGGTTTTATACATACTATAGACTTCCTTCTGAGGCATGTCTAAGTTAAGTTCTTGAACACAAGCACCTGATATATCAGACTATTAGAACATCAGAAATGAAAAAAAATGAGAGCTTAAATTGAATGAAATACTGAGCTGTTAATATGTATTTTGGCATGTTGTCGGAAAATCCTATCAACCTTTTTTATGAGTCCTCCATGAATACAAAATCATCGGAAGTATCTCACATTTTTGTTTAGCTTGAAGTGGCTGTAATCAGGTAATTGTGTGATGTCTACACAAAATCTGGAGATTCAAGACTGACTAAAGCTTTAAGTGGAAAAAATCACTAGAGCAAAACAACAGAGAGTACATGTTAATAACACTGGAATGCCTTTCACCCTGTGCTCTGGGTGGAGGCACATGTACAGTATCTGACATGTGAGGTTAACACCCAATGACAATGTGTGAAAAGCCAACTGTATTAATCACAGAAAGCCATGATGATAGTTGTGTGTGATTTATGAAGCTTTATTTGAAATGCTGGGAAAACCCTAGGTGTGTTTGAATGCTTAAATGCATTTCTTACTTAGTAATACAACTGTAGGCAAATGTAATCTTATGTGTGTAGATTTGTTTGCCATTCTTACAGTCTGTACGTATCATTTCTCTAGTATTAAGTGTGTTTGGGTAAATCATTTTTGGTTGTGCATTGCTAGAAAGCGACTAGGAAGGCAGTAAAGAGGGGTTTACTTGCAGAAAAAAAGCCTGGTTTGAATTTGAGTTCACACTGCTGTTATAAGGACTCAGCTTTGATACATGAAAGGAGTGCTCAACCTGATGAGCTACCTGGATGTCCCGGAGGCAATCAGAGAAAGTTTGAGTATTAAACTTAGTTGACAGCCAACCCTGATGATTTAACTTTGTTCACTTTCTATTAGCCAAATGTAACACCTACTTTTTAAATAAGCCTCACACACCAGCACACATGGACATGGTATAAAACATTTATAAAACATAGCATATAGTTATTAAATAAACAACATTCTCTCGCAGGATGACAAGAAGAAGAAAAGAGAGAAGAAGATGAAAAAGGATAAGAAGAAAGAGTATATCTGGGACAGCGTTGTCATATCCCAGGCTGGTATGTGAAACACAGCTTTAACATTTGCAATAAATACTGTAACAGTTTCATGGTTTTGTATTCCAACATATTGCAAAAAAGTTCAAAGATTAAAGTTAATGTCATTTTACATTAAATATTTTCTAATTTTCCTTTTATGCTGATAAAGTAATGTTTTAAAACAGAATTTGATAAATTAAGCAGGAGATTTAACACAAGCCTTATAATTGTCTTTTCCAAATTTGTAAATCTGCAGCTGTAATGATAGGCGATCTGAACCAACTATTTGACTCTAAAGAAGCCTGTTAGTGCATTGCACTATTATTGTTTTGATTGATCAAACACATTATTAATTTTTAATTGTCTATAAGGTCCCGAGGGCAATATGGAGGAGCAGTCGGGAGAGATTCTAAAGTTGAGTCAGGTAAGAGAGGAATCTATCAAAGTCCTTTTGTAAACTTTTTTTAACCTTTAACTCCTCAGTCTAGCATTTCTCCCTGTTTCTTTCTGAAGGATTTTGGCTCATCAGATGATGACGATAATGACAAGAAAAAAGAGAAGAAGATGAAGAAGGACAAAAAGAAGAAAAAGAAAAAGGTATGTCATACGTTCTTGTAATAAAGATTACACATCAAAAACCTTATTACGACTTTGGACTTAAACCTGCATTAGAAAATGTACTTAATTATTCATAGAACCAAAAAAACATTCAAAAAATAAATCATGCATTTTTCAAACTTTTGTTACTGTTTTCCCTTGTCCTAGGATTCTTCATCATCTGACTGTTCAAACTCTGACAGTGAGAGTGAAAAGAAGAAGAAGAAAAAGAAGAAGAAAAAGAAGGGCAAGAAAAAGAAGGGCAAGAAAAAGAAGGTGCATTTTATTACGCCTCAGGTGTCAATTGTCTGATCTGTGAGTTCTACCTCAGTGTAAATACAAAAAAAATGTTTGTCCCTCTTTCACAGGACTCCAGCTCCTCCTCTTCAGATAGCTCCTCCTCTTCTGACAGTGAGGATGACAAAAAGAAGAAGAAGAAGAAAAAAGACAAGAAAAAGAAAAAAAAGAAAGATAAAAAGAAGGTAAATAAATGTGGATGTTTTTTGTCTGGTATCCAAAGAAGCCAGTTGCTTCCTATTATATAAAGTCTTTAATATATAAAGTATGCTTGTATTAACAGTTTAAAGAAGAACTGGGATGAGTAAGCAGTGTGTACATACTAACATATTAAATTTAACATCTATTAGTGATGTATGTTCTGATCAATTCAAATTTTTGGATTAAATAGCAATGTTGCACATATTTATGCATGAATGGGAAATTGATTCTTTATCTATGATTTGAGATTAAAAGACTTTTTCTGTTGACATAGGATTCTAGCAGTTCATCCTCATCATCTGACAGTGATGATGACAAGAAGAAAAAGAAGAAGAAGAAAAAGGACAAGAAGAAGAAGAAGAAAAAGGATAAGGTCATTCCCTTTCTTGTTTTGTTTTTTTATAAAGCAAAAGCCTCAAAAGTTTTATTGGGAGGTGGGGGCGGGGGGGGGGGGGTAAGGGTAGAAAAACACAGTTACCACCTGAGACAACTCACCTACCAAACATTTAATCCATTTTATTGAACATGTGTTCCACTGCATTGTCAAAACTGCTCTCTAGACTCAGATCTGTTGCTGATTTGCTAAGAAGTCTTTGTTATTACAGTATGTGTAGCATTCAATGTGTCAA
Source organism: Tautogolabrus adspersus (assembly GCA_020745685.1). NCBI lineage: Eukaryota > Metazoa > Chordata > Actinopteri > Labriformes > Labridae > Tautogolabrus > Tautogolabrus adspersus. Next base: position 10,094,235 of record CM036545.1, read on the forward strand.
TGTCTGCACACAGCTCAGATTTGTCAAGGAAATCTGTATTTACAGCATTGTATTGATTATTGCTTGATGTTATTTCTGCTTTTCACAGGATGAAGGAAAGAATAAACCCAGCAGTGCTTGTGCCTTGTCAACAGCTGGTGAGTGTTTCCACTTTTTTGTAAAAAATACAATCATAATCCAGAAGATTAATGCCGTATTGTTGGTCTGTTTTACAGGTGGTGAAATTGCAGGACCAAGTACTGATGGAGATAAAAAGGAAGATGAGGATGCGGATAAGGTGAAATATACTTACTCACTGTATAGATGCCACAGATACAGTATATAAACACATGCAAAGAAAGGGTTGTTTTTCTTTTTTATGACAGGCCAAGAAGGACCTAAAAGCAAAAGACAAGAAACTGTCCTCTACATTGGCTGGTACGTGTGTTGCCGCGGCTCTTACACAAATCCAGCATCTGTTGTAGGCTTGAATTTTTTTTTGATTTGTTGTTGGGATCTTTTTTCTTGTCCAGAAGAAGGATTGCAGACATTGCCTGATACTGCTGATGACGGTCACCTCAGCGATGATGAGGGAGAAGGAGGAAAGGAGATTGATCAAAAGAAGCAGAAGTTGAAAAAGAAGAAAAAGGTATTCAGAAAATTGACATTCTTGCAGAGAATAAATTCATTTATTATAAAAGTAGTTTATCATTTTTGAATTCAATTATCATAACTGTGTAATATCGCAACATTTCCTAAATGGTTAAAAAAAACACTTTCTGTGTTTTTCAACAGCATTCTAGTTCACACAGCAATGATGACAAAAAAGACAAGAAGAAGAAAAAGAAAAAGGTTTACAAAACTCATAGTGCTTAGATTGTTTAAACTGGCATCACAAAAAGTAAAAAATAAAAACAAAATGTTTGTATACATTGCATTTATTTAGAGATAATAATGTTTGTGGATATCTATTATTGTGTTTCATTTGATATATAGGACTGCTCCAGCTCCTCTTCTTCATCCTCTGATAGCTCCTCATCAGACAGTGAAGATGACAAAAAGAAAAAGAAAAAAAAGGATAAGGTGTGGGTCTCTGCATTACTTATGTTAAGTGCACTGTTCGTAGTTTTGCTTTTAGTTGGTATTATGTCTTTCTCATCTCTCTATCTCTCTCTTTCTCCAAAGGATTCCAGCTCTTCCTCCTCATCATCTGAAAGTGATGATGATAAGAAGAAAAAGAAGAAAAAGAAAAAGGACAAGAAGAAGAAGAAGAAGAAGAAGGTTCAATAAATCTGCAAATGAATGACATTAATATTTCATTAGATCCATTTTTCTGTTTTGGATTCGTCATCTGACTTACTCCTCCATCTACTTCATTGTTTGTAGTTTTGCAGCTTTATGCTATTATGTCATTCTCACCCCCCTCCCTATTTGTTTTTTCTCTCTCTATAACTATACAGGATTCCAGCTCTTCCTCCTCTGATTCCTCATCCTCTGAGGATGAAAAGAGGAAGAAGAAGAAAAAGAAAAAGAAGAAAAAGAAGAAGGTAAAGCACATTTGAGAAGTATTTTAGTTTGGAAAAACTGTAAAGGTGTTGTGGACTGAGGTCATGCTCCCCATGTTCAAAGACAGATGGCTAAAATAAAAACAACCCCTCTTTGCTCAGTTTGCTATGTTGTAGTTAATTGGTGAAAATAAAGTATTAAGTTAACTAAAAACAAACTCATTTTTAAAGGCCAGCTCATCTGATGATAGCACCTCTTCTGGCTCAAGTTCATCCTCCTCTTCTTCTGATAGTGATGATGACAAGGTGAGATCCCGAAACCACATCAACAAAGTTAAACGAGGTAATTCCTCAACACTTAATCGTCTATTTTCTTTAGAAAAAGAAGAAAAAGAAAGATAAGAAGAAGAAGAAAAAGAAGGATAAGAAGAAGAAAAAAAAGGTAAGGACAAATCAATCAAATTGCATTCCAAGAATTTAGTTAATTATTTGAGGAACAAAGTTAAGAAGTTTTGTTTTGAAGTGAAGAAAATGTTTTTTTTACAATGTAAACTCTTCAAATTTAACAAAAATGTCAAACACGTTGAAAGTGACAAAATATTCAAATGTGGATACACCTAAGAGGGAAAAGACTAGGTTCTATACATGTGACTTTTTCAGACGTTTAAAACAAAAGCAAATAATGATCTTTTTATCTGTTTAGGATTCTTCTTCTTCTTCAGATTCATCCAGTGATGATGATAAGAAGAAAAAGAAGAAGAAGAAGAAAGGGGATAAAAAGAAGAAGAAAAAGAAAAACAAGAAGAAGGTTAATTAACATAGCCTCCTTTTTAATATACAGTACTTCATAGTACTATATCTAATTATTTTTTAATGGGGTATCTCTGGGGGTAAAACAGCAATGAAGTAATTAATTTACACAAGAAATACATTTACTTTTATCAAGGACTCGGATTCTTCTAGTAGTGATGATGATAAGAAGAAGAAGAAAACAAAGAAAGATAAGAAGAAGAAGGACAAAAAGAAGAAGGACAAGAAGAAGGTAATTTAGATTGTGCTCAAGAAGAACAAATGAATGCTTATATTTTGGGGTTTTTTAAACTATAGATCAGGGGGGCCATCAACCCTCAACGTGGCCCTCAGGTCAATTTTTACATATCAATTAATTGGAAACATGAAGAAAACATGACAAAATCTGCCACTAAATCATGAAAACCAGAAATATGTCTATAATAATATTTGATCACTGGTATTTTGAGTTCAATTTGAGACATAATTGACTGTAATCGTTTTTGTATCCTACAATTTGACCCCCTGGAAGTGAGAATTAAATGAATGTGGCCCTTGCTGTGACCAAAGTTGCCCATCCCTGCTACAGATGATAGAGGGTTGTATGCTTTATCTTTATGCAGGACTCAAGCTCGAGGTCATCAAGTTCTTCTGATAGTTGCAGTGACAGCAACAAGGAAAATGAAAAGGAGAAGGAGAAGAAGAAAAATAAAAAGGTACATTTCTTATAACATGTAAACATCAGCAGACTACGAGCCATCTGAGGTGTAATTTAGTTTGTCTTTGCTTCTGTGTGTGGCCTTCAGAGTTCAGGAGGACCAGAAAGTGAAACTAACAGGAATAAAAAAGATCATACGTTTTTTCTCAAAATTATGGTGTTAAAAAGTCTATGGGTTATTAAAGAGGATTCTTTGTTCCTCTGTGAACTGATATTTTCCAGCTAATTAAACAAAAGACATGACTCATATTTATTTGCTATTGCAGGTTTCCCTTTCTTTTTCATTAAAAATAGAGTCAGTAGCTTTACCTAAAAAATAAAATATAGACTTTAACAAAAGTAGCCTCACTTAATCATCACTTATGGGCCTCACATGGGTGATGTTGTGTCTGCAGAGACCCTGTCCTTTGCCTGTATTTTGATGTTTTGGTTGACACAGAACGTTTTCCTAGCAGGGAGTGGATGTGTCACCCCCAGCCAATGAGTGTGCAGGGGAGTTTAGGAGTGGATACAATTCAGCGATTGGAGGCAATTCCAACTGACTGACGCGGACATAGCTGCAAAGAAGAGAGAATGTAATAATAGTGAGGCTAAAATCCAAGCAAATAAAGCTTGTTCTAAAATGAGGAACCTTGAGTTAGCTTTCAAGCATGGCACGGAGTTGGACTGATTTCTGTTGAACAGGCTGGTGCCAAACACCAGTGGTTAGCTTGTGCTAGTGTGCGTTAGTTTGCAGTGTAAGTACAAGCATCAAGCACCCAGGAAGTGCACAGACCTTTGAAGCCAATTTTACATGGTGGCCCAACCTGCTATTGCAGTGTCACATGATGCCATTAGGTCCAAAAAGACTTTATCCCATAAGCTATTTGAATGTTGTGTTTACAAGCTGCAAAGAAAAATGTTCTGACTCTACTTTTAATGTATGTGGGATGTTAATGTTGGTTTCATTCCAGGACAGCCCTGATGATGATCAAAGTTGTGAGCCAAAAATGGAAATTCCAAGTTCAGATGGTGGGAGACTTTCAGCTGACAGTGGCAGCAGCTCTAAGCCTGGTAGTGCTTCAGTTGTCTCCTTTGTGTCCCTCCCCTCCAAACCCATGGTAAAGTTGGATCCTTTGAGCCCTTCAGCAGTTTCTAAAACCTCTGTGGCTAGTTCCTCACTGAGTATTGGAGATAGGGCTGCCATCCGCAGACTTCCCAGCCCAATGGAGGCGCTGATGGGGAGTCCAAGAAGGATAGGAGATGGAGACCCCCGTTCCACCACTCACCTCACCTCTCATGACCTACTGAGAAGCCCCAGGCCTTACCAAAAATAAGATATCATCGATCAAAGTAATGTTACCTAATTACAATAAAAGGAATTTCTCACATAACGATGGTGGATGCTGAGTGTGATGATGCTATGAAAAAATCCAATGAATACAAATATACAGTATTAAGGATCAACTTGCAAAATAAGAGGGAAAGGTTATGTGTGTGCTTTCTGGTGAGATACAGGTTACTGGGTAAAGATGCTTTGTGACATGAGGAACATTTTCAAGTAGAAGATGATAAATAAATAAAAACATAAGAAAATTATATTCTTTGGCTGAAATGTCAATTTACAATCAAATGTATTAGCTCAAGATGCTTTCTTTGTGGAATAAAACCATTGTGATTATATTTGTTTCCACCTGTAATAGTTGTTTGAAGTAAAGCTTGTATTGTGATATTTGTGTGTATATTATATTGATTAATTTATAATAGGCTGTTTTACCTTTCCATTTCTTCAAAGTAAGTACAGTCTGATCCTTGTAAAGGAGGTATCTTAGAAGCAGAGGATTAAATATTGTGTTTGTCCCTGGACAGATTGATTTAAGATGGAACAGTAACTGTTAGGACAAGCATACAAGTGCTTTTTAATTCATGAACAATGGCATATTTAATATTTTAGTAAGCCTACTCTGAGTTTTCTTTCATGTTGTCAATACAATAATTTTTATGGCAGTATATATAAAATTGTTTAACTAAATAAGCTACTAGGCTTATGATATGACATGATAGACAAGCTGTTCCAGGTTTCCATTTTATCTGTTTTTATTTAGAAAGATCATTTATTGGACCCCAACAATACTGACTGCTCAGCACTATATTATTGTTTAATCGTACACAGAGGAGAAACTAAGTAAAAGCAAATTTAAAACTAATGCATTCACAAAATCGGAAAAATTTCACTTTGTTAATACATTCACTTTTTAGATAATTTATTTGACAACTAGTAGTCGAATATATAACCAGTTCAAGAAGTGTTGCACTTAAGTAAAATGTTGAGGTATTTAAAAAAAACTTGTATGCAGCCTTCTACTCCATTCATTTTATTGAGAAAAATACTACTACTTTTTACTCTACTCCATTTATAACATTGAAGATAATTATTTTGCGTTGCAGAATATAATTTAAAAATCTGCCATTAAGCAAGAAACATTTAACATTTTTAACAAAGAACCTGGGGCCGTTTTCATAAAGCCTCCTTAATAAAGGGTTGCTCCTGGTGACAAAATTCTAAGAACATTCTTAGAATCATAACATTTTCTGAGTATTTCCCCTTAAAGTTGAGACTAGTATAGATCCTTGTAAAGGTAAAAGTTATTCACAAAGCTTCTTAGCCATTAAGAGAACTGTTAGGAGAAGTGAGGACTTTTAACAGGCTCAAGAGTTTCTCAAGCTGAGGAGAACATGGAGAAATGTTTATCAAACACTACATGAAGAGTATTATTTAATCATTGTTGGGCCAAACAGACAAACATTATTTGTTCAGACATTTCAATCCATCTATGACTTTTTCAGTACAAAGTGAGACGTGAGCTGAATTTCTCTTTATGTGGTTACCTCCACAGGTGCATTCAATCATTAATTAAGGCTCTTTACCTGTTGATGTAACTGTCAGCATGTGAAGAAGCTGCCGCACAAGTAGATAGATAGATAGATAGATAGATAGATAGATAGATAGATAGATAGATAGATAGATAGATAGATAGATAGATAGATAGATAGATAGATAGATAGATAGATAGATAGATAGATAGATAGATAGATAGATAGATAGATAGATAGATAGATAGATAGATAGATAGATAGATACTTTATTGATCCCGAGGGAAATTCAAGGCATCCAGTAGCAGTATACAAACATGCAAGACACATAGCAATTGTTACCATAAACACCCGCTGTCCCCCCTCCCATACATATATTAACCCGACAACAAAGATTTAAGGAGCCCCTATAAAATTAAACCTGTGCAATTAAAAATAGACCTATACAACTTATATAAAGAAATGTACAAGACCTGTGCAGGAATAGAAATATATGTGCAACTTAGAAGAAACCTATAAACAGTGAAAAGCATCTGTAGTTAGACCTGTACATAAGAGATGAAGAGTGTTGACCTTCTGAAGGTATGTGTTGTTGTACAGTAGTGTTTAAGATGGAGGTAGTGCAAGGAGTGTGAAAACAGATATTAAACAGTCAGTGCAGACATTAAAGGTGCAAAAAATAAATAAATAAAGTGATTGTCAAATGTTAAAAGCAAAAATATGTGAAAACAGACATTAAACAGTCATTAAACAGTCAGTGCAAACATTAAAGTGATTGTCAGATGAGCATTAAAGTGTCCAACTAGAGGCTGACTCTTAGGACAGCAGTACAGATGAAAAGAATGAGTCCAGGAGTCACTGAGTGCTTTATCCCTGCCGTGACAGTGAGGTGTTATACAGTCTTATGGCCAGGGGGACAAAAGAGTTCTTAAGTCTGTCCGTGGAGCACGCTTGTGACAGCAGTCTGCCACTGAACATGCTCCTCTGCCTGGTGAAGGTGCTGTGCAGAGGGTGGTGGGTGTTGTCCATGATGGAGAGCATTTTGTCCAAAGTCCTTCTTTCTGCCACCGTCACCAGAGAGTCCAGCTCTGTACCCACCACAGAGCCAGCCTTCCTCACCAGTCTGTCCAGCCGTGCTGCATCTCTCTTCTTGCTGCTTCCTCCCCAGCACACCACAGCGTAGAAGAGGACACCACAGACTGGTAAAACATCTGCAGCAGCTTTTTGCAGATGTTGAAGGACCCCAGCCTTCTCAGGAAGTACAGACGGCTCTGTCCCTTCCTGCAGGTAGTGTCCATGTTTGGTGACCATTTCAGTTTGTCATCCAACTGCAGCCCCAGATACCTGTAGGTCCTGACCACCTCCACGTCGACCCCCCCGATGGAAACAGGTTGCAGATGTGGCTTGTTCCTTCTGAAGTCCACCACCATCTCCTTGGTCTTGGAGGTGTTCAGCTGCAGATGGTTCGAACTGCACCATGTCACAAAGTCCTCAATCAGGCTCCTATACTCCTCCTCTTGTCCATCCCTGACACAACCAACTATCGCAGTGTCATCTGAGTATTTCTGCATGTGGCAGAGCTCGGAGTTATACTGGAAGTCAGAGGTATACAGGGTGAACAAGACAGGAGAGAGCACAGTCCCCTGTGGTGCTCCGGTGCTGCTGACCACAGTGTCAGATGTGCAGTTCTTCAGTCTGACGTACTGTGGTCTCTCTGTGAGGTAGTCAGTGATCCATCTCACCAGGTACGAGTCCACCCTCATCTCGGTCAGCTTGTCTCTCAGTAGGAGGGGGTGGATGGTGTTAAAGGCGCTTGAGAAATCAAAGAACATGATTCTCATTGCGCTGCTCCCCTTGTCCAGATGAGAGTACGCCCTGTGTAGCAGATAGAGGATGGTTAGAAGTAGACATGATTTTAAAAATCTTGTATACCTACTGTATATTTTTAAAGTCTTACAAATTATCACACAGATGCTAATTTCAAAGTGTTCATAATTACACAATGTCTGACTAGATTCTATGTTTGACTTTTTATCTCAATTTTTTTTTGATTAACCAATCACAGCTTCTGAAAAAATGTGTCGTACATAGAAACGGGGTCGACCACGCCTCCTCACTAAGATAAAAGTTTCTGTCTTTGTCTCTCTGAGAGGATTCTCAAAATGTTTGTAAATTCGGGCACAGGTTTTCGCCGCGATACAGCGTCTGAAATATGTGAAATATTTTGTACGCACGCCATTTCCGGATTCGGATTGATTTTACTGACTGAGCGCTACCGCAGGTCCTTTATTCCATCCGCAGTCAGACTGTTTAACAGCATCACCGCCTCATGACTCTGTATAATAATTCAACAATGTCATTAATGCTACACACTGTGTGTGTTTTTTATAATATCTGATCTGTCTTTCCACAAGTGAAAGTGTACATAGTGTTTATGCCTGGTATTATTTAATTCTATTGTATTTTTTCTTCCTTTATTTAATTCATGTAAACATGCTCGTAGCTGTTTTTCTTAACTTTTTGCTACTGATGCTGTTTATATTCCTGTTTTTGAGCTGCTGTAACAACTACATTTTCCCCATTGGGGGATCAATAAAGTTTATCCTTATCCTTTAATTATGGATTCTACGCACTCTTTTAGAAATGAGACACCTGAACATCAAACAAATATGCTACGTTTACTGACTTCACTGGCATTAGGCAACTGGAGGCGTTACCAAAACATGAAGTAGCCTAAGCCTAGCAATTGAAAAGAAGTGATAAATTGCGAAGAAATAGGATAAGAAATAAGTGCATCACCCAAACTCACCGCTTCCGTGTCACCTAATCGTTGGGGGGAAGGGGCGTGGTTTAAGAGCGGTCAATCAAGGTTTCCCATGTAGGCTATATGGAAAACATCTCGTCAGATTATTTACTTGGGCAAGTGCACTATCTGCAGTCACAATGGCTTTCAACCTGAACTCAGGTAGGCTCAAATTTACGTTGACAAAATGTTTTACGTTTATTGTTAGGCCACAGACTTTAATGTGCCGAGGTTGACTTTATAGGTAGGTGAGATGTTTCGACTAGGCAGCCTATGGATCTTTAAATAGCCTAAATACAACAAAGTTAACAAAGAAAATCCCGGAAGCTTTATCTAATTTTTGGCTGCATCATTACCACTGTGTTTAGGCTATTACTTCTTCTTTTTTCACTCATGCTCTTTTGGTAGTCCTATATAGCCTACAGATAATTACATGATATTTAGTCTAACCGAATTAGTTAAACTACTCACCTTGTACCTGTTTTGCATGTTTGCAGCTCTGGAGGATGAAGTAAAGAAGGAGAACGCGTCAAAGGAAGAGTTAAGTTGGCCTTGGGGCAAAAAGGATAAAGACAAGGTAGGAGCATTTTATTCTATAAAGACGATTGTAGTTCCTTAAGGAATTGGGGGTCTTGTAATACTGGATTAAAGGAAAACTGATATTTAAAACCGTTGCTTTGCTGGTAAATCTTCTTCCCATTACCTTTTTTTTACCAGCTCATTCACACAAACCACTGCAGCTCATACAGTTGTTCACTTACTGATTAATAAGGCTACACATATTGGATTCAAACATACACTTTAAGACAAAATCAACACACAATGATTTATTCAAATGTAACTTTTGTTTATTTCAGGGAGACTCCAAGTCCAAGTCCAAGTGTGACAAAGACAAAGACAAATCTAAAAGTAAGGGAAAATCTGGGCATGGAGACAAGTCAAAGTCTGAAAAAGCCCATAAGGAGGGAAAGAAGGACAAGAAGAAGAAGAAGGAGGGGGAGGGAGATAAAAAAACTTCGGGCACATCATCCTCATCCTCGTCTTCTTCCTCTTCCTCCTCTAGTTCAAATGAGGTAGGCCAATACACCAGTTAATTTGCAGATATCTTGCTTATTTTATGATTGATATGAAATGGCTTTGTGTTGATTTTTGACCCCAACTCAGTTTGTTCAACTTCTGGTCTTAATACCTTTTGATTTGTGATGTAATAAATTGCAGCACACAATGTGTGACAGGTTACATTCCTGCCACACCTTATTCAAAAGGTTGGTGTGCTTTTGAAGGCTCCAAAACAAGTCATACCAGCAGTGCCAGTTTAGTCAGACCTGACACATTCCACCCCCTTTTGTGTGTTGTTGTTTACATTTTGCATCTAATTCCATACTTCCATCTAAAAAGTTTTTTTCAGCCAATCCAGTACAACTTCTTCTATTTTGTCACCATGAGGCACACTGTTGAGACTTTATTCTGTTGAAACAAAGTGTACTAGACATTGGTTAAATTTGCTTGAGTTTTTCCCATGCAAAGTGAAATAAAAAAGAGCCAAACCCAGGGTCAAGGGAGGGGACATTTTCAGAAAGGTGTCATTAAAGAGCACTGGCATTTTAGATTTTCTTTTATGACTCAATTATCTTTAATTAATCATGCTCCCTAACTTCACAACAAATTTTCCTTTGTGTCATTTTAGGACTGATTCCTCCTCATGGGCTGGCCTGCTCTGATCAATTTTCCTTCACACGAGTGTGTTTGTTTAAGTGTTCAGTCATAACATCCTTTCTTCCTCCCTTTTAATTGTGGTGAAAAAAAATGAACAACTATGCTGATTCTATGAAGTAAATGTACAAAAGGAAGACAACCAGCATGTGCCTGGATAAGTAACTGTAATAAATAATGTTCTTCAACTAAGTGTGTTTTTTTCACCACAAGATGTCAGTGTTGTCTATTTTATAGTGGATTAATGTTTAAGATCCCATTAGAGTTGGATCTCAGTCTTATTTTCAAAATATTTTTTAAAGAATACATCCTAAATGACAATGATATGTTTTCATTATAATTAATATGTTGCATTGACAATCAGAACATGATTGGCATTTGAAAAATAATTGATTCATTGGTTTTATTTGAATCCCCTTTTATGGATAAGCATCAATTTGTTAAATTGCTATGAAGGACAGACGTCATGAATTTATTTTGCCCTGGGTAGACTCTCAGCAGGTGTTAATGGACAAGAGATAGAAGTCTTTTTTTAAATATATTCCACTAACAGTAGGCCTACACAAAAACTATTAACAGGTAAAATGTTCACATAATCAAAATTGGGAGGTAACATCAGCAAAATGTAGCCTACTTGAAGTACTAAGTATACTTTGTAAATAATGCCCCTCTACAATTGCGTAGCCTACTGTTGTTTGTAATACTGTAGCCTAATTTAATTAACATTATCCTACATTCATGTTTAAAAAACGTTTAATGTGGAACTGAAGGAATTCGACAACTAGGCCTAAGTAAATCTGACATACATTTGCATAGAGTAGAGCAGGTAATGCGTTGATATGAGTAAAAAAAAATTTAATCAATTGTTCTGTGATCGCACCATAGCCGTAGGCCTATAGGAGGGCACGAAAGTCTCTCTCTCTCTCTCTCTCTCTCTCTCTCTCTCTCTCTCTCTCTCTCTCTCTCTCTCTTTCTTTCTCTACCTCCCTCACTCTCTCGCGTCTCCGTCTCCCTCTCTCGGCTGGCGTCAGCGGTCTCCCAGCAACAGCCAGGCTCGAGCTCATCTCAATCATCCGCTCCTTAGCGCAGTCAAGGCGCATAAACACACTCAGACCACTAAAGGAAGAGACGGATATCACCTGGAAAATAACAGCACAATGATTCTGGACGTGTTTCGTGCAGTTCACATCAACGCAGGGCCGCAGGTCTATTGGTCGGTATTCTTTTTTTCTTTTCTTTTTTATCTCAGACTAATGGAATCTGGGTATAGGCCTAGCTATTTGTTCGGCCTATTGTAAAGGAGTTTTGTAATGACACGTCTTTCAGATATAAACATATAGGCCTAGCCTTTAATTTGATTAAAAAATATTCAACAATTTAAAAAAAAAAAGGGACGTAATTTCAATTTTCTGTTTCTTAGAGAAATTACCTTTTTAAATGTGTGTCAGGCTTTGGAGAGTGTTGGGAGAATATACAAAGTTTGGTGGATCAATCTCCGGTTTTTCCGTTTTGGTCAAGGCATGTAAAATCTCTCTAATAAAAGTGTTTCCTCCTCAAATTTTAATTCACTACTAGGTCACATTATAAGATATACACCACCGACATGCTTCACGTGTGTTTTATTTTGAAATCGTCAACCGGAAGTCGTATATCTGCAAAGCTACTTTTTTTGCCCCCAGGTCATCTCATCTGCAGCAGAACGGAGAGACTATGAAGCGCAACAAGATTCGTTAGACAGACCCAACACGCGGGCGGAAAGATGCCAGTTTTTTTCAATTTGTAGGGCACTTTTAGAGACAGTGGGTATTTTATCGTTCAACGGTGAGTGGATGTTAAGTTATTGCAAGCGCGCGTAAATTGACTGGAGCGGTCGAGGAAAAAAGAAGTAACCGGGAGCTACCAAAGGACGGGAGGATAGGAGGAGTGCCTGAAGCGCTCAAAAAAGAAAGGAACGCAGGTTTGATACAAATGCCTTCGCTGCATTTTTTCATCACACATTGAAACATTTGTGATTGTATAGAGGAAATGTCGTTGTACGCTTATACGCTGCGTAACACCCGGACAGCTATCATGTCTGTCACATGCCTTTAGAGGGAACAGTTACTTTTCTTCAAGGGAACTGTGAGCGGAGCTGAGATTTCACAAAAGAGGCACTCAATAAAACGCAGTGCATGAACCTTTACGAACGATGGTGAAGTTTCACAACTCAGATCTCTGGATAGCCTGGGTGGTCCTTTTCTTCATGAAGGGTAAGTTGAAACAATTTAAACGTCCCTAAACCCCCCCCCCCCCCCCCACACACACACACACACAAAAGCACAATGCACTATTTATAATGTCAGGCCGACACTACTACTACTATAATAATAATAATAATAATAATAATTGTTAAATTAGATGACTTGTAATAAAAGGAAAAGAAAGAACACACCCTAATGTAGGTTATATGAACATTATTTTGAAAAGCAAAGTATTTTCAATCACGTGCCCTAATCATTTACAATCCATCTGCAGCAATTCTGAAAAAAACAGATGTATCTGGAATTAAATTGTACCAAGGGTTCAAGCTCTCAAAGCCCCCCCCCCCCCCCCCCCCCCCCCATTTGTGGAGCTGACAAATCCCCGATATTACCACATAAAGCACTGATTTAGGATGGATTTTCCCCAGAAGTCGCTATGTCGGCTCACCCTAGAAGCCTTTGGGACATTTTATTGTCCATATCTTTATGCTCTCTGTCGTTACTGATTCAACTTTTGGAATATATATACATTTATAAAAACGTGGAATCTCCATCGACACACGTAAAGACGTGTATTAGTGTTTTGAAACAAATACAGACTAGGAAGAATGACTGAAATACCAGCCTGACCAAAGATCACAGAGGCATTGCTGTGAAGGAGAGCATGCATTCTCTAAGAAAAATTACTACATATTTCCCATAGTTATCGTATGGAGAATTGTGTGACAGTTAATAAGGACTGCCTTAGCAATTGGAAGAGTTTTGATATTTGTTGTACAATGCAATATCAGGCAAATATTGAAAATAGAACAATCTTACCTGTATGTGATATGTGTTGTTATTTTTTAATTTTCTTTAGTCCTATATTTCAGAGTAAGCATTCAGAGATGGACAAAACAGCAGCTATTCATTACCTGAGCATCATGTTATCATGATGTAAGCATAATTTATATAGATGTAAAGACACTACAATTAAAAAAGGAACAAGTTCCCAATGTGTCAACATTTTGGCAGAAAAAAGCAAGGCAGAGCAGATAAAATGCTGTAGAATTCCATCCAGCCTTATGTAAGAACACAAAAAGCATTTCTCTTTTATTTATGTCTACACGTGCACAAACAGACACACTCGCAACCACATATGCACACAGACTTTATTAGCCTTTGTAATGAGTGAAGGTAAAAGTCCGGTGAAAGAACAAATTGGTCAGCCAGAGAAAACTCAGCTGTTCTGTTGCCCATCTTTTACAGAAAGAACTGTGTTTACTGGAGAGTTCTTTCTCTCTTTCCTTTTGTAGTCTTGGTAGGGATCTGCCAGTGTTTGTTCAAATACATTTTAATGCAGCAAAGTCCACATATTGTAGTGGCTTGTTTTGTCTGTATGAACTGACCTCCCCTTTTTTAAAGCCTTGTCACTGGATTGATCGTATCTGTGATACACTGAATTTTCTTGGATTTTTAAGTTATTTTGTAGAATTGTAGAATTGTAATGATATCTAAATAGTTTCATTTATCTTGCACATGCTTTCCTTTAAAAAAATATTGTAATATTGCAGGACAAAAGAGTATTACAATGTGTGAACATAATGGACATGCCAGAATGTTATTTTTTTTGTAGCTGTGTACGTACACTGGGTACTTAAAAAGAAGTGAAAAGAGTTGAATTTTCCAAGTCTTGAAAACAGAAAATAATCAGCAACTATAAAGGGAGAAAGTAAAATTCATAAGAGGCTGGCTCAGGCATCAGCCACCCATAAATGTTGTATCTGTTCTTCTCGAATAATAAATAACATTTTACAGCAGTAGTGCAGAGCTGGCTGGTTCAAATGTGCAGTGCCTAAAACTTTAAGAAAAAGTTTGTTAAAGTAAGAAGAAAAGCAGCAGAGGTTTTATGCTGATAAAAAAATTGGTTCAGCTGTTGTCACAACACATCCCCCTGGCAATATCAACACAGAGATGCTCTGTCCATGATGCCCCAACTTAACGATTCACCCAGAACAACCCTCAGGGGTGTTTCAGGGACCGATCTGGAGGTCACTTCAATACAACAGTTTTATTCAAGTGGAGGTAGTGACTTTGAAACTTTCAACTAGTGTTGTTTGTTTTTGTGTTCTACACAATAGATTTTATAGAACATTTCAAATTTGAACACACTTAAATGTTAGCATAAGTCTCCAGGCTTCTCTTGTCCAGCCAGTAAGACTCCAGTAGGTCTGCAGTTAAAGGTTTAGTTGTACAAGGAGCACTTGAGCATAACCAACAACAAAAAAAATCAAAATTGAGTATTAATTCAGCATATGATATTGAGGGCATCCATGTTTGCATCAAAGCTGTATAGGCAAGTTATCTTCTGTAATATCTCTGTGGGCTTGTTGCTCTGCCCACAGTAATGAAATTACATAGCAACCCTGGTCTGTTTGTTGTTTACATGGTCTTCTTTGCTCAGTTTGATGATGCCATTTGAGTCCATTTTAATTCAAATATGATTCATGCCATTCAGTTGCTCTGTGTTTGTGGAAGAAGTTACTGTAGAATGGTTTTGACTATTTACAGGCCAGAAAACATCTAAGTGTGTTTTTATTTGGTTGAAAACCTGTTCTAAACCTACATTCAATAGCTATATCATAATGTTTAGAAAGTTTGAAAACAAATCTCTAAATCAACAGCATGTGTGAAGGTATAATGAAGATAAAGATTACGTGTGACGAGAGAGAGCAAAGTATCAAAAGCTTTAAGAGCAGGACCTAGTCTTTATTTTTCCCTTGATTTGTAATTAAAAAATGTATTTCAGCCCCAATCTTTGTTCGAACATACTCCTCAGGTTTAAAATCCTATTGATGCAGAATGCTAATGATAAAAAAAAATCCTGTCTGTGTCAGTTGAGTCTGATAGGTTGCGCCCCACCCCCCTTTTCCGCCTGCTGCTAAAAAGGAGCAGCTGGAACAAGAGTGTTGGACAGATGGAACTTTCCACCTCGATTATTTTTCTCTCTAAAAATAACCTCTCAAAAATTAAAAGACCTCTGGGACCGCTTGGAAAGTGCCTGAGTGAGCATGCGTATGCTTGTGTATGGATGATCGACAGAGACGCAGAGAGGTGCAACTTCAGATGATGGGTTCCTCAGATGATGGCAGTAGCAACCATCCTGGGAGCATGAATGAATAAATGATAGGCAGATATTTGGAGAAGAGCTAGCACAGCATTCCCCCAGTCCCATAGTCTCTTAAGCGCACACTGAACCTAACCCTAAAGAGTCCACAGCCTGCTCTGCTGAAAGGCAGTTGGCCGAGCATCTGGGCATGCATTTGACGTGGTCAGTTCACAGTGTTTTGGGGGGTCGGGGCCCTGGTTGTACCATTAAATCAAAGTGGTGAATGAGGGAATTGTTAGTAAATCTTGAGCATGTTAGCAGGATGATGTGAAGCCAAAATGTTGTTAATTAGTTTTGAAAGCTCCTGTGAGGAACTTAGTTTGAGTTGATTTTGGTGAGCCCTGTGGACAATAAGGTAGGCCTACCTCTCATGTCTCTACTGAACTTGTCTCCTATATATGTAATTTTTGTGATGAAAAATGTCTTCATGATTTCTTTTAAAGAGGACATATTATCCCCCTTTTCCACCTTTTCAAACAGTCCCCTTTGGTGAATGAAATGAAACATCTGTGTTGTGCTTTGGTCAAAATATAACATGAATCAAGCACCAGAGGAGGTTTGTGACCCTGTATTAAACAACTCTCTCAGAACGCTGTGTTTTGGTGTGTGTGTCTCTTTAAATGCAATGAGCCCCCTCTGAGTTTTCCCAGTAGACATCACTCCTCTGTAGCGAGAATAAAAATGGCAGACTTGCACAAAAGTTTTTCTTTAGGCTGGAGGTGGAGTCCATGGGTGGAGAAAACAGGGGAGGGGAGGGTATTCATTTACCAAAATCCAACTTGTGATGTCACAAGTTGAGAAAATTTGAAATTTTCTCTGTGTTGTAAGACTTTTGCAGATCACAAACAAAGAACTGGATGGGTTTATTTAAAATTTTGTGGGTCGATAGACACTCAGGTTATCCAAATATATGTTCAAAAACACTATCAAAGTAGATTTTTCATAATACAGTATGTCCCCTTTAACAGTCAAGTGTGCACACTTTTGATAACAGCACAATCTCTGTATCATTTTTGTATTTGCACCTCACCGCTCAGTAGAAGTAAGAATGTGTGGTATTGTGTGTGTTTCATTACAAAGTCACACGGCCATCGACTGGCCTGGCATGTAAACTACATGTTTTTACTTGTTTTTGCGGATCCTTGTGCACAACAGTTTTGTCATGGTTTTGGTCTTTAGTTTTGTAGTTCAGAGTTTAGGTTTCCATGTTTTTATTTCTTCCCTAGTGTTGCTTGTTTCCCTGTGTGTTTATGTTTCCTAGTGTTGATTGTTTAGTCTTAGTGTTTCCTGTTTTATTTTGTATTTCTTCTCCTTGTGTCTCTCTGTGTTTTGTTACATTCTTCAGTTCTATGTGTTTCATGATTTAGATTATAGTAGTCACCAGTGTTGTCTTTACTCCAGTCTCTGGGTGCATTCGGATTGTCCCTCCTATCTACTTTCACTATCCACTTTACCTTAACCCCGTGAAAACGTCATGGGGTTAAGGAAAGGTGTTAGGAGAATTCATAAAGGACTTAGGGAAAGGCGATCACGTTGTTTTGACAATCCGACCACATTTCCACTAGGCGACGTAATAATGCGACGGCGGCGGAGGTTAGTGACGTGGGTCTGCCGTGGTGAAACTACAATCTTACGAAAATGGACTACTAAAAGCGCATCTAAAAATCTTTCCCCTGTGCCTTCTTACTGGTGAAATAATCCTAATAACCACGAGGTTGGAATTAAAATAAAAGGAATAAAGGTTACCAGGATACTTCACTTTGATCGTTTTACAACATCAGCATCAATTTCATAGTTCACCTCTGGGTTTAAGATAGTTGAAAGGCATATTATTGCACCTTGGTAACTTACATGATCTGCGTCCCTTTTCTTTTTTTATTAACAATGTTTTATATTCCAATTTCTCGTGTGAATCAGCATTAACAGCAAAGCATCTCCACTGAACATTATTCACCTTCTTCACCCACACATAATATAAATAAAGAAATAAAATAAATACAGAGGCAGTAACAAATTATAAGTCAAATCAATATATAAACCAAATGCAGATTGTCTCCACATTTCTCCTCTAACAGATCGTTAGTTTTCGTCAACGGTCGGATGCGCGAGTCGCTTTAAATGTTGCGGCCGCAAGGAGTTGTGGGGCGGCATTATCTCATCTCCTTTCATAAAGGATGGTCCAGTGGTTCCTATGCTAAAGGAGGTTATAAAGGAAGCATTGACCCACCTTTCCTTAGCTTTTAGAGAATTCGAACGGCTCTTATCATGGCCGCCACTTAAATACTTCCGGGGTTAAGGAAAAAAGGATAGTGAAAGGAGATAAGAGGGACAATTCGAACGCACCCTCTGGGTGCGTTCGGATTGTCCCTCCTATCTCACCCTCTGGGTGCGTTCGGATTGTCCCTCCTTCCTTTTATTTCTTTCTTTTTATTTTGTGTGTGTGAAGAAGGTGAACATTGCTTTTAGTTTTATTCTTGTCTCATGTTCAGTGGAGATGCTTTGCTGTTATTTGATGTTGATTCATACGAGAAATTGGAATATAAAACATTGTTAATAAAAAAAGAAAAGGGACGCAGATCATGGACGTTACCACTGCAATATGACTTGAACAACTTTGAACAATCTTAAGCCCAGAGGTGAACTATGAACGTGATGCTGATGTTGTAAAACGATCAAAGTGAAGTATCCTTGTAGCCTTTATTCCTTTTATTTTAATTCCAACCTCGTGGTTATTAGGATTATTTCACCGGTAAGACGGCACAGGGGAACGTTTTTAGATGAGCTTTTAGTAGTCCATTTTCTGAATATTGTAGTTTCACTACGACAGACCCACGTCACTAACCTCCGCCGCCGTCGCATTATTACGTCGCCTAGTGGAAATGTGGTCGGATTGTCAAAACAACGCGATCGCCTTTCCCTAAGTCCTTTATGAATTCTCCTAACACCTTTCCTTAACCCCATGACGTTTTCACGGGGTTAAGGTAAAGTGGATAGTGAAAGTAGATAGGAGGGACAATCCGAATGCACCCTCTGTGTTTCCCCTCAGTCCTGATTGCCCTGATTGTCCTCACCTGTGTCATTAGTCTCACCTGTGTCTGATTACCCCCTGTCTATTTAGTCTCTGTGTTTCTTCCCCTCTGTGTCAGTTCATTGTCGTATGTCGGTGTGTGTAGGTCAGAGTTTCCCCGTGTCTTACCAGTGTTTTCCTTGTGACCTGTGTTTCACCTTTTGGACTTTGTTTTTGAAAAGTAAGTTTTTGTTTGCCTTTTTGTTTAATTAAATAGTTTTTTTGTTCCTGCAATTGGGTCCTCCTCCCTGTTTTCCGCATCCATGACAAGTTTCTATCAAATGTTGTAGTCTGAACGCATGAATGAAAAACATCTCGCTTTCAGTGGATGGTTTACAAGTAAACGTGGCCTAAGAAGCACTTTGGTAAGAAAGTTGTCATGTACCAAATAGAATAACATCATATGGCAGGCATTACACCATTATTTATTTATTGTTTGTAATTCTGGCCTACAACACCTAATTCTAAAACGCTTTTATTTCCTGTGATAGGGCTGTACATTTTTGTTTTTATATGAAAGACGAGCATTAAAATTAATAAACTCAGACCAGCAACAGGGATTCATGTTTGGTAAAGATGAGAAGGTATTATTCAAACAAGCATGTTCACAAAACACAAGTCATTCTAGATTCATTACGTGTTCAACAGTATCTTGGTCAGTAACATACTGTGACAGATTGTACCATTTAGATGAAACCATCATTCCTGTAGAATGTGCGTGCAAAAAGCCCCAAGCTTATGAATATTTGAAGCGATGTCTTCCTCATGTCAGGGCACACTGAAGATCATCTCCTTGAAATGAACATTTTTGCTTCACTAGCACTGGAGTTTTTACAGGGCATTGGTGACAGGCTTTCTGCCAATGACATCGGTTACCCTAGAGATATTTGGGGCATGGAGATTTAACATTAGGGGGGCTATTTAATAGTCTTGTTGAGTATCATACAGAGAGAACGTTTTCATAAATATTCAGTCTAAAATTCTCACTTTAAAAGTTTTAGTTTACTCAGTATGTTAGGGGTATTACAGTCTGTGTATTCATCCCAAATCCTCACAGATGGTTCTGGTGTGCACTCTAGAGGTATACTCCAGTAATATGTAGTATGTGAACAATTATGTTCAAGACTCACTTTATTGTGTAAAGGAAAGCAAGTATATCTCCGGCCTAGCTATTAAGGACGGAGATATACCCAGCTTCCAATTATGGTGGTATTGCATTTAATTTGTTCACTCAAACTTTACAGAACTTAACATAACCTTAAGCAGTCTATCCAAGTACGAGGGAATTTTCAGAGTACAACAACAAGAACATGAAATGTTGTTGTACAACCAAACATGAACATGAAATGTTGTAGGACCTGCATGGCAGTGGTGGACAGTAACAAAGTCAATTTTACTTGATTACTGTACACTTAAGTAAAACATTTTTAGTATCTGTACTTTTCTTAAGTAAAATATAATATCGTATCTGAAAGACAATAAACTGTTAGGGTAGTGCTGCGTGTGGTCTGTGTAAGTGGTGGTGACGTACCTGTATGTCACACATCTCATGGTTGAAAGTAGGGTTGCAAATTCTAATCATTTGACTTACTCGAAGATTGGTAAAATTAACGATCAATCACTTGATTAATCGTTGTTGAAAAACATGAACGTTTTGCTTAAACAAACAATACCAAATGCGCTTCTTTCTTCCTCAATCAAAGCTTTATTTGCTCAGCAACATAATTTCTAACAGAATTGCATAATGAAACATTGATATGTCTGCCCTCTACATATTTAAAATGTTAAGGCCGACTATATAACATTAATTGAATAGCGCAAGCGCTCAAAAAAAATCCTCGCTATGCAGCACATTATAACTGTAGCTGTCTTTTTTCCCACAGCAAGCCTAAAACATTACGTTTTGGCCTATGATGACATATCAAATCAAATATAAAATAAACTGAATAGGCTACCAAATTACACTTTTAGAGCTCGCGGCGGCGGCGTCCGGCTTGTTAAATAAACGCAGTGTTTCCCACACATAAACGATACCTGGGCCGCCTAAGTGGCCTATATTTCCGACCTGTTATCATTCAATTTTTCATTTATTCATAAAATTGCTGTGTGCTCAAGAGAGAACGGGGGAGAGAGAGCGGGGGAGAGAGTGCAGACGCACGTGAGGACCTGATGGCTCCGCAGGACCACTGAGTTCCGTTCCTCCGGCCACTCTGACCGCAATCAGTATGAAACGACTTGAGGGTCGCAGGGACCGTGCGTGCCGTCCGCACCGTGCCCACCGCAAATGAATCAGGTTTTTAAAAAATGTCCCTCTCGCCTCCTGCGGAGAGATAAGATGCAGCGAAATATATGAGCAAACGAAGAGTGCAGATTCACATCAGCAGAGAGAGAGGGAGCGATAAGCTCCACTGTCCATACATCCCTCTTGTAACCGCTGTTGCTCTGTGCGTTTAGTGTTTTTCTAAATGTTTAGCGTTTAAATGTTATCCACCTCCGTATCTATGCGTTTAGCGGCGGGAACTGTTGCATACTGCTCCCGCAAAAGAAAAGCCATTGCAGAGAGCTGATGCGCGGCTGCAGCTCCCGGCGCGAGTAACGGTGTGTCTCTGTCGTGCCCAGCATCGTTAACCTGTGGGTTCGGGATGGCAACCTGCACCGCTTCTCCCAACTCAACCAGCTTTGATTTTGCATCAAGTCTTTGCATTTGTTAAAAAACTCAGATGTTTGTGTAGAGGGTCCAGCATCGTTGCAACACTTTGTAAATACACCATTGCACTGATAAAAGGAGGTTGAAATGAGACAAGTTCTTGATATTTCATATCAGTAAATCGAGTAAACTTTTCTAGGTCGAGCTAATTCTTAACGACCAATTAATCGATTAATTGTTAACATCCCTAGTTGAAAGTAAAGCAAACACAGCGCTAAAGTCACTCAGATCAGGTAGTTCATTTAGTGGGATAGAGAAGTTGTCACATAGGCGCTTTTCTTTTCATGTTTAAGTTTATGATGCTGGGTGCTAACATCACCGCAGTGAAGTGAAAAAGCAAAGGGAGCTTTAGCAGTAGCAGGCATAAAAATATTGTGCACAATTGCATAGTTCAAGAGGCCTTGCACCTACTGAAATTGCATTTTAAAAGAATTTGAATGTTTTCTCATTGTGTGAAGCTTGACTGACATTTCCCCTGGCCATCGGGTATTTTTGGTTGTTCCTATTACTGTGCTTATTATTTTGGAGCTGCAAATCTTGAAATCTATAGCATGTGAGTTTAAAACATTTAAATAATGTTTTCTAAATATACATGACATAGCAGAATGAACACCCATGTATTCTTGGCCACACTCATGAATTGTGAAAATACATTTTGAGGAAGCTTGAATACTTAAGTATATTTAAATGCAAGATATCCAGTAATTTAACTCAAGTAATAATTTGACTGAGCAACTTTCACTTGTATAGGATTAATTAATTAAGGATAATGCAGATCAGTTTCAGTTGTTTTATGTCAGGGTTTCCAGATACAAGTCCTGAAACAGGGACTATATATAGATATTTTCAACTGTTCTCCCCAGAGTCCTGTGGCTTTGCATCACTAATTTGAAATTGATTGTCAATCGATCCAAACAAGAACTAAATGACCTTAGAGTACTTAATGAACCCAGTGGCTGAACTAACTGGTGTAACACAGAGCAATGCTAGAAATTCTTTGACCTGCTCTGAGTGCATGCTGGTTTCAGTAGTCTTGACCAGATAATCGTGTAGGCTCTTAAATCACTGTGGAATCACTCATAGTTTCACGTTTTCTGTGCTTTCTGTTATGTTGGATGCCTAGCTGCCTTATTAACTAAATCTTTTTCAGTTCAAAAGCATCTGAGGGTCAAAGTTCTCAGTCATAAGATAATCTATTAAAAAAGATGTAAAAAAATGAGTCCGTATTTAAAAGCTGATTGTTTCTGTACGGTTGTTTCTGTGTTAATGGAAACTCCTAAATCAGATTTCTTCCCTCTGACAGAAGCACATTCAAATGCAAATGTGACAATGATAGTGTAAAAGTGGCCATGTTTATCGCATAATGTGTAATGACAGCAGCAAATTACAAACTTAAACCTTCATCCTTGAAAAATGTGGTCATGATTACTGACAAACAAAGCTTGAAACTGTATGCTTGAAGTCCTGACACTGACACTGGCTTATGGAGTTTAATCGCAGAATACTGTAAAAAGAGGAGAAAAGAGGGGAACAAAGTGAAAATGGGGACAGATTCTCCTGCATAAAACATGCCCAGGGCTTTTCACAGCCATAGGTAATTCATAAACTGGCTGTTCGGATAGAACACTGTATTATTGTGCTTTTGCCCCTTTAATCTTAATAACTGTATCTCCTCTCAAAATCTATTAGCTAGAATCCGATTTCTTAAGACAGCAGGGTGGCAAAGACAGCTTAAAGTGAACCTTTGGCTTCATGTAACCTGAGATTTAATTTATAAATGTTATGTTAGTACAAAGCAGGGCCTGAAGTGGCACTTGAGGTTAGAGGTGTTGAATTGAAGCAAGGTTTAAGGATCTACATCATTAAAGTCATTCAACCACTAGTTTTATTTGTGCTCATGACTGACTGCAGTGACCTGTTTTCCATATTAACCTTTCAATATGAAAAGATTTAAATATTTAGTTAAATATAGCTTGTTAAATATTTCATTAGAACTGTCTCACCTTCACATTCCCCTGAAGGACGGAGGAGAGGATTGTATTGTATTGTAAATTAATCGCTGGATGTTGAAATCAGAACAAAAACCCAACAGTGTGTAATGATGAAGCAACAGTAGTTTTTGTGTGTCTTTTATTACTGTGCATTAAGTGTCAAGGTTTTAATATAGATTCCTGTGGTGCAAAGAATGCACCAGAGACACCCGGGTTACTGCTTTGCACACTCTGCTGTCTCCTTACTCTGCACCTCATCGTGTTGGATTAAGTTTGCCAAGATAAAACCAACAAATTAGGGTCTGTGTTCACAGATCGAACATTTGTCAGATAATATCCTAGAGCGGGGGAGGGACAGCTTTTTGACGTGTGCACTCTGACAAAATGTGAAGAAATCAGTGCTGAAAACTTATAAACACTGCAGTGACACGTGTGTAATGATGAAATGTAGAAGCAGTCAGTACATTTACAAGATGTAAAAAGAGTACATTTTTGTTTGTTGTTTTGTTGACTAAAATGAGACTTTCAAAATAGGTGTAAACATGTTAGTCTGAAATCGTACCAAGTTGAATTTCTAAGTCAGACTTACACACCTAGATAATGTAGTTCAGTAGAAGTGGTAAAAAAAAATTGATTCATGTAAAAATCGAGATTCCTCTCTTCTAAGATTTAAAATCTATTCCTAATTTCCAAAAATTTATTTTATTTTTCAAATAAAAATAAAGATTTTATTTTATTTTTATTTTTTGGAGGGGGGCTAATCAGTCACTCCCTGCTCTTTAAATCAGTAGAATGCCAAATAGAGCAACAAGAAATTCAGCCAGTCTCACAGATGACTTGAGTAGATCCTGAAGTATCTACTAATTCAAAAATAGACTTTGAATCCATGGATCCATTATTCCAGAATCGTTTTGAATCGAAAATCGATTCTGAATCGAATCCTTACCCAAAGAATTGAAATCGAATCGAATCGTGAGACACCCAAGGATTCCCAGCCCTATAGTTCAGAATTGATATCTTGCATGTATACACCTCAATAGGGTAAGAAAACAGGAGGAAGGTATCAACATGGCAACAGTACAGACGAAATGTACCGAGCCATAAAGTTGTCCATCTTTTCAATGTTCGACATTCAACCTACTGGCTAACTTGTTCATCGATTGTTTGGTATATGATGTAATCGTTCAACCAGAAGAACGTCCAATAGTAACTATCTGAAAGGAGGCATATCACCACGTGCAGTAGCAGAGCCGGACATACTTCAGTCAATAAATCCATTCTCCCCAGGTGCTTGTATACTGGGAGAAGGACAGTTGTCCAATTAAATGACTATTAGCTATATTGTAGCTGAACTTAACTGTGCATAAGATAAGATCAACTTTAGGAAATGTGTTTGTTACAACAGCTCAAATATAGAGGGCAATGTAAACACACTGGCCCTCACTTTTCAATCTGCTGTAGAAACCAGCGCAGATTTGGGTGTAGAAATCATCGTACGACAGGGCCCACGTGGAAACGTGCGTATCTGGCTGATCACAGCGTACGCATGACCGGGTGTTGATAAGTGTGGAGGCTGGAAACGATTGTCATACCACGCCCCTATATATTCACGGTTCAGCTGTCCTCGCCCCCAGAGTTTACGGTATGGAGATACGCAATACGGCAAAGAAGAGAAATGAGATTTGACCTGAGTGACACCATAACAAAGAGAAGTAAAGAGCAATAACATTGTGTTTTTGGCAGCCTGAAATGTAGGATTAAAGGGTGTCAGAAGAAATACGCCTGCAAGGAAATCTCAACAGCGTTGGTGTGGATAACCGAACTCAAGCAGAGTTTTTAATAATTCATTTAAACATCCATGATACAGTATGTAACGTACATAATCTAGGCTATAATATAATCACATTTTTTTACTTTCAGTTTTAAGATCGCTACAATATAGTCTAGTGTGTTACGGCTCTTAAAATAAGCAGCACCCGGACTGGAGAAGGCCAGCCGGACCCCAGCCTGAAATGATCCCAGAATGAGGAGCGGGTGGCTTCTTTCATCGGTTCAGCCTCAATATCAGGCACAAGTGGCACAGGCGAACCTGCATCTGTATCATTGGCTGCACAAACGGGCTCCCTGCTTGTCATTAATGAGACTTTAAAAGAGATTAATTAAAACCTGAAACGTCCTGCATCAAATGAATTAAGTGTTTGACCAAACGTTATGTAATGTGCATTTCTCCTCTGAATAGCCTACTTTCCAAACATAACAATTTTACACTTACATATAAGAAGGTCCTGACTCAGTTTTAAAGCCCCCAGATTTCTTTATTCGTTATTATGTCACATGTAGTCGGGCCTAAGTGCTTCTGCTGTGCGCAATTACACATTTGGCACATCAGCGTATTACTGATGATTTAAATCTCCGGACATATCGACATATCCGGACATATCGATTAGTTGATGTTCTGTATTCTTAAATATTTCCTATTTCAGAGGCTAAAAGTTTAATTTAGTTTCCTCTGGAGGTTTTTCTGTCTTTTTAAAGTAACTGTTTTTAGTTTTTCTGTTTGAATTTTTCTCAATATTTTCTGCAGTGATATTCCTGTGCGCATCGTTTAACATGTAATTACTGAAAGCAGCCTTTCTAATCTTTAAAGTAAAACGATTAAAAAACATAAATACATCAAATATAACACACAACTAAAGAAATCACCTGACAGCTCGCGCTGCTCAACATTATAGCAATATAGTCTACAGAGATCGCTTGAGGTGGAGCGTAATGTAAAATACATTTTAGATGCATCTTATCTAACAATACATCTGTGAACCTCTATCTGTATGACCTAACAGGCACTGCAGTATGATCTAATGATTCTCCGACACAGACAGATTCGCTGCACCACAAGTCCACACAGAGTTGAAAACGTGCGTACACGAGCTGAGACCTGGCGTGGGATTTGAGCGTATTCTCCGCTCACTTTCAAATTGATAAGTGCTGAACTTTGCGTGGAAATGACCGTACACCCATTTGTCTGTCGTACGTACGTTTGATAAGTGAGGGCCACTGGGTGTATCCTGTTAACTTCATAATACAATCTTTCATGGGCCACTGCAGTGTTACTAAACCACTGTTATGTTAAGGAAATGTACTTAATAGAGTGAAAGGAGTGCTCGGTGTGATACACTTTGGTTCCTTGTAAATGTGTGTTTACTGGCTGAGTTGCAACCTGTGGCAAACAATGTGCCGTAGTTTGCTGTAGTTTAGTTATAACTTGATCTTTTGTACAAGGCCCAAGAACAATACTCTCAAACAACTGTTGCTTGTTGCTTCCTATCTCCCAGGTGTCATTCTTTTTAATACAGTTCAGAAATCCCTAGTTTATTTATAATTGCCTAAATCCCCATGCCGTTCTCTCTGTCATCTCCTTATAGCCTTGGATTTGTTTCTTGGTTTTGTTTCATTTTAGTAATTTCAGAATTTCCCTGACACTGCAGTTTACCTTTTTCCCTTTCATTTTTTCTTTGTCTCTCTTTCACACACTCTTAATTTTTCTCTCTATGTGCTTCCTTTTCTGTGTCCTCCCACACACTCAACACACAAATTACTTTCCAGGGATGAAACTGAAAAGTGGTCTCCACTTGTTCTATCCTTGCGTACAACAAATGAGCATGTCAAATCTGATGCATTTGAACAGCCAGGAGGAATTGCGTGTTAAGGCACAAAAGAGAGAGAAAGATAGACAGAGAGAGGGATTAGAGACAGAAGAGAGAGAGCGAGAGCGCAGAGATCCCATCTGTGCATTTTTACAGCAGACTTCACCGTAAAATTGTGGCTGTTTTATCCCATAGAACCTGAGGGGCACAGGTGGAACTTTACAAACTCAGGAAAGCACATTTACACAGTTTATTAATGCACATGCATCATCATTACAATATGTTTTGCAACAAAAAACACATCATAAAATACTACTTAAATTGAAATAAAAAATACATTTCATTTGCTTATACAAGGAAATGTAATATTCTACATTCTTTTACAATGGGCTTCTCACCCTGGCTCTGCTTCCCTGTCCTTATTCTAACATTGCTCTACAAACTTTTTGCTCTGTTTTTTCCTTTTTACGTGTGGGTATAATGAGCGATCACAACTAGCATGGAGACGATTAAGCCTCCTTGAGGTGTTGTGAGCCTTACTTGATGAAACATTGGTGAAGGGAGATACCACACTAATGGCCATGTGGTAGAACAGGTAGTAGTTGGCGTTGTCACTACCTAGAAGCTCGCATAAAATGGAAACTGGGTTTGTTAAAGCTGGCAATGTTGTTAGGGTTGAGGTTGCCCCTAATGGCCATAAGGTGGATTATGTGATGAATCAGCAGGGCAGGGCATAATTGGGAGGAGGGGTTTCTTCAATGACAGCTTATCCTTTTCATTAGGACACAAGTATCTTGTGTTTTATTCCATATCACTCAAAAAAAATAATCACATGTCTGAAATACAGCATTAACAATTCAGTTAGCAAAAACATCTTAGTTTTGTCTGCTACAGAATACGCAACTGCTCTACAAATCCATTGTTCATGTTCTCCTAACCATGTGGAGAGGACACTGGTGTGCATTTGGCCCCTACTCAATCTAATTTATTTTGTGTCTATTTGGGCTTTCTCTTCAAGTTGTTCGCTATTAGTAGAAGTAACCGTAGACTACTCAGCTACTTCCTATCTGTACTAACCTTTTCCCAGTCCTTTGTAGCTCACAGGTCACTAGTTTTGAAGGTTGTAAACTTGTGGCTCTATCCTCACACGGACACTGAGGACAGGCTGTTAGCCTCCTAGCTAAGTTGCATAGTGGTTAGCTGTGGAACATGATCTATAACTCATTTGACCTTTCACCCACTTTTTCTTACTTTCAATTTCTTGAATTTTTAGGTGTTCAAACATTTTAATAACATTTCTAAGAAAATCGAACTTCGAGAGTATCTAACTGCCATATCAGACATATTTTCCTACTGAAACAGGATGGAACCAATCTCAAGATAGAAGGCGGGACATAATGTTGGTACGAATTTGATTGGATTGTTAGCTTAGACACAGCTTTTTAATTTGTAAAAAATTAGTAACTCCCTTGAGTGCAGGATGAGTAATCAGGCATTTTAAACGTTTTACAGGAAGATAAAATTCAGTAATTTTGGTGTAAAAATACTCAGATAAGGCTTAAATAATAACTTTAACAGATAATGGTAGATAAATGATCATTTAACACAGGAACGCAGGATGAAAATGGCAAAATGTATGTTTATGGAGATTTTAAAGATGCATTATGGAGCTATACCAGAGTAAACGGTTTCTAACCGCCCTTTTCACTTTGTCATCCTACAGGTTTTTTTTCTGTCATTTTATTTTCATATTTTTACTTGAACATGTTTCCTCTAAAACACTCAGTTCATTAAAAAAATATGACTTTTTATTTTATTTTTAAACTAACTTATTTTGTCAACCACTAAGGCAGTGTTGTCTAACAACAATATAAAGGGCATGGATATCATGAGTACCATATGCTGCTGTGCCTATTCACCCCAAAATCCATGGCAAGCAGGGAAATACTCTCCAATACATTGCATACTGCTTAGTATTTCAGTGTGCTCAATATGTAAATCCTCTCTGCCCTTGATAGTTTTGCCTTTATGTAAAGTGCCAAATTCCCCAACACACATACACACACAAACAAACCCAAATATATTGATGGAAATGTAATAAACCCACAAAATATGACGCGTACACACAAACAAACCACACATGCATTAATTTCACAAGTATATTAACAGACTTAAGTGATCTTGCCAGTAACTGGTATCAAATTCCACTGAGACTGTGTATGTGCATGTTTGTTTGTTTGTTTGTTTGTTTGTTTCATTCGTCAATTATCCTACCAAAAGCCTTTATTAGTGCATCTAATCTACTGAAGCAGTTTAAATATTCTCACCAGACTAATATTATGTTACTCTGTGAACCTTTTTTCTCACATGACATCAACTGCGGGAAGGGCTAAGTATAGAAATACATTAGCACCTTTTTCAGCTTATAAGTGGCTGGAGTGATAGCTTTTGGTGCAATGTGGAGCTGAATGACATCGGCAAATCAGTAAATATGAAGTCCTTGATGGTGGATTATGTGACCGGGGGGGGGGGGGCACTTACAGGATGAAAAGGAAGGGTCTGAGAACTGAGCCTTAGGGAACACCTTCGGAGAGGGGAGCAGTGGGGGATATGCAGTTGTTTATGCTGATGAACTTACAGTATATCTGTCAGAGAGATTTGATTTTAACTAGGTGAGTGCAGTGCTGGTGAGGATGAAAATCGTTTCAAGGCAGTAGAGAAGGGTCGAATGGTTGTGGTGTCAAATGCTGTGCTCAGGTCAAGTAGGATGAGGATGTTGAGGTTTCCGGCATCAGAGGAGAGGAGAAGGTTGTTTATGATTTTTAAGGAGAGCTGTTTCAATGCTGTGGTGGGAATGGAAACGAGGTGGGCTTTAAGTTGTGAAGCGACAGCAGTCACAGTAGTTTAGATAGAAAAGGGAGATGGGGATTGGAGATGGGTCTGTAGTTGTTTGGAATGTCAGGATTGAGTCCAGGTTTTTTTTTTAATGGGGGTGGCAGCGCAAGTTTGAGGGAAAGTAGAATGGAGCCAGTGGATAGGGAGGAGTTTACTGTTGAAATAATTGCTGCCTATCTCAGCAACCAGTTTGGTTTTATACATGTGTATGGTGTTAACGATGCTGCGGAAATTATGTGAAATTACAAACTCAGTTGTATTATGAAATTTTAAATGATTTAGTTTAGCTAAACATGAAGGGATCTCTCTGAGAGACAAAAAATAGGCTATATGGATGTTAGCACTATTTGCTGATTTATTCTTATTGCAAATGGAAACACCATTGCAATAATCTGAAATTTACCAACCTTGATGCTTATCCTCTTCTCATCTTATTAGCTATGACTGATGATCCATGCAGCTTGTCTCCTAAGAGGTGATTTGTGAATATGGAACAATGTGTAAACTATTAAGCCAAAGCCCAAATCATCTGCTAAGATGGGCTTTGGAAAAGATTATGTATGTCATTTGGTCTGTGACCCTGGTTTATAGATTTGAGATAGCTTTGGCTTTATTTGATCAGTTCAGTGACACACCAGCAAGACCTCACATGGGTACACACACACATAGGTTGCACATAGACAAAGACAAGCCAGTGTCAGTGAGCTGGCCACTGTTTGTAGCTAGTAATTTGTCTTTTGTTTTCTATTTGAGTACATTTTCATTGACATTGTCATTGAATGTTTATATAATTTTTGTGACAAAAACATCACAAACTCGAAGGGATTGTAAAAATGCAAAAACAGTTCTAAAGATATAGCCTGGTAGGATATGCTCTGCTGCCTTCTAATTTCCTCTTGAATGTTTGAAATGTTTTGATAATTAGATGCCATAAGGTTACAGGGCAATTTTTCATTCTTTGGTATAATGTCTTTGTCTCTCTTACCTAAAGTGCTTCAAAGGACCAAAAGAAGCAAAAATATAACATAGTGGGAACTGTGTCTGTAAAAATTGGAGCCAGTAGGACAGAATAGCATAGCATGTGTGCGCAATGTTTGTGTGTGTGTGTGTGTGCGTGTGTGTGTGTGTGTGTGTGTGTGTGTGTGTGCGTGCGTGTGTGCGTGTGTGTGTCTTGTCTTCATTGTTCTTCATTGTTGGAATACAACTCAAGTGATTCATAAAGTTATCCTGCCTCTTTTGTTTTCACAACACTATGAGACTGTGTAAAACCACACACTGGGACACTAATATCATGCCATTGTGTGGCTCAGTGTAGAGTACAAAGGTGTAGTGATGGTAGAGCTGCTGTTGTAGAATTGCTGTGTAGGACTATTGTGTATGGTGGCCTGTAGGTGCATAGGCTCGACAACAGCTGAAATTATGTACATGTAGAGAAATGCACAGATTGTAAAAATAATAACAAATATTGTGTTAGAGGCATGGTACACCCTGGACAGGTATCCAGTCAGTTACGGGGATGACATCAAGTCATAAAACTATTGCAAAAGCAAGTTGGCATCTCCTCCCAGAAAATGTAGTAAATGGTAAATGGACTTGAGCTTATAGCGCTTTTCTAGTCTTCTGACTACTCAAAGCGCTTTTACACTGAATGTCACACCTACCCATTCACACACTGATGGCAGTGGTTGCTATGTAGGGAGACCATGAGAAGTAACTAATCCCATTCATACGCCGACGACGGAGCAGCGGGAGCAATTCGTGGTTAAGTGTCTTGCCCAAGGACACATCGGACATGTTGCTCGCAGGAGCTGGGGATCGAATGACGATGACTCTACCACTGAGCCACAGCCGCCCCAGTAGTATTACACTACAGAATGTAGTATTTTCTGTAGTGTAAGACCTTCTTCACATGTCTTCATGCTTGAATAGAGTTCAGCTACAATGGTTATATGTGGTGTTGTGGCAAAATATCAAAACTGAAATGTAAGCAAAGTAAGCAAATCAACCACACAAGCAGATTTCCCACTTGGTTTATGAATTAGTCTAAGGCCGAGTTTGAACCTGGAACGGGGCTAGGAGATTCAGGACAGTGCAGCGCTAGTGGACTTAAGGTTGAATTCCTTTCTCCTAGAAATAATTATACCCATAATGTTATTTTTTGGACAACTATGGCTCATGATCTTTCAGTTACATTTAACAAGTTTTTGGTTAACTAAACATAATCACCCAAAAGATTATTCATGCTTAAGTTGCTACAATCATAATTTATCTACAATAGTAGTGAAAATATTTTGCAAAAATAGTAGCACATTTCTTCCGGACTGAGTGCAGGTTTGGACTAGCTAATACAAATCAAAAAGTAAAGTATACAGAGCAAAGAGGAGCAATCAGGAGACTAGTATGTCAGTCCAACCTACTTCTGGTATTTTTTCAATTTGAGTAAAAATACATTTTTGCTTTTTTGCCCTCTGCTGCTGTTTTGGTATTGCTTATATAGCATGGACGATGCTCAGGTGGACATGAGTATTGATAGCTTCCCTCATTTGTTAGGTCAGCTTAAATCACACATGCTGAGATGATCCTTAATACTACAGTGTTTTAAATTGTGTCAGTGCCTTAAAGCACATTAATTCAGAAGAGATCATCTAATTTCAATGGTAGATGAATACATTTCCATGCTCATTTTTCCTTTCTGTTTTATCTTCCTTCTCTTTAGTTGTGTTTTACCATTTAAATCTTTTGCTAACTGCTTCTGTGACCTGATCTTTCCTTGTAATGCTCTTTCTCTCGTGCAAACACAGTGCTTCCTATTGTGAGCGTCAAACAGTATTCCACTTCCTCTCTTTTATCCATTTCTCTTTCACTTTAATGTGTCCATGTGACCAATCTCTTTCTCTCAGCCACCCCCCCCCCCCCCCCCACCATTAAAAAGGCCTGTATACTCAGCCTGAAAGCTAAATGCCAGTCTTTCTCTGCCAGGCGCCTGCTTAGAGCTGGTCTCCTTGGTGATGAGACCAACAATCAGGCTGTTCTGCACCAGACACTAAAGGGTTTGTGAATGAGCCTGCATTTTTGTGTGACTATGTGTGTTTGTTACAGTTTATACTAGATTTACGATTAAGGATACTGTATGTAAAGGAGAGGAAGCATGCAGTACACGGGACATATATTTTTTCTGGCTCATTATCATGTGAATGTATTATGTTTTCTGTTGACATGCCATAGCCAAACAAGGGGGCTCTGTTCTCTCTGCCAGGGCTCCAGAAGGCCCTAACGTGTTGTAGTTATGCACAGGCACAATACACCACGAGTGTAGCTCTACAGAGACTGCTTTTAGCCGTATCCTGATTTAGTCTATCGGGCATCTCAGCAGCCACTCTGGGAATTAAAGACTTCTTTCAGAAATGTTTAATGGCAATTTTATAATTGAATAATGAATAAGCAGTATATCCTGAATTATATGTATAAAAATGTAAGGGAAAAAAACTAAAAGTTCAAATTATAAGAAAAATGAAATATGTTAAAATTGACAGAAATGCTTACAGTGACATGGACACGTCTGTGTATTACCACTGATTGTCTGAATCGGTTCGATTCCGGATCACAAGTTCCCATTTCGAATCAATTCCTGATTTGATTTGATTCAATACAAATCGATTAATTTAGGGATATTTAAGTTACAATACCAATTTTGCTTAAATTCTCAGACAACTAATGTTGTAAATTGTTTAAAGGAATCTTCTTACCATTATTACAATTTTAAAAAATAGAACCGTACGATGTAGCAGCTTACCGTGAAATCCACTCGCTTCAACAAGTCGGTGGCTTTCCGATAATAAATTCTGTGTTTCTGTGACATCCAAAGGCTTTTCTATACCACTGAGAAGATCAGTGTATATTCAGTGACTGTCCTGATCCAATCCTCCCCTAAATGTATGCATACATTTTAGTGAAATAGTGTAACATCTGTTAGCTCACTCGGCTAACACGGAAACAGCATCTTGTTTTGCTCTTGTTGTAGTCGGTCAACCAATCAGAAGCTGAATCTGCGAACAGCTGACAAGTAAGGGCCTATGAGAAGCCAGTGCAGCCTGAAACAGAGGTCACAGTATACTCATAGCACAGAAATACGAAAGACAAACTGATTAGAATAGCTAGGTGGGAAAGGGAATATTTTTAATCAGAATAATTATGATTAATAATTATAAATTAATATCAGATCATTCAAATGAGAATCAATTTTAATCATAAAATACATTTTTCAAACCCAGTCCTAAAAAGCAATGGGGGCGCAATTCAGGAGATGAAAACTTAGATGCAGACAGCAACTCACTGGTAGAGTGAGGTGTCAAAGCAGAGCAGAGGAGGACTATTACTAAATCCTATATGCCTAAATAAAGTATTTTGTGCCTTCCTTTTCTGAGGGGGGGGTGGTATTTTCTTGCTTTTTTTTCCTTTAAGAAATCGTATCACTGATTTGTCCATTGTCTATACCTCTTATTGTTATAAAATTGGAGGTGTTTTGGGTGAGGAGGAATGTTGATAAAGCACAGAAACAACACACGGTTAAATAAAGTGTTGTTCGACAGCTACAAGAACTACAGTTTACTCAACAAATATCTGTAACAAAGACAATGAAGTCCAGCTTCTTTGCCATGCTACGAATTAAGCCCTGATGTCCTGATTATTTTTTCCTCAAACAAATCCCTAGATTATTAAAAAATACTGGAAGAAAACTTTAGCTAGAATAGACTTTGTAGACAACAGGCAAGCACATAGCCTTTGTGATCATCCTTGTAGGTCCAAAAGCCATGATATGTTCCCCATATGTTGGCGCTATGTTTCTAGCTGCTGTTGGGGGTATTGATCAGACTGACTAATTTTCTGTTGCAAATTGCATAGCATAGAGTAAGAGGTAAGCCCTGTTGTCTGACTTATCAAATCTCACTGGGACCAATTTAATGGCCATAACAGCTGTGGAGCTTTGTGTGTAAACTTATACTCATACATTTGCTCCAATGTCTTTTGATATCAAGACAAGATGCTTTGACTCACATCAGTAAGAATGACAGAAAGTATTTTTATGACCTGCTGTCATTAAAATACTACATCTTGTCCGAAATCACTGCAGTGAACTCAGTATCTGAAGTGGGTTTTTAAAGGCAAAAGCCCTTTTGGATTTGTCTTATCAAGTGAGAGGAACAGGTACATAACATTAGACTGGAGTTAATACATTTTTCTGAGAATTATTTAATTCTTTTTTTATTGAGTTTTTTGTTTTAAAAAAACACAAACAATAAGAACACAGAACTGAAATTAAACTAAACAAAAAAAAACACAACTAACAAAGGCTGCAAAGAATGTAAAATAATTTTAAGTATTACAGAGAAAAACAAAAGTATCTGAATACGCCGATGAACATGTGTATACAAATATGTTAACACCATACGTTACGCAACAAAATAAATCAGTGTTATTTTACGGAACCAAAGATATTTTCAAGTTCTGAGAGTTTCAATCTGATTAAATCTTTCTCCAGTAGCAACTGTGTAAAGTGACGAATTTAGGGATATCTCAAAAAAATTTGTATGATATGTCAAAATAATTTTTAATTTGCTCTAATGTCTTAACAGAACCAGAGATCAATAGACCTTTGGAAGATCCCTTTCACAAGGCCAATACTTATGATGTACACAGGGAAATCAGGATATAATGCCAGGGGTGACCAAGCAGAAATAAAAGAGGGGATATTTAAATATTTTTAATATCTACAGACCAGCAATGTGTTGAAGATGATGAAGTTGATATGACCAGAAATACAACTTAAGATTTGGGAGGGATAAGCTGCCGAATTCTTTTGGTTTAGTGAGTTAATAAAACGTAACTCATGTTATTTATTGTTCCTATGTATTAAATACAGGAGTTATGTGACTTAGAAATTGCTGGGGTCAAGTAACATGGTAAGTTCTGAAAAAGGTCATTTCAAATTGAGGAAGGATATTTATTTTTGTAGAATTGATTCTTCCGAGAACAGAGTATTTGAGACCCCCTACTGATAGATGAAAGGAGATTATATGGTCTTATTAGGTGGTATGTTGAAAGTAAGGCAACAGATTTGCCTTAATTATTTGTATGACCTGACAAAGAACTAAAGGAGGCTAGAGTTCTGCAGGAGTAGATTTATCAGGCCAAGATAGGGAAAACATCTTGTGCAAATAAGAAAATAACATGTGATATATATACAGTATATAAGAGATCAAAAAGCACCACTTTCATGCAAATAAATTACTGTTATTAATCATAGTTGATCTGTACAAGTTGCATTCTTAATAATCGTAATGTAATAATTTCCCTTAGAATGAATATTCTGTGCTTTGGAACATAATTCTTTGTTGGTTTTATTTACCAACATGTTTTTACATAAGCTGTATTAAAAGGTCTCCTCATCAATGATTAATAGCTCTTGTGCTGTAATGTAGGCTAAGGCCCAGGAGGCCAAATCGCTGGAACATAAAACAAATACATCATTCTCCATAAAGGAAAACATCTTTTAACACTGCATTGTATTTACCTGTATTACAGATTTCAATCTGAGGGCTGCCAATGAAAAATCATTAATATGAAGAAGTATTGAGGGGTTTTTATTGCTTGTTTTTAGACTGGTTTGCAGCACTCTCAGGGGCTGTGTGTATTTTATGCTTAAAACATACAGATGAGTGAGCACACTTCCTCACTCAAAGGCATTCTCACCTACTATCAAAGCAATAAACTAATGAAGCCTTACAGAAACAAACAACTTGATTAAGTCTCAGAGGGGAAGAGAATCAGGTGTGAACACTGTGGGTCATAAAATCATCTGTGAACATATGCCAATGCTGTGTTTTTAAAAATCCTGTTCGTGTGATGCTCCATGGAGTTTGCTTGGGCATGTTATCTCATACATCGCTGCTCACTTCTAGTTGAACACACTAGCCAAGGAGAGCCAAGTGTTGTTTGCCTTGAAAACATTTTTTTTGTCTACCTGAAGCGGTGTGTCAACAGAGTTCCAGCTTTATACTCTTAAGGGCCTGTGTCTACAGACGACCTCCGTTTCAGAGCGCTTCTCACCAACGCTCATTATTCAGTCCCTCGAGGATTTTGCGGACTTTTTGAGGGATTGTTGCAGCCTAAAATGCCTTATTGCAGGCAGCTTTTCAAAAAAATTGCAATGAATGTTGCGATGTTTTAAGACGTTTTTTTTGCAATTAAAATGCAGCAGCAAGCGAAAAATTGCAAAACTAGTTGCCATTTTTTTAATGTAAAAAAATCAAGACGTTTTATTCTTAAACTATAGGCTATTTTCTTACACACACTTCGATGTGATTGAGTGATGCCTATATTTTGAACCTGAGCAGAGCCATTAGCTTTGTAAAGTTGCATAGGCCTATTCCTCTGCCTCACTCAGTGACGTCTCTCTCTCTCTCTCTCTCTCTCTCTCTCTCTCTCTCTCTCTCTCTCTCTCTCTCTCTCACACACACACTCACACTCTTCATCTGATTTCATTACACATCCAATTTAATATTTTGCCTTAAGCTTTTAAACCACTTTAAACATTTTACGACTTTTTATTCCTAACTATTTTCATTAATACACACACGCACGCAAGCAAGCAAGCACACACACGTTTGTTTCGCAATCAAACAAGCTCTATCCATGCATATTTCTTTAACTCGCCTTGCTTCTTTCAGCACTTGCAATCGATCTGGATGCAACAGCCTCTGTCACTGTGATTTGCCTTGTATGTTGTACGCGCTTTTCAGTAATTCTCCTGGTGTGTTTTGCAGTAGATTGATGACTTTCGTTTATGTTCCACCACAACGTTGCACGGGGTGCAAAAAAGTTTACCCCTGCTTCCCTGCAGAACATCAGGGAATTGTCTTGCACTGTCCTTAGCTGTAATTCTTGTAGGTAAATGTGCAACGTTTGTGTCGGACATGTCTGCATCTGCATATAAACAAGGAAGTGAGTTTGGTCAATGGTCACCAAACTTTGGTGACGTATGGCTCTCCGTTTTCGGGGGGGACTGCTATGATTGGTGAAACTCGCCGGGGGAACTATTTTGATAGGTCAAATTTGCAGAAAGGTTGCGGTGATTGGACAAAATTGCAAGGTCGCCCAGAATTCACGGGGATTGGTTGAATCTGCGTTAATTGCTGCGATCGCAACTTCCTGGAGGGACTGAGCATTGCTTACTAAAGTTTACTTCTGCTTCC
This sequence comes from Tautogolabrus adspersus, assembly GCA_020745685.1. NCBI lineage: Eukaryota > Metazoa > Chordata > Actinopteri > Labriformes > Labridae > Tautogolabrus > Tautogolabrus adspersus. The sequence continues at coordinate 10,132,539 of CM036545.1, forward strand.
CTCGGTAATGTCCATTAGGTGCGTTTTAGATAGGTCAGTGTGCTTCATATTTGCTTCAATTCAAGGAAATATCACCTAGAAAACATGTAATGGAGTCATGTCCTGGCATTAGCAGCAGCTCTTAGCCTGGAAATTGTACCCTCAAAAAGATGAGTCATACTATTATCTCCTCCGCCATTGTTGTTGACAAAGCTGATATCAATACTCCTGCCCCTTCTTGTTTTTCATTGGTCAATGAGGGAGAAATGACAATGATGAGTGCCGCGCTCTTCCAAAAGTTGAACTATTTTCAACTTAGAGTGCTGTCAGCGCAGCAACAAAAAACAGCTGAAGCAGAGGTTGTTGTAGTGCTCAGGTTGCTGAGCGCTGAAATCGCTGAACTACATTAGTCTTGTATTAAAAAACAAAGCCCTTTACTATACTTTGTGCAGCTACAAGATCCTATTAGAACAATGAGTCATTGAACTCAAATATTTTACATTATATTTTTGAGTGGATTCAGAAGCTACAACTATAAGATCATTTGAATTTCTCTTACTAGGTTCAGTTTTTCAAATATATTTGTTATCAATATAATATATTTCACGATATTTGCCACATTTAACTATCTAAGATGTTGGGCACCTAAAATTATCTCTTCATTCTTCCATCAACATCGCAACTGTTCATGACAAGATTCTATGCTGAGCAAGTATACTATGTAAAAACAATTTAATCAAATTTGACTGGAAATTGTAACTGCATGTCCATCTGTCTGTAAATAAACACAATCTGTACTTCTTTTGCTATTTTTTGAACAAGTTAACAGTTAACAAGTTTAAGCATTTGTCCTCCTGACAAAGTTTCTTGGGTTCTAGCTTTTTTTAAAGGGGACATATTGTGAAACATCCACTTTTACAGTGTTTTTGAACATATATTTGGGTAACCTGAGTGTCTACCAACCCACAAAATGTGAAATAAACCCATCCAGTCATTTATTTGTGGTCTGCAAAAGTCTTACAACACAGAGAAAAATGCTTTTCAAAATTGCTCTCCTTGTGACATCACAGTGGGATTCTGGTAAAAAAAAATACCCTCGCCTCCCCTGGTATCTCCACCCATGGACTCCAACCCCAGCCCAGGACAAATCTTTTGCGCAGATCCACCATTTTTATTCTCGCTAGCGGAGGAGTGATGTCTACCGGGAAAACTCAGGGGGGGCTCATTGCATTTAAAGAGACACACACACCAAAACGGAGCGTTCTGAGAGAGCTGGTTTATACAGGGTCACAAACCTCCTCTGGTGCTTGTTTCATGTAATATTTTGACCAAAGCACAGCACAGATGTTTCATTTAGACCACAGGGGACTGTTTGAAAAGGTGGAAAAGGGGTATAATAAGTCCTCTTTAAAAGTATGCGGCTACTCATTCCTCTGAGAGTCTGAGGGAATCTGCCAAATAGCAACATGTGCAAACACTGCGTCAGTTGTTTGAACCAAAATCCAAGACAGATTAACACAAACAGTTATTTCAGGGAACAAAATGGGTACTACAGTGCATGTGAGACGGATGCTTTTAATATATGCCTGTCATTGGATTTAACTTTTTCTAATTTTTAGTGCGAAAAAGGTTGCTACAGCTGGGGTGGTCTCTATGGTTACTGACATTCCCTTGAAGGCGCTTGGCAGTTTTTTATTTGTTGAGCTTGGTTAATTGTTTGAAATGATCTGATAAGTATCTTACAGGTTTAGATGTATTTAAACCTGCCAAAAGTAGACTCATGCAAAAAATATGCAGCTTGTTTCTCACATGTAAATTGAGTATTTTAACTTTTTTATTCTTGGCTGCTATTCACTACAAAATAAATTAGCACTTGCGTCCATATTTGCTGTAGACTTTTCGATAAAAGGTGGAACATCATTATCCAATCATCATTATAGAGTTTAGTTTATTTAGTCCTGCATAACTGCTCCATCCGGGTTATACCTATAATACATTTATATGCTTTCTGATTACAGGTCAGGAATTTTGTGTCTGATAAATTCACTGTAAATGGAATCATGTGATGGACCTTTCTTTTTCTTTTTTCTTCTTCCTTCTTTCCCATGAGCCTTTACTCAACTGGCAGATCTAACTGAATAACATTGGTTAGGCAACAGCTTAAAAACAGATGAAATGATAGCTCCTTGCTGTGCAAAACACCTTACATACATGTAATCTACTATTTCTAAGGCTGTTCAAATGTATATTGAATCAAATGTACAGTGACTTCTTTAAACAATACTTACTGTGTTGTACTTCATTTGAATCCCACAACACTGTACCCCAGATGCGCTGCAATTGTAGCCATCAAAAGGAACATAGACTTGTATGTCCCCTCCGAAAATTGGTTGTATTGTAGCCAAAGTGTAAACCAGCACTGGGATGTGTGCTCTTGATAATGGAAGTAAACTCATTCAAAAAGCACCTTGCTTAAGTGCATGCCTCGAGTAATCTTGCCAACATGCCTAGCAGCATTTCATGAATATTTATAATCAGGGGACATATAGACTCTGCATGGGGTTAGTTTTCTGTGTGATCTAGTAGTGAAGAACTATATTTCTAATATAACATTGGACAGACTGTTCTTGTAGATTAGTCGTGTGAAAATGGAAACATAGAGTTTCATTTTCCATCAAACAATCAAAAAGAAGCCGAATTACATGTTTCAATTTGTCACTGCGTATGTGGATACTATGATGGCCATTTTCAAAGGATGTACTTTGCAGCTGCAGTTGAGGTAGCTGTGGCTCAGGTCACCCTCTAATCGGTAGATTGGTAGCTGACTCCCTGTGACCTGCAGTTTACATGTGAAGGTTTTTCTTGGGTAAGACTCTGAGCTCCAATTAGCCAAATCATGGCTATAAGTGTATGACTGAGTTTCATAAGCTCCTAGTGGACAGAATTCAATGTCATTATTAAACATAATTAGATCCTTGTACAGGGCTGTACATTGTTTGCCAGCCTTCTTCGTGAGTACAAGAATGTGTTTATGATAGGATAATTTGGTGCAGCTCCTTATGATATAATTTACCATTATATTGAGTTAGTTAAAATGCCTATGTACTATATGTCTATGTATATAATTGTCTTTTTTAAAGAACAAAGAAATACACTAAAAGGCAAATCACTTGTCAGAAATACAGTATGTCATTAATGATATATGTTGGGTTCTGGCCATGCGTTGAAACAAAGGACTCAGGCCTGTATGCCATTTTAAAAGCCTGAATAAAGTTATTTTGGAGGGAATGAGACAAAGGACTCTCAACCACAGCCCCCACCCTGTACCTAACACGATACCGCTCTTCAAATGCTCTCAGCATTAGAGGACACAACTCCTCTGTTCTCCGTCCGGAGATACCCCCTCCCTCACGCTTTAAAGCACGCTTCTCTTTGTTTGAAAGTTGGCGCGCACTCGCCGGTAACCCAAGGCCTCCAGCAAGGAAAGTGATCCGGAATCCCGAGCTCTGATTATCCATTGAACGCATCTCGACAGAGCGTCTTATTCATAAACCGAATTAAAACGGTTTATCCAGAGACTGTAAAGAATACGTCTCGTTCCGTCCTGCAATGAACAGGACATCCACGGAGATCATCTCACTCGAGGGAGAACACAAAGATCCGGCTCGCCCGCTGGGAACCACCGCCGCCGCCATCAAAGCTAATCTGCACTGGAACAGACTGGAGATCCGGCTTTATCATCGGACTTTTCCTCTCATCAATCGCGGGACATAACGGTTACAAGTGAGGCTTAAATAGGTCTGGGCAGTTAGCTTTAGAGAGTGTGTTTAATAATTGATTTATTAATGTGAAACGGGGATAATATTTGCTTGTTACTTGACCACTGCGTCTCTGGTTTTATTAGGTTAAAACCTCTTTTGTTGTCTTGTGTGTGTTTCTCTGTGAACTCTAGCGTTAGCCGGGTTAATACCTTCATGATCAGGAAGACCAGTGTAAACACCGTCTAACTTAAATTCGGCCACTGGCTTCTGGTATTGAAGTTAATTATTCCCGAGTTGTGCGCAAGTTTTAGACTGTGATTCAGCCTCTTCAGGCCTCTTTTTCTCCCCCTCTCTCCTACACACACACACCTACACCTTTTGGCGCAGACACACATCTGGAGACCGACTCTGAGATCGCGCCAGCACACACATACGCACACTCACACATGTAGGCCTGTATACTCGTAGTCGTTCAGACGCTGCAGAGACAGAGCTTAACTCGGTCCCGCCAGGCTAGACAATAGACCAAGCTGGAAGGCCTGTGTTGAGTGTCCGCCATCACGTGACCACCACGTGGTTACGCCGCCATCTTGCTCTCTCTCCCCCCTCCTTTCTCTCTCTCTCACACTCACACACACACACACACACACACACACACACACACACACACACACGTGCCACTGTTTGCTTATACTTTGTTTGCTGTAGTTTAGTTTATAATAGTGATTTGTTTGATTGAGTTTCATTGATCGACTTGATGTTTCTTTGTTAAATAAACTCTGTTATAATTTAAAGAGCAGTTGTTTGTGATTACTGGTGTATTTGCAGTGTGACATAAGCTGGGTGCAAGGGCTTTGTGTTCGGATTTCACGCCTTCAATTTATTAAATACAGATTATTAATCAATAATACTAGTATTTAATTAATTAGAGACTGATATTGTAATATTTGGTTGTTCTCTGGTTTCAGAGTGGTGCCCCTTTATAGGTTTATTAACTCAGTTTAATAATATTGTTGATCTATATTAATAATTAAACAAGGCTAATTATTAATATTAATTTGATAACCAAATGTTACTTTATAAAACCCAACAGAAATGTTGCCCGCGTATGAGCTACTTTAACCCCAACATATAACAAAAGTCAATTTAATTTTAACTAAATAAATACAGCATTTTTCTTCTAAAACTGAACTCATTTTTGTGATGTGACTATTACATGCTCTCTAAGTAGGGGTTAGACGAGTTCTCGTGATTATGGAGTTCAAGTGAAACTTTTTAAATGAGGGTTTTGTTGTGTTTCACGGATCCCCCAAAGACTTAGTTAAAGGGATACTTCACCCGTTGAAACATGAATCTGTATTGAAATTGGGTCATATACTATGCAGTAGAAATGTGAAATAAATTTTGAAGTTGGTGCCTTCTTGACCGAGAAAAGGCAGAAAGTGTATTTTTGGCTCATGTGGATGAGAGACAACAACTCCCAGAATGCACTGCATTTTTTGGCCATTGTCGGTTCTTCTCAGCTTTCTCCACAGAGCCTGTTAGCATAGCTTCCTAGCAAGATAGCGGACGTTGCTTTAAGATTCTAGCAGTGAGGTCCCACCCACTGATCTGTAATAGGTCTGTAGCTTTATGTTCGAAAACATGAGGAACTAGCGATGTAGTTTCACCCCCTCTACCCAAAACAGCCTCCGATGGCGCAAAATTACTATTTTTGCGTCATCGGAGGCCTCTTTCAGACAAGAAATACGGAGCTTTCCCATCTCAGGGGAAAATGAGGGCGGGATGCACGACCATTCAAAAATACTGCCAGGTTTCAATTAAATAAAAAGCTTAATGCAAATGGGTGAAGTATCCCTTTAAGAAAAAACAAAAAGCTGTTTACAACACTTATGCATGGTTGGCAAATCCAACATCCAAAAATCTGTGTGTACAGTTTTTCAAACCCGTGCACTCATTAAGTCTGGTCATTGGACATTATTTCTGTGCAGCATATCAGCTCGTTCTCTCTCTCCCTCTCTCCCTCTCTCTCACATTCAATGTGCGCAGGCAGGTGAAAGCATGTCTGTTCTTTAAACTGTCCCATCCCCTCTTTAAAAAAAGTTATAACCATAATGTCATACCAAATTATTAATGAACTTACATCTTTAGGATCCTTTGATTGAAGTGATGCAGCTTTTTATAGTTCAGTCTGTTCTCAGATTTTTTAAAGCACTTATTTTCATTGTTATTGGATTTGTAACAATGAGTATATTGTGAAGAAAATTGAGGACATGATACATTTTTAAGATTCATGGAGACGCATTTGGATCCGATGTGCTGTTAAAATGCACACTTTGAGTCATGGCTAGCCAAGACAGGAATATTATGTTAGCAGTGACATTAATCAATTACAAGATGTTTACAAGTGAAAACATTTCAAAATTGACCTGCATTGTTTTTCATTTTGTGACTTTCAATTAAATAAGAGCCCACTTCTGGTCATATATTTAGTCATCGAAGTTTTCTTAAAAATAGTGTAAAATCTCTTCTCATCTCATTCTTATGAACCCAATCTCGTGTCTCGTCTCATCTTGTGAGCTGAGTGTCTCGTCACGCCCCTATCTCTATGTAAGAAAAGTTAAAAAAAACAAAAGCCTGGACTGTTGTACTGTTATATATTCTTTCATCACATAAATATTACTCATTTAATTATTTAACATCAGGATTTTATAAACTAGTGCAGTGCCCGTTCAGAATGTGCTTGTTGGTTATGTGTTTGGTCAGAACGTGGCTGGTCAGGAAGGGACAGGTGCAATGTGTTGTGTTGTGCTCAGCCTGCCATGACATAGTTGTCTGTTCTAGCAATACTAGAGGCTACGGGTCATGACAGCACAGATGATTGGGGTTGCTAAGGTTTAGGTGCAGTGATTCAACAACATTAGTCTTGGACTGCATTCCAGATACAACATTATGGAGGGTGATCTTATATACATAGGCTAATATTTAACGGCACTGCGCGTATACACGTAAGTTACTCGATTCTGTTTAGAAAAGAGGACAGCTGTAAGGAAAGTTAACGTTATGTTACTAACGTTAACGTTAAATTACAGCTAAGCAAAGGGGAATCACACAAAATGCTATACACACAAAATGCCATACGGGCCTAGTACAGTGTTATGTTAGCAAACAAAGTTACACAACATTGGCCGAGTGATTCTATCCTGGCCAAATGATTTCATCTGGCTTTTGTTAACGACGGTTAGCTAACGTTAGCGTAAATTCAAAAGCTTGGCAAACTAACATAAATATTCAAAGGGAAAATGGAACAGTATTTACAGTCAAATGGAAAGTCGGACAGTATTTACTAAAGATAGCGTCCATTTAAAGAAAGCAAAGAATACTGGCCGAATGTCTCGGTGAACAAATCTTTTGTACAAATCTTTTACTGAACTGATTGTAATGACTCAGTACACTGAAAAGAACTGCTTTGCCCTCTACTACTCTCTGTGCGTGCGGTGTTTGTGTGGATTCAGAATCAGTACACTGAAAAGAACTGCTTTGCCCTCCTATACTCTCTGTGCGTGCGCTGTGCGTGTTGTTTCCGCTCATCTGGTGTTTCCGGTAGGGTACGCTTCAGTAGGATTTCGCCATAGCAAAACTATAAAAAATATTTTAGCCATAAATCTGAGCTCATCCTAACTTCACAATAGGCACTGCACTTCCTTGGGTCCTCAGCAACACACTAGCCAAGTGTGACGTCCATCGGATGAATGGTTGTCTAGAAACTCGACTAACAAACACACACACAGACAGACAGACAGACAGACAGACAGACAGACACACACAGAGATTCCTGGATTTATAGATAGATACAATTTTAAATGTGTCTAGTAATGTGGAGCATATTTAGATTTTGCCTTCTGCAACTCATGATTAGGCTGTTTTTATTATAAAATGAATCTGTGTCATGTTTGGATGATATTAAGTCATGTTTGGATAGTTAGAATAATGAAAAAATCTAAATTGATAAGAAAAGGCAGATTACAGACCTTATTTCAGTACTATACAGGAAAAACTGTGCAACTTACATAAGAATCAGCTGGTCCAAAGTGTCTATCTTGCCAGACTGGGTAGAAAAGTCAATTTCCATACTGTTCTTAAAGACTAATTTGCAAGATACTGACCAGTTCAACCAAACTTATTTCTCTGTATAATGTTTTTTTAATGCACAAAATCTGTACTGGTTAGTTTAATCTACTTGAAAAACATCTTTGTAGGGGGTCTGGAGGTCTCCCCCAGAACATTTTAGCACCAGAAATGTCTTTCCCTCGATTTGATCAATATTTATGCACAATGTGAAGGTTTTCTGCACCACTTTGAAATTATGATTTAGTAATGTCCTCTTTGTGTGTTCATCAGGAACATTTTAACGCAGCAGCATTCATTTGAAAACATGTAGACTTCAAGTTCTTGTGTGTCTGTGTTATTAAGCCCTGCAGAATTCCTACAGCAGTAGCTTCATATAGGCTACGCAGCCTTTGTTTATAGGCTATGTTGTTTTTATTACATTATTGGACTAACTTTAGTTTTGCTTATATATAAATCCAACATATTGTAATACAGAATGTGTTCATTCTGTGACACATGATCAAAGTAAGTTTTACTGAAAGAAGAGTTTTATTCATAGAGGGGCCGGGACATCGTTGATTGACAGACAGTCACCATGGTTACTCACTCTCACATGCCTGCTGCACACTGAACGAGAGGAGAAAGAGCTGCTGACTGACATCACTTCAAGCAGCATGCATGGAAATCAATGTATAGATATAAGTGATTGTAGCCCTACTGTTAAAAAAATATATGATATAATCGCCTCCCTCCGTTCCATAACGTTGTTAAGCTCAATCCCTATAGGTTCTGTTATCACAACAGGTGAGCTTCGAGTGGAGAGGCTTTCTGGTAACTTTTAAAAAACGAGAGAGAGCAGGAAACACCGACAGCAACATTTGAAGTTATATATCCCATCACTGACTGTCTGACTGTTAACGTCTCTCGGGCTCGTTTAAAAGAGTTTGTTGTGTCACCATCTGAGATGTAAACCGTTCTGTGCAAACTAAGCAGATAAGTTCACTGTTTCTCAAGCCGTGTCGGTTTGAAAAAATATCAAAACAGTTGCATATAACCGGGATGGAGTTGTTTTACGGACTAACTCTTAAGTTTTGTTTTAATTTTCACCAATGAATCCCGCTCCGCTGCAGAGCAAAAGGGGAGGGGGAGATGCCTCTGTGTAGGAGCCTAAACTGCAGCATGATAGAATAAACAAATTAGCCCGGTTCTACGATATCTTTGCTTTGGCAGATCGTCAACATGTTCAAATCCTTCACGATCTAAGATTGTTATATTGCACACCACTACTTTGTATCTATCATTCAAAGGAAGTTGTGCAGGTAGTGCTTCTGATATTGGTATTACAAAGGTTAGAGTTGGATTACCAAAAATCTTCTTATAGTTGTATTTTTATATATTTTTTTAGAATTATCTTTATTAATTTCATGCTTTCCATCACAGGGTCTTACTTACAATGTTTTACCAACCAAAATAATAACATAACATTTAACTTAGCTTACACTATTCAAGAGTGAATTCAGGATCACATGAGACATTAACATATACCAAGACACAACACACAATGAAAAAAAAATAGAAAAAAAATTAAAAATAAAGACATGTACATTTTTATCCCACTTATTCGTCTTACACAAACCTGATTCCTTGATTGCCACCCCCACCCTTTACAACATTAATACACACCCGCACAAGTCCCACATAAGTCCTTGTCCTGTGTTCTTCACTGTATCGCTGTCGGCTGGCAGGAGAAGCGGGGGACAACTTTAAAGTTTTTGATTGACTCGTGCCGTTTGGCCTAACAATAAAACTTTTGATGCATAAAAAATTTAGTTCTTCAGGTGCAAAATATTAGAAAAATAGCCTTGTGTTGCAGGCTGGTTTGACTTCACAGGTTAAAAAAACAAAAACTAAAATACAAAAAATTACAAAAGGAAGTTGTTTGAGCAGTGAAAAAGGTGTCTCAGAAAAATAAGCAAAAATCAAAGTTGCAGAAGAAAAAACTTAAGGGCTCAGACTTATGGAAGAAGAACAAAATTAAAAGAAAACAAAACAAAGACAAGAACACAGCGAAGATCAAGCAAAAGCTGATCATAGAAGCAAGAAGATCCAAACAAAGAAGAGAGGAAAAAGAAAAAGATTAGAGTAAAGATGTTAGGAGACCACTAGTCTTTTATGGGATCTGAGGCTGCATTTAGGGGCAGTCTCTGGTTGTGGCAGGATTTATACATCCCTTCCTTTGCCTTCTACTTTGTCTTATCAAGCTATTTGGGATGTTGTCACTTACAAAGTCAAATTTCTTCACCACTATTAATAATTATTCAATCAACAGTGATAAACATGAAGATACACAACAATTCAGTTTATCATAACTATATTGAAGAAAGCATAAAACGCGTAATTATAGGGCAAACCCAAAATTGATAAACATCCTAAAAGTTATCTAAAGTACCAAACAAATTATCTCTTCAGAAGTTCATTTCCATCATCGTTCATTGAAATAAGAGTTGTATAACTCAAAAAGTAAAACAGTAGCAGCCGACTTTGGATGGTGGCATTTTCATGACAGTAATCACATTTCATACAATTTAGCTGGACCAATGTATTAAGAAATAATAATTGATACAAGTGTCTGGTGGGGGTGTAATTTATGTTTTTCAAATTGATAACAGATGAAACCTGTCTCTACAGGGTCATAAATATCTCGGCCTTACCTCTCTGTGCACTGTAAACCCGAATAAGTTCACAGTACTCAAAACTTTTGTGGAAACTGATTACCTTGAAATGTTTAAGTTAGTTAACTCAATATTGCTAAGTAAGAGTTCACATAAAATATCACTTTATTATAACTTAAAAGTTTATGTTTCATTATTGTTTTATGCAAGTTTGCTGTACTTAAAAATATAGAATTCAATTATTACAAATTTTGATTTACTCAAACTTGAAAGATTCATTTATTTTTTATTCAATTTTCAGTTTGCAGTACTTAAAAGTATTGCTTAACATATATTAATTTTTTAGTTCGTCCACACTTAATTACTTTTATTTACCAGAACTTAGATGAACATAATCTAAAAACTCAAAAACTATAATTGTGATAAACTTATTCTTTAAGAAATAATATTTAATTTATTTAAGTTCAAACTACTTATAAAACACAAACATAAAACGTTTGCTGTGCAATTAAAAGTTTTTTTATTTGGTCAAAACATGACTGAATATATAACAATTTTATAAAAACACAGCTCAGGAGTGTCTAACCTTACGTTTCATGGAGGTCAAAGTGTATTCAGTTTTTGCTTTCAAAGACTCAGGGAACATCACATTTTTGTCCCGTGCCTTGATTACTGAAATTACCTCATTTGTAATAAAAAAACATTAAATACCTGCACAGCAAGATTTGACACCCCTGCTCAAGCTTAAAATGAACATTGCACTTACAACAATTTGTTTTTGTGTATGTTTGAGGGAATTCAGCAAGTTGTGCGTGTGGGTATGTGTGCAAGAGTGTGATTGGGTGTGAATATGTGCATCTACCAACATGTCAAAACAAGTAGAGAACTCTGAAATGTGCTTCCTGAAGTGCTTAGCCAAGTTTTTTTTTTTAAATAACTTTACAATTAGGCTTATGTTTTTAAATATGTCTTTTAACACACATTTCCTGGAAATAAAATTATAAATCAAAAGGAAAATGAAAATCAACATTTACAAAGTGCCTGCTCTGCAAAACTTAATACTTGCTTTTTTAAACAGTGATATGAAGTTGACAACAAATGTTTTCACAATGCAAATTAACCTAAAAACAAAATATCAGGTTCATTAAAAAAAATTAAATAAATAACTTGGACACCAAGTATTCCCTACAAAGACCTGATAAAAAATGAAAGCCCAGGAGTGTGGCGATGATTTAGTGATTACCTCTATCTGCCTGTGTGACTCTGTACTTCTCTAAGAAGATGACTCTGAGGCGGTCTCCAACCACAGGATCATTGTTGACCACCTCACCGATTAAGTGATCAAACGGATGATCATCTTGGCAGTGCAATCCCTCGTCCTGTTGTATGAACCATTTTAAGTGAGCGACTTGAGGAACTCTGGTAGTTCTGTCAGTAGGACAAAATTTACCAACTTAAACATCAATAACTTTTTCCAACAACAAACAAACTCTGAAACAACACTGCAAAGAAGTATTCTGGTGCATTAAAGCCTTTGCAAACAGACTGCAACTCAGCCTACTCTTTTATCAAAAGGTCGTTTTTCAGACGCAGTACACGGGGTTTCAGGGGCTTACCATCGTCAAGCCCCATTATCACTTTCTGGATGACAGTGAAAGTGTGTGCAAGTCTACTGGGGTAGTCCAAATGTAGTGCGTATATCAACCCAAATAGCAGTGCAAATGCATCTGCAAACCTGGTGATGTCGCTCATTACAACTTCATCCTCCACCACAACAACAGCACAGCTCTCTGGGGTAAGATGGACTGAACTTGAAGAGCTCCCTGAGACCACCATGAGAAGGGCAATTGGCGTCTGTGTGATGTCTGGCTCAGTCGACTCCTCTGCCTGGAATATACAGAAGTGTGAAATGTTTACTGTAAGGAACTAGATGATTGCATTTATATTAGATTCAAACTTCACAGAAAAACATAAAAATTGTCAAGTATACATGCAAGTATTTTACATGGGTACAAGTCCAGGTATATCCACAGCTTTCTCTGTATATTTGGAGACCAAATTAGCATTTTTGATTTAATATTTTTTCAGTCTAAAAAACAACTCCAGTTGTGATTGATTGATCTGAGTAATAATCTGTATTTTAAAGTATTCTGATACTGTAGACATTAAGCAGGATCACAATCATGATTTTATCTCAACTATTTTACAAAATGAATTTTAAGAGTAATTTTTAAGTTACTGATGAACACCTGAACTAATTTCCCACTTTCATAAAAAAAACGAAAAAACTTGGGAAAAAAGGCAATATGACTTCATTGATAAATCAATACTTTTGTTGAATGTACTAATTCTTACATTCCAAGACTTGAAGAAGTCTGGGTCTTCCTCAGACAGGTACACTGGCAGGGCCAAAAGAGCAGCTGTGCGTTTCATGTGAACATCATGTGTATCCTCAAATCACACAAAATTGTACATGATAAGCTCAGGTCCTCCAATGCTTGATTGCTGCCTATTTTAACCATTACTTAATAGTATATATTTATTTTAGCAACTCGTGATCTTTTTACTGACTAGTTTGCATACAATTAAAATGGAACTTAGCTAATCTTGAAAGATCTTAATTTTGACTAAGTAACTCACCTGGAGATCATAAATCTTTAGGATGTCACGCAGGGCCATTGATATATTCCCGGTGCGTCCTGCCTTCTCTCTATACAAGGCCAGCAGCCGAGGTGTGTGTCGATCTAGCTCTGCGTAAAATTGGTTGCGAAGGTTGACATTTGTTATCCTGTGAAATTCAGCACAAACCTAAAAACACACAAACACACACAAGAAAGTGTAGGAAGATCAATAATAAATTTGCAATTAAAATTTTTGTGAAAGACATGTTTAATGTAAAAATCCTTTGGCAACATTGCTGCATGAAAAAATATCAATTATCATCAAAGCAATGGAGGCATTAACGTCTGGTTATACTGAAACCATTGTGAGACTCTTTTACCTGAGATTCCATACGCAGGGCCGGCCATTTCTCCAAGAAATCATTCACCCTTGGATCATCCTGGACAATCTCCCGTCTCCGAAGGGCAAAGGTCATTTGCATACACTTGTCAATTAACAGTAGGTCTTTTTCAGTCTTCTCCACTTCATTCATAACCTGAAGTCTCATTTCTTCTAGACTAGTTTGGTTTTCTCCCCTGGGAAAGTTTGGAAGGTAGTTGACTTCTGCTCTTCTGGCTCTTTTTATGTTGGAGTGGGGATACTCTTTTTCTGGATTGTTCTTGCTTCTTCTGCCAGCATTAACAGACACCTCCGCACATCCAGATCTTGCCAACTTTGAACGGTAATTTCCCATCTTAAACTTCATGCTGATTTTCCATCCATACCACCCAGACACACTTCCAGGCTCTTTAAGACATGGATGAGTTGTAACAAGAGCTTCAGCTGCCATTCCCACATCCTTGTCACTGGGGTACGGTTTGTAATCGTGCATCGCTGCAGCCATGCTCTCCAATATGTTGTGTTTTTGGGATCTTGTTAGTTTTAAGTTTTTTCCTGCGAGCTCAAAGGCTTTATTTCCTTCTTCTAGGACATGCTCAACTTCATAGGAAAAGGTCGGCACAGGGAAAACATCAGGCCAAGTCTTTAAACGCTGGCTAACAGGCACATGTGGAAGGATGTCCGTGTCGGAACTAGCGCACGAGCTGGTGTCACTTTCTGATCTGACAACTCTTAATGTTCCCTTTTCTGGTAGCTCCTGGATATCAACTAGACAACTGAGTTGTCCTTCAAAGTCAGGATCCTCGTATTGCAGCGTAAACTCAAAGTCAAGTCTTGGCTTGATTTTGTCTTGGAGTATGCTGATGAGCTCTTCCACTGACTCGGGACGCTCAGACAGAGTCACTTTCATTGCAACATCTGTTGCAATGTAAACACGCAGCAGGAATTTGTTGGCCGCTGACATCTTGTGTTCAAATCCATGAACGAATTATTTAAACAAAGAAGAAACAAAAGTTACATTTAGTAAAGCAATTTTAAAACATATAAAATCCAACTGCTTTATATCTTTTTACAATGTGTCAGTTCTACTATCCAGACCATAGACTGTATGTAAGAAGCAACTGTAGAATGTGGTTTGAACTGAATCCAAGGCAGAAGTGGCTTAAGCCTGCACGCTTACTGACGGTGAGAATTGGTGGATGTCTATACAATCTGACCATTGTAAAAAAAGTGTTTCTTTGATAAAAAAGACAATTACTACTGTTGTCAATAATGTTATACTCTGGGAACAGATTAATCATGCAATATGAAACCAGTCACATCTGTAACACCAATAGTAAAGTACAGAATAGGCTGAACAATATTGGCAAAAACAATAATATTTTTCTTTCAGTAAAATACATTGCAATTTAAAAACTGTTAACAGTCTGTGTATGTGGCCACAGCTTAACAAGAACAGGAGTGCTACTAATAGCAGAAACACATTGATTTATAATATGTAATTGAGTATCTGCCTTGAGTGTATGCCAGTGTATCTGTGACGGCGTGTGCATTTTTACATGCAGGGGACACAGACTCTGCATGTACATTGGTCAGTTCTCTGACTACTGATGGTGATATCAGACAGACTTGTATTGTTGACTACTTATCAAGGAAACAAGAAAAATGGCAGTTTTGGTCTACATCAATCAACACAAAAGTGGCATGACATTATTAAGGTCACATTACTGACATCTGAAGACTTGCTATGCAACTATTATGAGTGTGCACATTGTTCAGCTCTACTACAGACCAATCTTAAATAATCTTTTAATACACAATTTGAAGGGTTCACTTACCGATAGAGTATGCTCTCAGCAAACTCAGATGACTACTGTGGTCTACACAAGCACATACAAAAACAGACAAAAAAATGTTTTAGGAGATGATGTTAATTACAAGTTATAAACACTGTGTCTCTCCTAAAATAATGTAGGATATAAATATGAATAATCATGATAAGAAATTCACAAATTATAAGATCCAAAATATCAGATAAACAAAAGTTTGTTTTAAATATAGGTAATATAAGTATATGCAATGCAATTTATATCAGAAAACAAAGAATCAAACTATGATTGATTACAAATAAAAGGCATTCAACAACTAAGATAGATAAAGGGGAGGTTTAAAACACTAACAAACAAATCATGAAAACTGTTTGTAATCACAGATTAAGTAGTACATAAACTGAACAGGCAAATATAACAGTTCACGTTGAATTGCTGCAGCCTTTGATTTGAGGCCATGCTAAGTTAAAGATGCAGTCAGATACTGTATATGGATACACACTTGTCACCATCAACACTAACAGAAAGATTTAGCCATTAATCTGAACATTAGTTCATTCATGTTTCCTGACAAACCAGCAGGTAATGTGACAGTATGGTTCATAGTAGCATTGATCTAAATCAACACAACAAATCTTGCCAAATATTTAAGCATCCAAGTAAATTTGTTTACATTTAAGTTACCTTGATTCTCGACTGGCTTGCAAATGAGCATCCACTTCAGCCTACAAGGGAATGACAATTTGTAGAGATTAAATTTAAAGTTAGCAGATGTAGTTACCATACTTAATATTAAATACATTCTTGAAACTATAGACAACGATTTATTCAGATCACCTTACACTGCCTTTGAGTATTTGCAGAATACTTAACACCATCACAGATTCTCCTGACTTGTAAACATACAGGCAGAGCAGCTCTGAGCCTCACTCACTCTCTCACACACACACGCGCGTGCACACACGCAAACACGCGCAGGCTCGCACACACAAACGCGCGAACACACACATACACGTCCATTCACTGTTAGTCCTACCTTGACTCCGGCTCAACACAGTAGAAATACGCCGTTACAATGCCCATCCAGTTCGACAGGACCAAAGTAATCACAAGAAAGTACCGGAGTATCTGTCACTGACTCACAAACACATACGAACCGCTTCGCTTCGTCCTGTCCTCTGCCCACTTTTACTACCTCAACTCCGGCCAGAGAAAGACATGAATCAATTTACATAAAGCACTGGAGAAACCCATAAGTAGGCTACGCAAACAGACGCACACAATTCATAAACACCGCCATAATGCTCGTCGAGTTTCTAATTTAACACAATGTGCCAGCTTGCGGGAGCAAAATAATATTTTTTACAGTCCACATTTAGTACCGGAGTCGCCTGCGCGCGCGCACACACACACGCACACACAACACAGCAGCGTTTTAGAGTAATTTTCAGTAAACTCAAACATAGATACACCGTGTTACTACCCTCACTGCTGTCTTAAAAGTTAGCGGTAGAACAGTCGTGCACCCAAAACACAGTGTAAGGTGACTTTAACAGGCATCATAACGTGAGTGTTAGCATCACCGTAATGTGCCAAAGCTAATGTTGAACAACAGTCAATTCAGGCGCACATTAGTAAAGACACTCCCTTAACAACTTACCAGATAAAGGCGCTCAAACTAAGCAGCAGAAAGACACTGAGCATTACAGCGACTGTTGGCTGAAAAGACTGGCTAGCTAGACTTGACATTGTTGTCTAACTTGTAACAAGAACGTTAACAGAAAATGGCGGTAGGCGTAATGTGCTCAGAGAGGCACTGTGAACCGCCTCGTCATGAACGGAGTGTCCAAACATCATGTTACCATGTTACTTTAACTTAAAAAAAGGTGCTTCGTAAATATAAAAAAACTATCACTAATATAATTCTTAATCTCTCAACAACAAAATAAGCTTTTTGTACTTACAAGTTGCTCCGCGTGCAGGGTCTCCTCGACAGCGGAGGGCAGCCATGTTGAAAATAATTTTCTGGTCAGTCAAGCGCAGAGACGTAACGTGACGACGTAGGTGACGTCAGTGTGCGTGACTAAGTGTACTTAAAAGTATTAATTTAACTAAGTGTATTTACGAAGAAATATTGATTAAAGTATAATTAAAACTGCATATTTGTTCAGTGACTGTAATTGTTTTAAGTTCCATTAACTAGATAACAGAATTTGATTACAAACCTATCAACTTTTTTAAGTTAGCAGTAGCCTACTGTTCGGGTTTACTGTGTGGGCAGTCCAACAGGGAAAGTTAGTGTTCTATCAAGTCAATGGATCTCATTTTAGGTTGCAATGACTGAAGTCAATCCAGAAATGGAGAAAGAGAAGCAAATCCGTTTCAATTACGTTGGGCAATTACCTTGTGGAAAAGGCTTTTGGGGAGTTGGCCTTCAACTGATGCTGATCCATATGATCAATCACAGGAATTTTCTGTTCTCTCAATCATACACGCTACACATGACAGTTTTGCTGGAGTTGGGGCATGCTCCCGTGATGTTGGTTGTTTGGTGTAAGGTGGGCTAAAACTTTTTTCTTTGTTTTCAATATATTTTAATATTTTATTTGAAGCAAGTTCCAGAGATACAATGCAATTCCTTCTACTGTTGGTGGAAGTTGCAATATAAAATGTTTAATTTAATTAATTTAAAGTGGATACACAATTAGTTATGCAATTGAAAATTATTGTGACATGTATTTTTTTTTTACAAAGATGGAATCATCTATTAACAGCAATGACTTTATGCTCAGATCTAGGCAAGGATTTAATTAACTGTCCCTTGTCAGGGTAGATAACTAGTCAATAATACACATGAACGCCCCCCCCCTCCCTACACACACTGTCCCTCTCTGTCCCCCTCCATGTCTGTCTGTCCCCCTCCATGTCTGTCTGTCTGTCTGTCTGTCTGTCTGTCTGTCTGTCTGTCTGTCTGTCTGTCTGTCTGTCTGTCTCCTCTCTTGCTTTCTTTCATACACAATTAAATGAGTCAATATGTGTGCCACCCTTGCACTATGCTGTGGCTAGAATGAACTACCAATAAATTGGTGTTGTAGTTACATAGACTGAACTATGTGGTTCAGTCTACCACTAGAGAAAAGTTAATGAGATTGATTTTCGTTATAATTGCTTCATCCTTTTGGTAGGGCACTGCTCAACCTCCCTTGTGTTTACTCAAAGTAGTGATTATGTTTTCTTTTCTTTTCCTTTTTTGCAGGTTTAGTGTTTGATCTGCACAATAAAAAAGGTAAAAAAGTCTTACACTTACATCCACATCTCTTCTTTTTCATTTTTCCCTCACACATATATGATCTTGCAGTTCATGCTTACACATTGTATCTGTCATAAGACCCAAGCACATACAAAAATATATACACACAGCAATTGTTACTAAATAAAAGAATGCATCTACTGCGTGTAAATAATATCTTGACTAAAATACCATTTTTGCAATGTGGGTGCTTAGCTAAATATGTTCTTGATACAAGTGTGTTTAGCATTGCTTATATACTGTATATTTGATGTTCTGTTGATTGAAAGGATTTTTTTCAGATGATTTGAATAAAATCATTAGAGTTAAAGAACACCAGAATGTTGTCTCTACTGAGACAGTGTATTTATTATGTTGTTTAAGATGACAGTTATAGCTGTTTTGGGTTTCACCAGGATTTGATCATTATGGCTATTGTGGGCTCCTTTTGGGCTATTTCAGGCAGATTGAATCTGTAAAGGTTTATGTCTGTGGTCTTCCCTCTGTAGATCCCAGAGTATTTTAGTACTGAATAATCCTCACCATCTGCTGTCTCCTCTACTATGTTTTAGTCCTCAGTATCTCTCTTACTATCTATCATTCATGTGTTTTCCTTCATGCATATCCTCTTCTGGTTTTCTCTATATTTTTTAGGAACCAGTTTTATTTATGAAACCCCTATGAACCCCTGAGAAACCAAACACAACATTTTCGTCAAGGATAAATAGTTTATAATAATTCATTCTTTGTACTCTTTTGATCTCAACATTGTTATTTTCAGATCTGTATCTTTTTGTAAGTTAAATGTGAAAACTATAAAATACTAACAGAACAGCAATATTTTAAAGGAAATTATCAATGAAATAGGAAATGTGAGAAAAAAGATGTTACTTTTCAGAAAATCTTCATCATATTTAAATCTCTTCACTTCCATTTGATAAGCACTAAGCTGCCCAGGCAAAGCATTTGCTTTTCAGCTTGTCTGCTGAAATTGCTCTCTGTCAAATGGTACACGACTAATGCAAAAAACCTTCAAATTGCAAGACTGTATTTCCCCTTACTCTGCCCTCTTCTCTTAGACTGATTATCCAAGTGAGACTGTGTTCTCAAATAAATGCAACTGAGACCATGACAAGAACACATGACTCAGAGTACAAGTTTTATTCTCTTCGATACACTTAGATCTGCTGTGTGTCCCTGAGTGACACTGTATAACAGCAGCCACATTAACAACCAAAATACAGACATGTCAGCATCTAGTGGCATGTATGTCAGCCATCAGCACATGTACTAACAGCCGGATTAACAATGAATGAATGGATTAGTTAAAGTGTGTGTGTTTCTTCAATTCCCTGCTCTATATTACATTGTTTTATTTTTAAAACACTCTGCGCTTCTTGTGCACAGATTTATTGATTTAATAAATCTGCTTTTTTTCTAGGTATTACCTTTTTTTCTAATTCATATTTCTTATTGTATTCCTATTTCTATTTCTATTCTATTTTTCTTATTGCTATTTTGTACAAGAGCAACTGTAGCGACCACATTTCTCCAAAAGGGATGAATACAGTTTTTCAGATTCTGATTCTGTGTGTAAAAGTGAGAATAAGACAGAATGATAAAAAAAAATTGGTGACTCATGTTACAAGTGGGTAAAAGCTGGATACCTTCAACAGAAACTGCTAATACCCTGAAATGATTGATTGTGGCTTGACTGCTAATCACATCACAAAACGATGTGTTCCACATGTAAATGAAGGCCCTCACACACACACACACACAGCACTGAGCACATAACAACCTCGTCATCTGACCCAAATCCATTAGCAGTAGAAGTCACAACCTCATCCATCCGTTATTCTCCCTCATTTTCCTCTTGTTTTGCTTCCTCCTCTTTCTTTCCCGGACATGAGGTCTGGGACATATCCTCCATCTGGCATTACAGAAACAGCCAAAGTGTGATGCTGTTACGTGTAGGTTTCCTTGTGGGCACTTATTGTGCAGCTAACAAGCTACACTCTCTTTATGTTAACAAACTGCCAAATTTACAAGTTGTTACCCTTTCCCCCCTTACTATTCTAAACGTAAACCTTCTTACCATTTGAATCATCTGAGAATAGACAGTTATATAAAGGTAGATAAAGCTAACTGTGTGTGTTTGTGTGTGTGTGTGTGTGTGTGTCTGTACATGTTTTTATTAATGTAAATCTGTAAAATAAATATCGTTATGCTGTAAAGATAGCTCCTGATTATTAACTTAGATGCAATCCGTAGTTCACAGATAATATGGTGGATCTTGTGCTGAAGATTTTATTACAACCTATGTAATTAGAGTTCACATACTGTGATCTAAGTTCATTTGTTTATTTTTCTAGGTTGTACCATCCATTTTTTCACTTCATCATAAAGACATCTTTGCATACCTTTGTGAAGATATACATTATAGGGGACGATTTCAAGACCTAAAAATACACTCAAGTCATTAGTTACAACTGTGCAGGCATCCCGATTGGCTGTGTACTTACACGTGACTTTAGCAACACTCTTGCCGTGCAAGATGTGGTACACAAATGTGTAACACAATCCACCAATGTCAGGGTTTGTTTGCCCTGAGCTCAGGCTCAAAGTTCTGTCTAACTTTCGTCCCCCATTTTTTGGATCTGTGGTTGCATGAGTAAGTAGTTATCTAAAGTCCTGAAAGCGCTGTTTCTTTTACTCCATTCTTATTTCATCTTAACACCAGAAGTATGGCTATTGTGTATACTAAGGTCGTTTACAGAGTCCCATGACACCCATTTAAAACAAATACTCATTTCAAAGATCCAAGATGACCAGGGGAAATGAGACAGTTTTCATATTTATTGGAATGCAAGAAAGAAAAGTGTTCTGCGTGCCAGGAGCAGAGCCCTTGAGCAGCACCACAGCAGTGATCCATCTATTGTTTTGGTAAACAGATGATTATATATCACTTTAATGGATTTAACACTGTGTGTGCCAAAGACCTGTGACCTATTTATCATCTCCTGAATGGGTATTGTTTTAATTTGTTGTTTTTCGTAATAGTCTGCAGATTTGCGTCTTTTAGGCAACATCCGTCTTTTCAAAGCCAAAGCACCTCCATGTGACTGAGCAACTTTTCAGACTCAGGGGCTGGTGGTGTTTGTGTTTTGTCTCCTGGTGCTGTTTGTTTACTCAATCTTAACTTCTGCCATGCAGGTTGCAAAAAGTCAGCCATGAAGTTACGCTATCTTAGCTTGTTGTGATACTTGGACACTGCATGTGTTCTCTTCGCGCATGAGCAGTAGTTAGGCATCTACTAGTAAAGTAGTAAATTCAGGACCTATACGCCCTCAGTTTGTATCTACTATACACAATAGTTTTTCTATCAGAAAGTTGTAAATGTCCGACAGTCGTTCTACCTTTGACAGTCCTGTCAAATCGTCCATCCACTGATTGAAAGCGTACGGGTCGGCCTGTCTGCCACTGTTCGTCTGTGTTAACTTATTCCTCCCTCATTCCTGGAGAGTAAGTGACTTTTTAAAGTATATTCAGAGAGACTCATACTTTCTTCCGCCAATGTCCAAAGTAAGCCAAAAACAACTTGCTAGCTAGCGGTGGCTAGCATGTCTAGAGGAATGTTTTACCTCCAACTAAGCCCCGCCCACCAAAAAACATCACACTGTTTACTAACACTAAAAGAGTCTATAAAATGCGCTGTCCTCTGTTTTCTTTGATAATTCAAGGATAGTAATGTGTCTATCAAGCGCCCATGATAACACCAAGATTATGTTTCCCAGTTACTTTTTTTTGATGATAGCGCTTTTGGGCATCATCACAAACATTAATTTAGGTCGGTGGTTCCCAACTCGTCTAGCCTCAGGACCCACCACCAATTCCTCCGTAATAATCGTGACCAAAATTTCTGACATTTGTCGACCAATCAGATTTTTTACTGAAATATTGGTACAAAACATATGACAGAAGAAAGAAAATGAACAAAACCAACATGTTTAAGAAACGCTTCACCGGCTTTTACTCAACTGTATTTCCAAGTACACATTTGCGACCCACTGAAAATAGCTCCGCAACCCACCTCTGGGTCCCGACCCACAAGTTGAGAACCACTGCTTTAGATTGTCTTGCACTTTAAGAGTGCTTTTATGTTTAAGAATCATTATCAAAGGCCAACATTTGAATTTTGCAGTAAGGTCTTTTTTTATGTTACACATCAGCTTGCATGTCATATCAAAACTCATCTACAAGAAGAACTCATCACTCAGCATGGCAGCTAGCTTGTTTCTAATTTTTTTAAGGTGAAGGACACTGGATATATTTTATTTACAGGTCTGTAAATTATTCAGGGGAAGTTTTTCTACATGGAGCAGGCTATCTAACTGTCTACCACCTACGTATGGTTGAGTTATTCTTATGATCCTGCTCTGTCCCTAATGTATTAGTGCATGCCTCAAGGCTTTAATATAAATACTCATCAAAGATTTTCGACTGAGGAGGTTTTTTTCTCAGCAAAAGTTGTTGCTTTTGATGGAACTTTCATGGAGGGGTGACATTCTGCCTCACAAACCTCTTGAAAGTGTTCGATCTGCATGGATGGATTTGCAATATGATATGTGTACAAGCATTACACCTTTTTCAACTGTTTTGCCTTCTTTTTGCAGCATATACCCCTTAGTTTGTGTGTGTGTGTGTGTGTGTGTGTGTGTGTGTGTGTGTGTGTGTGTGTGTGTGTGTGTTTGTGTGTGTGTGTGTGTGTGCGTGTGTGTGTGTGTGTGTGTGTGTGCATTAAGCATTCTTATCTCCAACTGATTTCTTTGAGCTGTCAGTTTTGACAGGGTGTTAAAACAATACCCCTTTAGGAATTCCTGACTTCAGGCAGCCATGTTTGATACAGTGGAAATATTTTTAGACTTAAAAGTGTTAGATGGACAGTTTTACCTTTTACTTTATTTGAGCTTTAAGAACTGAAGTTTCAGCCCGAGTGGACTTCCTCTCAGAAAAAAACCCTAGAATCACTCCTTACTTTCTATAATTTTCTAAACATCAATCTCTCATTCCTCAAAGTAAAAACAAGAAGACGGAAGGGGACACAACTGAGATGACAGATTACCTGCTATATATAGTACATGGTTGTTTCTCCTTATTCATCTCCTCCCGCCCCCAAGACATTTGATACACCTTTGGGTTGAGACTGTAGATGTAAATAGACCACCCCCTTTCATCATCGTGCTTCAAAATGCATTAGCAGGAGCTGCTTGATTTTTCTTCAGGGTAGAGAGCTTCATGACCTAAACACTTCACAGTCAATTTCTGAACACATTCACAGATTGACTGTAAGGTTTGTTTTTTTGGTGGTAAACCCTGTTCTTTGTCAACAAAAAACTCATGTTAAAGAAAAGTATCTGGGAATGACATGCATCAAAAGAGCTCCATGTTAGATTAGCCCCTGTACATGGGGCATGTGAACTTATCACCATGCAGGCCACCTTAATATATTTTTCTCCCCCTCTACATTACCCGGCCCTATTGCTTGTAACTTTTGTTGTTATATCAAGTCAAAGTATTACATATGTTACAGTCTCACTAAGATCATACATTTTTTGATTAAATATAATTACCTCGCTACTGAATTTCATACATTACATCTTCAATATTCATACAAGGTTGTTTATGTTAGTAAAAGCTGCAGAAAGCCTTTGTCCAGCAACACCAGACTTTTAGTAGAGGACAGTGTATACAGTATACCAATGTGGACTACAAGCATTTTCAATAAAAACAGTTAAACACACACATGGCTTGTCTTCTTCCTGCACTCAGTGGCCTTATTTGACTTTTTAATTACCAAAAGCATGTCAGTTGAGAGATTTTGAAAAATAAATGGACATAACATTTGATTGCATTATCATTTCATCAAAAGTGTTGCTCTTTCTTTTTGCTTTCTATCTTATCTTGGACATTTCCATCATCATTATCATCAGCAAATTGCTTTTAATTTTTTCCACTGTTTTGTGCCAGCAAAGAAATGAAGAGACAAATTGTAGTGATGACCTTATTCCACAGCTCATAGATGGAGTAGGTCTTTGTTAGCCTAGTTGACATTCCACTTAACTTGATTCATTACTGTGTGGTGATGCTGTTATTGCTTCATGCAAGGAACTGGGCCAGTTGTGTAGCTTTGAAATATCCTGATAGAGTTCATGAGACAACATAGTATGAAAAAGAGTGAGTCAAACCCAACTTGTTTAGCTTTTTTTCAGGCGCCAGCCTATTTTTCACCATATTTAGTAAAACCACAGATATATATTAAAATATATTTTTAAAGAGACTTTGTGGATCCCCTCAATGTAGTAAACTCAGTCAACCAAGGTGTTAACCAATAGAAAAATATACATATCATTAAAAAAAGAATAATAATAATGCTTTATTTTTAGAGCACTTTTCATGACAGGAGCACAACGTTTGATATGTTTTATGCTTATATATTTCTTTACACACATGCCATATGAGTTATAGTTTCGGACACAGCATATACCATACTTTTTGATGAGCAGACATGTTTTTGTTAAAACTTGATTTTAGCTTTTACACTGTTTAGCTGATGGATTGATGGATGGAAATATGGATGCAAGGATTGATTGATCCAGGATGGGGGAACAATGATGAATATTGCCACAGAAAAAAGCACCAGCTCATAAATCACTTTGTAAGTGATGAGTTATTAAGAAGAAGAGCTTATTGGAACTGAATCTCTAACTGTGCTACTGATATACATTGCTGATACAGTGCTGTCTGAGGTTAGTGTTTGTCACATCACAGGCTTCTCATAGGAAGGCTGAACAGTCACTGAACTCTTAGGTACATAAAGAGAGCAGTGTGTGGTCATCAGTGTATGCAGTCAGTAGGCCACACACACACACACACACACACACACACACACACACACACACACACACATACCCACTTGGTCCATCTTGCTTCAGGGGTTCTTCTGCATGACTTGCAGTGCTTGTCCTCTTGTTGGCTAAATTACTCTGGGTAGCCTCTCAAATTCCTACTATGACAGGAAAAGTTAACTATTCCTCCAGTTGGAGTGACAATGTCTATTGTTCAGCTGGAGGAACGCGTAAGTTTGGCAGATATTTTTTTTTTTTTGCAATGACAATGATTAAAGCAAATTTCTCATGCTCATTGTTTTTCAGATACATCTACATCACCTCCACTCGATCACACCCACTATACTGTTACAAATTGTAAGAGGATTCCTAATTATGAAGCTTAAAATTTCCTCAGTAGCAAGAAATGTAGGGTTCTTTAGAATTTTTGCTGTGTTTTTATTGAATACATCTACTCTAAGCATATTATTGCACGTTGCAGTAAAACCATAGGTAACAAGTTTGCACTACTTAAAGTTTTCATCATTTTGTGTGTTTAATTTTGTTTCAAAACTTGTAGATACTGGAGCTGGAAGTTCCAGGGCCCTTGTTGGCTTCCAACAAGAGCAGAGGTTATGATTGAATTCTGCTTTCAAATAAAAGTAAGCGGAAAGGATTATTGTTGGGTGAAAAAACATGTATTAAACTTGTACAAGGAAGTGAAGGTGTCGAGTACATTACTATAAAGCACCAACTACAAAGGGAAGGCCTCATATGTTAGATGAACAATTAAATAAAATAGGGTTGGACAATTATGTCTCTACTCTTTCAAAGATGTTGCTGTTTTATTTGGGGTGGTGTTTTGACTGCCAGGAGGAAGACTGAAAAGATCCAGAATAAACAACATTCAACATGCTGGTAAAAGAATTTTTAGAATATTTTGTGCATTATTAAATTTGTACTTTTACTAGGGCTGTCTAATTAATTGCACTTTGAACATTATCGCGATATGATCCTTGGCAATTAACACATCTTCAAAGTCTGACTTTATTGCAAAAAAATAAATAAAAATCCTTTAATGTAGTTAAGCATTTCTTTCTCCCTCAGCATGTGTACATTGCACCTATTGGATGGAAGCCTTCATATAATGTTCATGCATTCAAACAATTTTAATGCAATCAGATGAAGCTACAGCTAGCTATTACTACCCATGGTTTTTTTAGTGCCAGTTAAGTGGAGGAAAATAAATCTTTTTTTGGATTTATTTTGGATTCAGGATGGGATGGTTTAAACACTTGTATAAAACATTAAGAACAGCAGGTAGCCAAAGAAACTGAGTTATAGCTATATGCACTCTTTATTTTTTGTAATTTATCACTCTATATCGTTATTGCAATATTGAAAAACTATAATACCACATCGCATATTTTTCACACATAAACGTAACATCAAAATGAAAGTCTTTTTTGGTGGGTGATTGCTCTTGTTGGGGCTAGCTTTTGTCAGAGTAGACCCACCATTTGATAACCCCTTTTCCTGCTAGACGCTTTAAAATATTGTGTCAGTATAATAAAAAAAAAAAAGAATGAATTCCATGTCTGCCCTGTTGACAAAGGTATGGTCTCCTCTGGGCGTGTTTGTGTTAAGAATGCTCTATAATGTGACTTTGATACTCTGCTCTACAGTATTTTGTCTTTACCTGTTGGATGTTAGCTATATTCATGTTTACAGCCTCTGACCTAAACCAGCTGTTCATCAGCTCAACTGTGCTATTTGTGTGAGTGTATGTGCGTGTGTAGTCAATGCTTAGTAACCTACTGCCCTGGTTTGTGCCAGACACAGAACCATATTGAGTCTATAGTGAGTCATTCAGCTGATCAATCAGCTCACATCACACCTGTGAGACCTGTCAATCTCACTGCTGCAATCTTCTGTCTAATCATGAGTCTATGGCTTTGTCGCATTTTGAGGGTAGCATCTTTCAACGTACCCAGCATTCAAAGCCTGCATAGGGCAGTTAGGCAAAAGATGAAATGAGATGATTCTCTGATTGTGTTACTAACTACCTCCACCCTTACCCTTTTGTTTCTTAGTGCTTGCCCTGTGGCTTTTTGCAACCTGAACAGCTGCACCGGAGCTAACATAACTAATTTCATGTTACTTGAACCTATTATTTTAAAGATAATTTGAATTTTCTAGGCCCCTTTTGTTTTTTAACATCATCAAAAAGAAACTATTTAACTGAGTTGAAATGTATAAGTGTTTCACTCGTCTGCTTCTGAAGAATGCATTTGTTGGCCACATTTGAAGGAGCCTTCATTGCGCCACTGTGACATAATCGGTCTTCAAATGTGCCCTCCAAAGACGCACCCCCTAAATTGGGACATACCCATTTTCACCCAAAAAAGGTTAAGATCAACACTGTTTATCCAGTCACTGGAACCATAATGTTACTTTTTTTGTTTAGGGAATTTGAATTTCAATCGTTGTTATTGAATTGTTCTTGTTATAGTTTGAGAGGAATGCAGAAGGTTTTGTTGGTCCAAGAGATGTGACGCAATGAACAAGAGATGTAAAAAATAAATAGTGTTCCTAATTCAAACTACACATTCTGGGAACTATAAATGATCAACACATGTAATAAAAAGTAGCACATAACTATCCAGAATGGCACTGAGCTTTAACTGTCAGCCACTCCCATCTGACTCCCATCTTGCAAGACATCTCAAGATGACTGTATTATTTTTACATGACAGCAGCTGTGGCACTTGAATGGTGGAGGAAATTGTCCACAGTTATTTTGAGAGTTTCTTTTACCAGCCTGCGTAATTTAATCCATTTTATCTGTGGATGGGAGGGAGAGAGAGACAGAGAGAGATGAGTAAAAGAAAGAGAGAAGGTGAGAAAGGCTTCTTTGACCCATCGAAAGTGAGAAGGGAATCCAGTTGCTGGTGCCACTGAGTGAGCTGACTATTCTAGGAAGCAGTGTACAGTTTTATCTTTGTTGAGCTGAAATACCTATGGGGCCAGTCAGTCTATCTGTCATTAGCCCTATTCTGACTCTCAGTTCAAGGCGCGATATTTACGCCTCTGTGACATCTGGCCCTACAATAAGAAGTGCAGCACTGTGTTTGTGTGTGTGCATGTACAAGTGCGTGTTGCGAAGCTCACACTTTTTTTCTACACGTCTTGCTTCTGCAATGCTGTTATGCAATGTGAAATCACAGACTGGGAAATGGATATTATGCGGTTGCAGAACCAATAGGAAAGTAAAAAGACGTAATGACGTTGGAGCTTTGTTACAGCGTTGTAGCATAATCACAGTTTGAAAAATGCTTTTGAAAGGCTTTTACTAATTCTGAAACAATTCCCATACAGCCAAACACTCTGGTGCTGATAACTGTTATTCTGTGTCTCAAACTTGTGAAGAGACAATGAGTGTGGATGTTCCTTTTAAGATTAGGTGATATCGCAGATAACCCTGACCAGGAAATTGAGCTTGTGTAGAGTTCAAGTGTCAAGGTGATCTCTCTGGGTGTGTTATGCTTACTGAAAATACATGTTATATTTAGCTGCTTTGGTTGTCCAGTAGTAATAAGACTGCAATTGCTTAAGCCATGTCTCAGATATCTCAGGACTCACTGCACAACAGGGCCAAAGGACGAGTCATCAATTTCTCCATAAAATGTCATTGGTAATGGCATACAATGTCTTTGAGACATCCTACATGATCTACTGATTTTATCCTTAAGGATTGTTTAGTGAGTGGTTTTCCTATGAAAGCAGACTTCATCGACATACAGTTTCTTATCTCATTTATAGTAATAAAGAAATAATCAATCTTGTAGCTGATTCATTTGCTCTTGTAGCAAATAAACATCAGAATTGATTGATGGAAATGCAATAAATAAGCCTTTATCAGGCCTCAGACAGTAGAACGCTTGTTGCCAAGTGATAAGGACTTTACAATTGGATGGCTGTGGCTCAGTGGAGGAGTAGGTTGTCTCTCAATCGGAAGGTCGGAGGATCGATTCCCAGCTCCTGCAGCTACATGTCTGATGTGTCTTTGGGTAAGACACTTAATCCCGAGATGCTCCCTTGTTTGGCATGTGTATGAATGAAATTTGTTTATACTGATGGACACTTAACATAGCCTCTGCCCTCATTGTGTGAATGGGTGTGAAAGGGGAGGTGTGACTAGAAAGGCGCTATGTACCAAACAATACAATGTATTATATCTCACAGGTTAACAGTTTATGTACCTTAATACATGGCAGTAAGAGTGATGTTCACAGTGAAAGGATAAAAACCTTGTTAATGTGCCACATGTCCAATGTGATTCATTACAGAAGTTACCTGCTGAATAATGCTTTGTTTAAACCTGGTTCAAACACTTAATGTCTCTCTTTCTCTCTCGTTCCAAGGCTGGGAAAGGTGTTAGTTGCTATAGTGCATGATTTGCTTTTTACCCCAAAACACTTTGTTATCCAAACAGATGTGGCTCACACTGGTGGGTTAGTGGGCGCTTGTCCATAGAGGTGCCAAATAGAATACAAAGACTGCAAGCATTCCTAATAGGTCAGGTTGAAGTTCTATGGCAGCTAGTTTAATGGACGTTGTCTTGCCTGCCTCATTATTTAGTTAACTTTTTTCTCGAGGATACATCCAATTGCATAGGCAAAAAGAGAGAGAGAAAAGAGAGAGAAAGTCACAAAGAGACACAGAAACATTTGTGTATGTTTATTTCAGTTGTGTCTTTTCTATTTGTTTGATTGTCTTTCAAGTTAGGCTTGTATTTTTGTATTTTTGGTTATACTGATATGTGTATGTTAGGTAGTTGTTGTAAGCTCTTGTTGTACTGTATTTTATATTGTCTGTGTGGTATCAGTATTGTTTAAATTTGTAAGGTGGTTTATCTTTTCCTTGTATTAATCTGTTTTAAGCAGGTAATTTCTCATCCATTCTGTTCTGTGTTCACACAGTTGGCAATGAAGGGTTAAAGAAGGTGTAGCAATCCGATTCCATTTTTACATGTGTGTGTGTGTATACAGAATTTTTGTTTAATCAGTATGCAAGTGTGAGAGTTTGCTGATATTATGCATGTCACGTCACAGCCAATTAAGCCCCTGCATCACGGAGTCCCTTTAAGTGCGATTTTTCACAGGAGCAAGTGAGAAATCTCAAGGATTGGATGAAAATCACACCAACTCTATATTCAGAGACTGAATCACGCTTTGTATTCCTTTCATCTAAACCAGTCCCTATAGGATACCAACCAAATGGATGTGCTTTACTTTTGGCACATCCAGCCAGATCTGCTATTTGTGTTTAAATGCTTACTTTCAGGTGAAAGTAAAAATATCTGCTATATCTTCTTTCAAGTGGATAAAAATAAAACGGCCATTCATGTTAGTGAAGCTATTATTTTACTCAAAATACATTATACTGATACAACAAAATAAACAATGACAACTGTTAGCCTGAATTGTGTCTAAATATTTCCTATCTTAAATATAAATAGTATGGTATAAATGCAGAATTTTTAACTCATTTGGAAAACATGTGGGTTCTCTCTCTCTGAGGTCCCTCTCACCCATACTAAATGTGTAAGATGGTTTAGTCCGCCTGCACAAGTTGACAGGATTGATCCTATACTGCAGTCAAAAGAACAAAGTGACTGATGAGGCAGCACCATGTCTCCCGCAAAAAAGCAAAATCAGGATAGGGCTACAGAAAGGAAGAAAGAAAGGAGAAAGAGAGAAAGCAATCTGAGGGAATATGATTTCACATAGTTTATTTTATAAGAAAGGTGATCACACTGTTATAACAATGGTTTCAGCAAATTCCCGCAATTTGTAAGAAGTCACATAGTCAGCCAAGAAATGTAGCTTGCTTTTATAAAATTTCTCACATTCAGGACTCAGTCAGCATCATAGGTACAATCTCATGTGCCCTTTTTTTTATTTTATTTTTTTTATTATCTTGCAGTGAAAACAGTCCACTTTGGAGTGATATTTAGCATCTTTCCCAGGGAGCTAGATTGATATATTTTCTTTGTTAAAAGAATGAAGGGAAGGTAAGAACTGAGGGGAATTATTCAATTTCAAGGCCAAGACAAGTGTGGGTAAATCATATAATTGAGTGTTATAGATTGTTAGTTATGCATTATTATAATTCAAAAATCTAACTAATAAAAAAACTTTCAGACTATGAAAGATGGCAGTTAGAACACTTCTTGAAGGGGTTATAAGTCTTTCTCATTACAGGGTAATCCACTGTATGCTTGAATGTCAAAGTGATATGTTAAAATATGATAGATCAAATATAAAAGTCTTTTTTTTATGTATGATCTGAAAGATTTGGGGCTAAATATATCATACATTAACTTGAAAAACAATTGTAAAAAACCCTTGAATATCGTTCAGCTGCAGCAAGGGCACAAGGGTATAATGTATTACATAGTTTATTTTATTATACGTTTTTTAATTTAAACTGCAGTAACGTTTTTCAATCTTGGCTGTAATCATTTGCTTACATTTCAAAAGTGGCAAAAGGGAGTTAAGGTTACTTTTGTGAGTGAGTTAGAGGCAAGTTAAAGTAGTCTGTGTATTCTGTTTCAACTGAAATAGAGTCTGTATGTCTCTTCATTCCTGTACAAATGTTGATGTGTAAAATGTTTGGTGTCTATAGCAGATGCTCCTGTAGAAATATCATGCTCTCTCTTTTGTGCTAACCAAGCAGTGGATAGTTTCTTTTAATGTCACTTGCCAACTGTGTGAACACAATGGAGGTGAATACACATATTAATGATTGTGTTTGGCCTTGAATCTTACCTAGTGTTATGAAAGCTCTCACACCATCACCTCTCCAATTTCTCTGTATCAGCCCAGAAAATACAATGGGGAATGAGTTTGTCAAAATCAGATTTGCATTGTTTAACTAAAATCATGATAACAAACTTGTGGTAGTTTACTCTATATACAAGTCTTCTGGTAAGAACCATTATATACAGGCCTATTCTGTTGTGATTTTATCAATGGAAACAATTAAAACTGGTGGTATTTCTTTAAAGCAATGTATACATTTTTTCATGAGGGTCCTGGGGGGGCCTCAGCTTTTCTTCCATGCAAGGAAAAAAGGTAGGGAACCCCTGACATAACCTACTCTTAGTGGCCACCATAACCCAAGCAGCATTACCACCTACCATCACTGATGTTACTAGGCGGGCACCTTCTTTCAAAGGTGTTTTATTTATTAATAAAGAATTATTCAAGAATAATTAACCATCTGGTTTCTTTAACTTTCACTCAGGAGCAAAAATCAGCCTGTAAATTTGAAAGAGATAATAATTTCATAAATTAATGGTGATAATTATCGAAATCGACTGATATTACATTTTTTATCGTGATAACATTTTTTTCTCATATCACCCAGGTCTACGCAAGGCTTCTATTTTTGCTGGAATGCCGAGGCAGGGCGCATCAATTTGCCAAAGAGCAGATCAAGCGGGACAGAAAGTCAGACACCAGAATAACATTAAAACATTGGTTTATTTTTAATGACCTGTGAGTTGGTTGTTGTGTTTATAAGCACGGAGTCGTATCGTATCGAGTTGATACACAATGCTCATGCATCTGGTGGAAGTTCTGGGTTAATCAGACAAAACAAACAGGAGTGTTTGTTAGTCACCATATCTGTAATAGAGTTTGTTTTGCTAGGTCTATAGCTGTTGTGTACAACAGGCTGTAACACTACTGATGTTATATTTCTGATTGATGTTATACACGCCAACAGCTGATATACATGCATGATAAATACAGACATGATGAGATTAAAGGTACAGTATGTAGAATTGCATGCTAATGTTTACATTAAAATATCTAACTTAAATTAAAAATGGACAATATATATATTTTTTTTTTTAGTTGAGTACTTACATCACCTCAAATATTTCCAAAAGTTGTCAAAGCCAGAGAAATCCTTAATTTAATAGTTGTAACGGACCGTGTTTTGTAGGCGGCCGCCATGATGAGCCGCCACGATAGACAGGAAATGTTGATCGTTGTCAAGGAAACACCGGATGTTACGTCAAAGACCGCTGCATAGGCTAGCGCTAGCTGCTACTGAAAGCTGCCGTTCTGTTGCTGTATGTGCTGCTGTGATATAAAACGTCATGTAAATTATTCTTGGATACATCGTCAGTACACATATTGTCTTTCTCAGGTCGGTTTCGCCCGTTCGTATTGATTCGTTCATTTTTACTACCATAATACACTGCAAGCCTCGATGTCATCTTTTGTTATTGTATTGATTGCGAGCCCCCTAGCGGCGGATTTTACATACTGTACGTTTAAACGGAGAAAAGTTGAACTACCGTCTAAATCAAAGTAACCATACACACTGAAATATCAACACTTTATGAACCATTTCTGTGTGACAGTCCAGGAAAAACTTGCAAAGGAAAATATTTTAAAAGACTGAATTGTCTTACTATTTGTACAGCGGACCTCCATAGACGCACAATTTAAATGCTGTATTCTTTCACTGAGACTCAGTGTTATGACTAATGTGTTACTGTAACGCCACTACTATTTGCAGTAACAAGTAACAAATTAGTTACTTTCCATTTTCAATAACGCTGTTACAATTACTGACATTTAAAAGCACTCTTTACTCGTTACTTTAGGTGAAACAGTCGACAACAAGCGGGTGAGGTTAGGCTAACGGGACAAAGAACGTTGCGCGCTGTACGCAAACACAGGAAGGTGATCATTTAGCTGTAAGCTTTCCGTCTCGGAAATACCAACATTATTTTCCTCTGCTCAAGTTGAACGACAACAATAAAGTGATGAGTTGCAGTCTATGTGTAGGAAGGAAAACTTATCTCACAAGAACATAGCACCAAGCTAAACCACAACACACTTATACTTAGCTAGCAGTGAGAGAGCCCAGTGATGCAGACAACGGAGACCCAGGTGCAGCTCACGTTAGCTTGGCGGACCAAGTAGGAGACACTATTCAAACACACAGCTTGATTTAAAAAACCTCCTGCTCCACGATCTGTAAGCCGGACTATAGACTGATAGACAGGTATGTTGACGGCGAAGTGCTAAATATCATCTGTTTAGTCTGCCTTCAGAGATCTAGTCGGTAAAATACCTACAAATTGAAAACAACAACAGTGTTATTTGAAATGTGCGAGTTGTCACAGCACATTTCTGCCACAGCAACACTAAATAAGGTAAACACTAATATCAGGATTGAAGCAACAAAGGTAACACTCAAGTTACTTTCCCAAGTAACTAGTTAATTTTATAAAGCAGTAACTCCATTAGTTATTCAGTTACTTTTTGATAGTAGTAACTATTAATTGTAACTAGTTACTAATTTTCAGTTACGCCATGATGATCCATTCTCTGTCGATCCTTAGGGGGTAGTCAACGGATCACACATCAGCTGTGATCCTTTCTCTACCAGCTGCCACACAAACGATTTAAAAGTGCTGCCCTCATCAGGCACACAGCTCATCACCTGTTTGACCTTTTGCCCTCTGGCAGAAGATAGACATAGGTCCTTCAAAGCAAAGAGCTCCAGGATGATTTAAAGGTTTCCTCCAAAAACAGTCTGACTGCTCAACAAATCCCCCAAGTCAACCCTACCATCCAACACTGTATTACAGCATTATTACAAAACACTGTACTTTAAACAAGTGCTGACTATTTTCTTCTTTTTATTGTTGTGTTTTATTTTGTTTTTATAAAGAAATTGTCTTGACATACCATTTTTACAACATATTTTAATCTCAATAACTATTCTATCTTGGTGCTATTTTATCCTGTTTCTTATTACTCCTTTTACTTCTTTCTGCACTGCTTTCGAGAACATTTGCTGATTGTTCAAAACAACAATTGCAAGCCATAAAACTTACTAGCCATTGTGACCAACAACAGCTTCAAAAACAGGAGAATATAAACCTCTCTGAATGTAGTAGGCTTGTATGGGGGCCAATGGGCAGAATTTGGGACCAATCAGTGGCACCAGTACGCATTAGTTACCTGAGTTTGGCAAATCTGCCTTTGTTTTCTTGATATATGCACCTTTTAGCAGGTCATAAAACATTTAAAAGGGCCCTCCTCACCACTGCAGCAAGTTAGTGTAACAACACATGGCAACACCATAAGCAATCAAAGCTTAAGTTGCAGAGGCTGACACCAGTTAGTTGTCCTGCGTGTAAGGTACGACTCCACAAGTTCCTAAATGGAGTTTGCAAATAATGAAATGGGGCAGCTGTTGCCCAGTGGTTGTCTCTCAAAAGGAGGGTTGGGGGGTTCGATCCCCAGTAGACCAAAACTAGAAAAGCACCAAACAAACTGAAGTCCATTTACCATATTGCAACTTTTTATATGTTTTAAAAATATTTACAGCTAGAAAAAGCAGAACACTAAGTTCCCCTTTGTGGCACACTCTTTTGTATTTTTGGTATTATTGTTTATCAATATTGTTATTATTTAAGCCATTACATTTTGCTGTTTGCAAAAAAAAAACACTTAAATGTTGAGACCGAGAGCCAAAAAACAAGAGAAGAGCTAATGAGCTAAGGTGTGTTTTGTTAGTGCGAGGGTTTCCACTCCCTCCCTAGAGGAAATTTGGGAAGAGAAATGCATAGTTTGTGTCGTAATTCCTCTGAAACTTTCACCTGCGTTGTTCAGGAACTAAACGGCATTGGACAATAATCATTTGTTACTGTGGTACCTACCTTTGAAACCCATAACTTTGGCAAAATGTTGGATGATACCTAGGGGAGTTCTCTTTGGGAGGGTAACCTCATGGTTAGAATGATTGGAGATGGGTACCTTACATAAGCTAGTTGGGTCTTATTGATTTCCAGGATTCCTTCTACTACACTCTGCTGTCCCAAAGCATTGTTCTCCTCTGTGGGTTCATATAGTACATAGGACCCTGCACCATATGTTTACCGCTTTCCAGCTGAAATGACAACATTGTCCTTTCCCAATCTTCTGTGGCCGGGTCACAGTATGATCTCTGAGAGGCCTGGATGCGCTGCTTGCTCTTCTCCTAATCACAGTGCACTATGAAGGAGGTTGATAACTGTAGCAACGCCATCACCAGCGAGATATTTTCTTTTGATAATCTCTTCAAGCTAATTTGAGTCAGTGGCAACTGGCTGACCAGGAAAGAAGCTTGTTTGGAAAGATTGGGATCATCATTTCCTGCAAGGTTGACAGTGACCTAAACCCACCAAGTTCACTTTTGGTGGATCGTACTCACTTGTGAGTCAGTGTCGAATAGGGCTGTTACTGGACTGCCACACATTCATACATTTAAGCCGGCTTTTTCTACCAACAAGGGGCGCGTCACATTTTATGGTACTCTGGAGAGCAAGTGTGTTTAACTGTTTGTTGTGCTTAAACCCCTTTAGAGGCTTCTTAGGTGTGGGGCTTACTGGCTGGGACTTAAGCAGTGCATAGGTCTCTGGCTGTCCCTCGGCAGAGACCACATCCTGTTTCCTTGAAACTTGGGCCACATCAAACATCTCACTGCTCGGTGTCCTGCTTCTCCACATACAAAGAAGTGGCTGCAGTCCTGCAGGCATTATTCAGTGCATTTTGGACAATGAGCTGTCTTTCCTCCTACTTGGCATGGAGTGTGGCAGTGTTTGGATTGC
The DNA here is from genome assembly GCA_020745685.1 of Tautogolabrus adspersus. NCBI lineage: Eukaryota > Metazoa > Chordata > Actinopteri > Labriformes > Labridae > Tautogolabrus > Tautogolabrus adspersus. The sequence goes on from CM036545.1 coordinate 10,169,752, forward strand.
TAGTGATAGAGGGTGGGTCAGTTGGGCATTTGATGCCTGCTGGTCAATCAAGGTGGCCACCACTTGTGTCACTGTCTCCACCTGGAAACTGAGATGTTGTATAATCTGGAGGTTCTTAGTGTCTACGACTGTGTTGCTTGGTTTTTCTTTACAATGCCAATCTCTAGCCTCTACCTTGGCACTATAATAATAATAATAATAATACATTTAATTTGAAGCGCCTTTCAGGTCACTCAAGGACACTTTACAATTAAAAACAAGAGCAAACAAATAACAAAACCATTAAAAGTGCAAGTAAAAACATCATGGCAACTACAGTGAAAATGCTGTTCTGAAAAGGTGGGTTTTGAGAGAGGATTTGAACTGAGGGAGGGAGTCAATATTTCGAATGTCAGAAGGGAGTGAGTTCCAGAGTTTGGGAGCAGAGCGGCTCAAAGCTCTGCTCCCCATGGTGGTGAGCCGGGCAGAGGGGACAGTGAGGTGGATGGAGGAGGAGGATCTGAGGGAGCGGGTGGAGGTGGCAGTGTGCGTGTGTTGTATTTTGGCGGGGGAGTTGGCCGAGTCTAGGCTTGTGCTCATCCTTGTTATTTATTATCCCCATTACATCGCTTCATCGGTAACTTGGCTGTTTGAAATAAGGGGTCACTTTACATAGTGTCTTTCAGTATTGTCTGTCAGTATTATTAACTCTGCCGTCAGTGTGTGAATGGGCAGGGGCGACCTGCGATTTAAAGCATTTGAGTAGTCAGAAGACTAGAAAAGTAAATTTCCCATTTAACTTTGCAAACAGTAGGTCATGACGAAATATTGAGAAAACAAAGAAACGAACCTGCGATTGTAAAGGAAATACAGTTAAAGGAAAACAACATGCAATCGAGATCCAGCCAATGCATTATCAATCAATCAGTCAATCAATCTTTATTTGTATAGTGCCAATTTATAACAAATGTTATCTCAAGACACTTCACAAAAAGCTGGTAAACAAAAGAGCAAGAAGTAAATACGTTACTTGTTAGGGATCAGCCTGGACTGTCTCTCTAAGGTTTGTTTTGTAACTCGCAAGTCACTTTCTGATTTGGGAGGCTATCCTTACCCACGTGGGTTCTGTGCTGGTGTGCAAAGCCAGTAGTGAGACATACCTTCCTCTTCTTCAGAGTCACTTGCCTCAGTGCTCTGAGCAGTTCATGTGATCTGCAAGGGCTCTGAGAACTTCTCAGTCCTCTTGTGTGACTTTGGAGTGATAGCAACAGCCCTTTGGAGTTTCAGCTTCCTCGTCTGCCATGAGGCCAAAGAAGAGGTCGATAGGGAGATGAGGGTGACGGCCGAACAGCAAGTAATGAGGGGAGAAGTCTGTGGACTCGTGCTCTGTGCAGTTGCAGGCGTGGATAATGTGGGGCAGGTGGTCTTTCTTGGTCTCTTTTTTTCGCCTCTAGTGTCCAAAGCATTTTCAATTGCAGCGGGATTACCTTGGAGGTGAAATGGCAAGGTTCTAGAGTAGCCCACACCAGACAAATGTTGGAGTCTTCTGAACAACTACTTCTCAAATTCCCACGCTTAGTCATGGTGGAGTGTGGCTGGATTACCAAACCTAGATGAAATCATTGGAGAGCCGGTCTGCGGCTGTCTTGCCAACTTTGTTCCTAGTGGGGTAGAGCTGTGCGAAACTGATCTACCATCACCGAGATGTATTTACAGCCATCCCGATAGGCTTCTGGTTGAGGAAGTCAATGCAAGTCAATTAGATGTAACACTCCCCATAGGCTCCTAGCAGGACAGCTTTTTTTGTTTAATACAAGGTCGCTTCCGAGTTATGTACTCTTCTATTTGTCATTGTTATGTTATAAAAGAGCAGGTTAAAGACCTAACTCATTGCTTTTATTTACAAAGACCCAACACTTTCCATCATGAGCACATTTAGCAAAGTTACAGTGGCAAGAAAAAAACTTCCTTTTAAAATACAAACAGTTATTATACATTGCAGTGTCTTCAGAGACATCTCAGTGGAATACCAGCCTAAATTTAGACTCTTCTTATCCTAACAAACATTCAATGCTAGGGGAATCCACAATTGTCTTTTATTGATTTTGCGGCGCTATGGCAACTCATTAAATTGATTGAAGTGCCAGCAACAGCTACAGCAGAACACCACACTCTAAATTTTAATAGTGAAGGATGCAACAAAGTACCTAGTTGTGTTCCCATTAGTTGTTAATTGTTTTGCACACGTTATCACATACCCTGATTCAGAGATGTACTTTCTATGCCATTGCTAGCAATTGATGCAAATATCAATGCATAATTTTTCTGAATCTTTCAACAACACCTTTTTTTTTTTTTTAGTTAGATAGCCAGGAAACTGTTCCTTGGCAGTCCTTCTCTCTGTCGATCGTGTTTTTTGTTTAAGGACCGTCATTTAAAACTACAATTACAACTCATAAGGAAACCTTGCGTTATCATGTTCCTTTTTTGTTTTACATTTTCATGGGGAAGAAGGGAGCTCTTCAGTAATCTATTTGATACACCAATAGATCTTAAAATATAGATAAAGATGAATGCATAAATAACTTAAAATGTAAGCATCTCTGAGCGTGATTGTTTCCTCATTTTCCCCACCCCCAACCCTTTCTCTATATAACTAATTTATTCCCTTTATTGCCACCCAACCCATCTCTTTTTTCACCTACATTAATATATTTTTGAACATCTTTTTATTTTTGGTCCATTTTTCCTTTTATTTCCAAAGAAATAATTGCTACAGCAAGGGTGACTATTATATAACCTACTGTATAGGATGTGGATGATGGAACTGACAGAGTTCAAGGTTTTAAGACACAAGTAAAACCGTGGATGAAACTGAAGCAAGTTTGTGAGCATTGACAGTTTCCTCTTAGATTAATCATTTTACTGTTTGTTCTCTTGTTTGTATTGAGTTTATAATGTCTGTATTTGTATAGCATCACTGTTTCTGTATTTCTTTAAGTCTAATGATTCTGTTTAAATCCTAAAGCCTAGCCAGGGACAGGGGTTGCAAATTAGCCAAGACTAGAAACTTGTATGCATGGCATCCACTTTGTATTAAATATATGAAGCGATGTTCACTGCATGTGTCCCTGCTAAATAAACAAATAAAAATACATTTTAAAAAGTTAGATGCTTTCTCTCTATCTTTTTTGCAATATTATGTCTCAAAAAGATTCAACTAAGCCAAACCATTGATAGGTTTCTTGTTCTGTCCTAGTCAGAGTTGGATCAAAGTTAAAGAGTTACTGTTTTGTTAAAACAAGCATTTCTTCATCAGTTTGTCTTGTTGTCCAGGTTGCTTAGGACAGAATAACAGCTTCAAATGGATAGGGACTTAATGAAGCCCCTGTACACGAACTATAATCGGTGCAGTATGTAGGTCGATAAACTGGCAGGTAAGTACAGCAGCAGGTAAAGATCCTTTTTAACGAATGTTACTGGAAGGTAATGAGACATTTAAGTAAATTTAGATTAATGCTTATAAAATAGATTGCATACCCTACATTTCACAATCACAACATTGTTGTTGCAGTCATAGGTAATTTTATGTATTTACATATGAATTTAGTGTATTGAGTAAGGACAGTGAAAATTAATCAACACATCAGCTATTTTTTTTAATTTTTGAACAACACTAAATACATTTAAATCACAGGCTTCTGGACATATTGTTATCGAATTTTTAAAAGTAGTTTTGAAGTACCTTTTTATGAGGTTTTTGGAATAAAAAATCCTCTTACTTGACACTATATCTCCTATATAATCTTTTTTTTTTGACATGAGGTCAGTATATGATTTGAAGTTCAGAGTTCATAATTTTGTTTTTATATTTTTGTCTTTGTTTTTGTTTATTTATGTGTGTGTGGTGTGTGTGTGTGGGGGGGGTGCTTTCCATCATGTGAGTATGAGTTTGTTTTCATTTGTTTGGCTTTCCCGCATGTTCCAGGTTGCAAGAGGAGGCATCTCTTCTACTTGCTACATAGTACACACATACACACCAAAACTCACCCTAGTGGATGACTGCACGTTTCTACGGATGATTAGATTACATAAGAAAACACTGCAGAGCCCTAATAGTTGGTAAACCCAGATTACACAGGATTAGCGTCCCTTTTGCTCCGCCTCTGCTCTCCCTCACTGCATGTTTGTGTGTGTCAGTATACAAGGAGAGTGGATGGCAGGGGATAAAACAGGAGGAGGAGGATAGGGGAAGGGGTGGTGTGTGGGGTGGGGCAGTGAATGATGCCACAAACACCAGAGCCAGATGGGACAGAACCTCTAAGCAGCTTAGAGCCACAGTAATCACGTACACTAAGTTGCCATCAATCGTGTACGTATGTGCATGTTCGTGTGTGTTGCATGCATGTAGATGTGCATTTGTAGTATTTCATACATTAAACTTAGGTAGTGCAGATGCATGCTCTATACAAAAGCTGACGTCAGAGAATGTGAGAAAGAAAGGGGAAAAGAGATGAAGCAAAGATTCTTATGCAATCAATATGGAGACATAAAGAGATGGTATTATTCTGTGCCTGTTCATTGAGATGTAACAGAAAAAATAAAGTTGGAAATGACACTACACACTACACTGATATCGGCCAATGGAAATCAGAAATCAATAGTCCTCTGTCCATAGCAATCTGCCTTGAATTTCTGCACCAACTAATCAATGAACATCAGAAAAGCTAAATAATATCCACATATTTTTTTACTTTACAAAAGTCAGAAAATTGAGAACCTACATGATACTAACATAAGGGCCTTTATTTGTTATGATGCATGAACACATAAGAGGGCCGACGCCTTTTATTCATTTCTGTTGTGTTTTAACACACAGTGAGAAAGGCGATGGCTTCAAAACTTCAAAACAGCAAACTGTATAACCCAGGAGAGATGCTTGCATAAATGTATTTACCTACATGAATATTCAATAATGGGGCTGCAGCACTTCACAAGGAGAAGAAACCACTGATTTATTCATAAGTGTTTGTGACATGCTATGCAATTATGCCACTGCAGGCAAGCTGTGGGCTGTGCTCTGCCCTGTCCTAAAGCTGTTCTTATGTAGCGTCCGCATGTCTGTGTTGTGACTTTTTGTATTGAGTTTGAGGCCGCAATATTGATTTAAAAAGATCAATGGGTGACGATTGTTCCTGTGTAGGCATAACAAAAGAGATGAGTCATTCATGGATAAATGATTGCCTTCTTTCAGTGGTGCGCAATCAACATATTTTTTTATGGTATCGGTCGTCAGGGATTTATGAGCTACTTTGTATTAATGAATTAATTCAAAGGCTGACATCAAATGTTGCTGTCACTCTCTGAGACTCAAATCACCAAAATGTCTTTGATTGTATTCCATTCTTCTCTGGACTCTTCTTTTTTTACTCCTGTTTCTTTTGAGAAGAGGGGGGAGGCTGTTTGCTTGAGTCTCTGCTCATTAAACATTCAACTTTGCTTTTGATGGAATTCATTTAAATGTAAATGATGCTATGATGGAAAAGTATTCATTGGCCCCAGCACAAATTTCCCCCGCAATATCACCCATGTTCCCCTGATGTCTGAGCCAGTCCACTGAGCGGGGAAGAAAAATAACAAAGAACTCGCTACAGTTTCTCTCTCACTCTTGTGCATGTGGCAATATATGAATAGCTTAAGTAAAAAAAGTGATCGGAAATATATTTAGGCGGCAATAAATATACCTGGGCCCCAGCCATCTGACCAGGTATATTTATGGGTGGGAAACACTGGGGGGCAATAATGGTTGGTCGGTTTGGGGGGCGACGGGTTTCCGGAGGGGTATTTAAGAGTTGTTGCCAGTGGGCACAGAGTAGTGTTGATCTGGCCCTATCTGCAACCACATGTCGATGTGTCCTTGGACAAGACACTTAACAGCTTCTACTGCTTTGTCAGGGGCGTGGGAATGTGTATGAATTGATTATTTAATAATGATGGATAATTTACATAGTAGCCTCTGCCATCAGATGTGTGAATGGGTAGGTGTGACCTGCAGTGTAAAAAGCGCTTTAAGTAGTCAGAAGACTAGAAAATCGCTTCAAACTCAAGTCAATTTACCTTTTAGCATTTTCAGAGCTGTTTGCAATTAAAGAATTGTGTAAATTTATGAATGGAACACCTGCTGTTAGGTCCATGAATGTATTACCCCTTTGGTAATGCTAAATGCCTGATTGCCTTATGCTTTAAAAAAAAAAAGGAATGTAAAATCATTGATGTAATTATTAATGGATCTAACATTGAGTTCACAAGTCTATGTATTTTACAGCACTATCGATTTACAGTACTGCCATGAATTGCCACACATTTTTTCATGAGAGGTTTAACAAACGTTAAGTTAGTTATATACATGTAGCCTTAGAGGGTTGCACCTATACTTAACTAGCTATACTAGTATAGGCGCAACCCTCTAAAGCTATCGCTATTGGGTATATCCCCTCACACAACTGCGCAGCACTAAAATAATTAGTCCACGCCCACCCACATTCCTCACTCACGATCTCCCCTCAGTTATATAAGCTGCTGACACCATGTAATCTGCTCCCCAATAAGCTTTTCTTCAGCCATTTACTGTATGGAACCAGTGGGGCCACAGCATAGAGGGCTGCGCCTATACTCATAGAATATGGAGTTACAGTACGTAACTAATGTCTATGTCGAATAGGCTTTGCTCTCAAAGGCTATCGCTATTGGGTTAGCAGGATTTCGTCCATGCCACACTGGGTCTGGACGGTACCACAAGCAAAAACACACCTCCCCAACACAAAACTCTCTCTTAAGGCTGAGATAGATAGCACTCAGATAAGGAGCCAAGTACAGAGTGAGACAAGGTATAACAGGAGACAATCCGCAAGCCCCGCTTGGCAGACATGGGGAGTCACATAGAATGTGCCCTGTAGTGTGCAAATAGCTGCTGGAAACGACTCAAGGCAGCAGTGTGCGTAACTTGGCTTTATAAGGGCACGCACTGGGCACAGAAGGTGAGATGGGGCTTCCTCCTCAGATTTGGGAGGAGGGGGGAAAAATCCCATACAGCATTATCACCCTCTATCTAAAAAATCTGGTGTTTTTTGGGCACAAAAGCAGGATTAGTTCGCAAAACGGCTGAGCTGTCGTCTCATTAGATCCTGAGGCAGGAGGAGGGCAGATAAATCACTAACCCTTTTTGCTGATGTTAAGGCCAAAAACAAGGCTTTTTTGGCTAACACAAACTCATGTTGAACCTTGTCCAGTGGCTCAAATGGAACCCGAAACAGAGAACCAAAAAACCAGAACCAAATCCCATGTGGAGTCAGGCTGCTTAACAATGGCCTGTGTCTCTGTATGAAAAAAAAAAAAGCTCCTGATTGCTCTCCCCAACTGAGAGAGGGCATCCCAGCTATACCGGTCTGTTGCTCGCTGGAAAGCTGGGCTGCTAACTGTTAGATAGCTGCTAAGCTGCTGCAAACCTCTATCCAGGCAGCGTGAATCCGCTGGCCTCGTACCAGCCATGCTTTTCGGTTTGCTTGTTGTCCTTTCCATCTCACACTTTTGAACTCCTGACTGCTCTGACCTGAGACTGTCAATCAATCTATCAATCTTTATTTATGTAGCACCTTTCATTCAAATCAAATGCAATTCAAAGTGCTTTACAGTGACTGAAAAAACAAGAACAAAAAAGAAATAAACATAAAATAGTGACAAAACATGGTACAAACTAAAATGGATTTTGAAGTAGAGACTAGAAGTAGAAGTACAGACTAATGCACACCAACAGGAATATAAAAATATGTAGTTAAAGAGTTAAAAATTAGTTAAAACGTAAAAGATTAACAAAAATATAAATAGTTGAGATAATAAGAGAGTACAGATAAAGATAAAATATTAAAATTTTAATCAATACATAAAAGCACTAAAAATTGTGATAAAAATGAATAGTTAAATACTGTAATAAAAGATAAATCGTTAAAGATTAACGAAAAAATAAAACAACATTAGAATCGATTAAAGTGTAAAACCCCTACATAAAAGCTAGACTAAATAGGTATGTCCTTAGTTTACCTTTAAAAGTGTCAATATTTTCAGCTCCTCTCTCCAGCTTTCAGATCCTCCAGCAGATTGTTCCAGAATTGTGGCTGAAAGCAGCTTCACCAAACTTTTGTTTTACTCTGTGGTACAACTATAAGAGAATAGTTGGAGGATCTGAGGGGCCTTCATGGTTCGTAAACTAAAAGCATCTCTGAGATGCAGTCCGGTGGAAGGCCATGTAGCGCCTCATAGACTATTAAAATAATTTAAAAATCAATACGAAGACTCACAGGCAGCCAGTGGAAAGATTTTAAATTGGTGTAATGTGTGCTCTCCTCTGGTCTTGTTAGCACTTGCGCTGCTTTTGTCTCCGTGTTGCTCAGAGAGAGAAACAGCCTAACTTTGGAAATGTTCTTTAAATGATACAATGCTGTTTTTGTGATCGTACATGTGGCTTAAAATTAAAATCAGAATCAAATAAAAGACCTAGATTTCTTGTGTCTTGGCTTGGGCTAAGTCCAAGTGCATTTAGTGTAGAAGCCAGTTTCTCTCTCTGAGCCTTTGAGCCGATGACAAGTACTTCTGTTTTGTCCTGGTTGAGCTGTAAAAAGTTGTGAGACATCCAAGCTTTGATATCTAAAATACAGTTAAAAAGTGTGTCAATCGGCGATCAGTTTCATCAGGATACACGGCCACATAGAGCTGAGTGTCATCAGCATAGCTGTGGAAAAAGATGATGTGCCTCCTGATAACACTGCCCAGGGGTAACATGTACAAATAAAAAAGTAGTGGTCCTAAGAATGATCCTTGCAGTACCCCACAGGTTACCTCATTATGTTTGGAGAACTGGTCATTAATAGGGTTGGGTATCGGTTGGGTTTTATCCGATACCGGTGCCTACTCGGTATTTTTTAAACGGTTCCGGTGCTTAAACGGTTCTCGAACCGGTACTTAAAAAAATGAAAACGCACAAACTTTGTCAAAAAACAATACCCTTTTATTTCCAGGGCCAAATTGAACACAATATTAACTTAAATCTTTAAACAATATAAATACAAGTAACATATGGTAATAATAAATAAACCAATATAAAATAAAATTCACATAATATCAAATAAAACAATACTGTATCAAGCAATATAATAATACTGGAGATCCTAATGACCTGAACTGAACAATACAACACCTTAAATATTAAATTGATGATGAATGATTGAGGGCAGTGATCATCTCCCTTTATAAAAAAACACATTTAGGATATCTATTAGTCTTGTACACAGAATGTCTTCATGGTACAGAGGTGTGGCCTACACAGCATCAAGGAAATTCTATTTTGATATAACAAACATTTTCACCTGAAAGATGGTGATTCCACAGTGGAAAATGAATGAAGCCCCATCACCACAAATCTGGTGACTGCCCTGTGGATTTCCTCCACCTTCTCTTTGGTTAGTGTAGTCTTCCTAGCCAGGGTGAAAGGAGTCACTGTGGAAACTGGAAAGCCAGAGATAAAAATATTACTATTGAAATTGTTTAGAACAAACACCTAACTCTTCAGGTCACTACTAGTAGCCTATTCTGCTCATAACAATTCTGCCCCACTTCTCTCGATAAATAGGAGTAAGTTCAACATTTTGCACACTTCACATCTTCACATAAATGGCTTATGACTTTTACTTTAAGCAGAGAAATATCTGACACTGAGCAGAAATATTTTACGCAACACACAGTATAGCCTCGTATCGAGTGTAACACGCGTCGTGTATTAGCTAGCCTATCTGTTGCGTTCCTGTGTAAATGCAAAATTGTGCCTTCTAAATCTGGTGTTAAAACTTATGTTCAACATTTTGTCTACAAACACGACTTGTTATGAGCTTAACATTAAGCAGAAAGTCAGCGGACACTGAGTGGAAGTATAGGACATACATAGCTCATATGTTGTCACGCTGAATGGCAACGGTGTTTGCTAGCCTACTTGATATGCAATATTTGCGGTTGGCATTAAATTATTAGACTTACCCGAAGAGGAAAGGCTACTGTCATCACCATCTGTGATGTCCACCACACTGGCAGGGCTGGGAGTGGGACTCACTTCAATTTGTCCGGGGAGGCCGACACTGGCTGCTGCTGTTGACGTGCTTGGCCCCGGGTCATGTAGGTTATCAAACACGGTGCATTGTTCGGCTTTTAAGTAAACTCCATGTGACGCCAGATGTTTCATTAAATTCGACGTGTTGCCCCCCTTGCATGACATTGTTTTACGGCATCTGTTGCATGTCGCAGAGTTTGCATCCTTACACGTAAAATGTAGCCAAACCTTGGAGCGTTTTGCCTTTGGCATCTTTGTTTGATCCTCTCGCTATCAGTTCTGAGCAACAGGTGTGCTGAGTAGCGGCACTGACGTCACGATCAACAACCGCAAGTTGACGCCGGAACACCAGGGGGCGGTAAAAATAGTCAGGCACCGAAATGAGGCACCGAAATGTTCATTCTTATTAGGTCTGGTTACTACCGTTTACGTCGGAACCGGTGCCATATTGGTACCGCGTTTCGGTACCCAATCCTAGTCATTAATGGTTACTAAAAACTTTCTATCACTTAGATAAGAGAAAACCCAGTTTAAAACATTTCCAGACAGGCCAACGTGCTCTATCTACCTAAAAGAATTTGGTGATCAACAGTATCAAAAGCAGCACTGAGGTTAGGCCTGGGCGATATGACTAAAAATGTTATCACGATAAAAAATTTCATATCAGTCGATATCGATAATTATCACGATAAATGTTAAATCATTTATTCTTTCAAATTTAAAAGCTGATTTTTGCTCCTGAGTAAAAGTTAAAGAAACCAGATGGTTAATTATGGTTTAATTATTCTTTATTATCAGAACATGACAAATGTTGTAAATATCCAAAATGTCTCCAAACTCCTTAAGTTGGGCGTCCTTTCTTGTGGTCTTGTCGACGATGTTTTGTCCGTGCTTTCTTCTGTGTTGCTTGCGCTAATTTCGGCTGTGTTTTCATTCTGCTCCAAACGTCTGTAAGCCCGCCTACCCATATCCCTGCGACATGATTGGCTGTTCGACGTCTTGTTCTTCTTCTCTTTAATGTCGGGTGGCAACTAGCGTTCAATGCGCATTAGCGCCCACCCGTTTCCCAGTGGTTGGGCGGTGTAATTACAGGTTAAATTCTATCGAACTTTTATCGAACATTTTTAATTTTTTTTTAATTATATCACGATAATTATCGTTATCGTTTTATCGCCCAGGCCTAAATGAGGTCAAGTAGTACCAGAACTGTAGGTTTGTTGTTGTCAAGGTTTTTTCTAATGTCATTCACTACTTTAAGCAGGGCTGGTCAAAGCAGTCATACATACCATCAGATTGTACATAGGATACAGGTAAAAGTGTAGTGTGCATGTTTTGCTGGCAGATACCAGACCTAATATTGATTATTTTCTCCCTGAAGTAGAAATGTTAAGCAAACGCTTAACATTTAGAAACCTGGAAGCTGAGGTTAACTGTGGGATTTAAAAGTGAATCGATGGTACTGAAAAGCAGTCTGGGCTTGTGGATGTTGGTGTTTATAAAGTTAGGGAAATATGCTTGTTGTGATTTCCGAATTGCTTTATAGTAGTTTTGAAGTTTTTCAGTGATTAGCTTTGTTTTTCTCCATCTGTGCTCAGTGGTTCTACCCTCTCTTTTGAGTTCTATAGTGTGATTATTTCTCCACGGGAGAACCTTTTTTGTTATTTTCTTGGTTTTAATAGGAGTGACAGCATCAAGCACTGTTTTCATTTTGTGGTTAAAATCGTTCACTAATTCTTCACAGGATGAGGGGCAGACATGATTATTGTAGGTTGCGATATGTGATGTGTGAGTTGTGGCTACTTCAGGGATGATATAAAGTTTCCTAACAGTGTGTTTTGTGGTATTTGAAACTGAAAGGGAGTGATCAAAACACACAGTGCTCGTCAGACAGAGCCAGATCGGTAGCAGATGTAATGTTGATGTTTAGACCGTGTGATATAACTAAGTCTATGGTGTCTCCTTGTTTGCGAGTTAACATGCTTTTTAAAAGCCATATAATCTAACAACTCCAGAAACTCCTAGAAAAGCCTAGATGAATCCTCAAAAGTAACTACAGGCCAATTTCAAAACTTTGCATTGTGGCAAAAGTGTTTGAAAAATTGTTAGTGATCAATTGAAGGAACTTTTGAATGCTTATAGTGATCTAAATATCAGTCGGGTTTTATAAAACACATACTGTAGCGCTGTTACAGCTGCTCTTGGTTTAAAATTACATTAATGAAGCAATAAATTGTAAAAAAAAATGTGTAGCCCTATTTATCGACCTTTCACAGGCATTTGATACAGTAGATCACAGATTATTGATCAAGATCCTCCATCATATTGGCGTATTAAATCAAGCAGCATCCTGGTTTGGCAACTATCTATCAGCCAGAACACAATGGGCCTGATTTACTAAAGTTTTGCGTGTCTTAAAACGTGTGCTTGATACCACCAGCAAAAAATGTGCTGTCTGATCTACTAACAGCTTGCAGTGAGGATTGCGTCTTTCACATGAGCAAAACAACACGCATTGTCCATTTAGTACGTTTGCCCTAATGAATATGCAAAATGGGGCGTTTCTGCCGTAGCGTGCAAAATACTGGGAGGAGAAAATGCAAATAAGTTAAGTAAGTACATGCATTGCGATTTACCAAGCCTGGCAAAAATTGCGGTGATTGTGACGGTGTCTGAATTTAACACCTTTGAAAGGAAGGTGCTAATCCAGGAGCCCAGTGTTGCACAACAGGCTGCTGTTATTGTAGTTAGGAGGAGACATAGGCACAATAAAAGAAGGTATAAAGATCACGTTTTTCCCCCAACATGTTAACATGTTTCGAATGACAGAAAAATAAATGGCATGCATTTATTTTTTATTTCAATTCAATAATAGTTAACAAAGAGAAACACCATGATTAAACTAATATATAACTGAACATTCCCAGCCTCTGCATTCTAAAGAATTTCAATATTGACATTTGTGTCTTCCTATTTCCCTCTTTTCGGCAACATTACATTTTAAACTGGGGATTTCCTCTTTTTCGTGTTGCCCGTCTCTCCCCCAGCTCGCCCCCTCCGGTGCGCTCCTCTCCCTATCGCGCTCGTCTCCTCCCTCTACAGCCCCCTGCTGCTACGCTGTATAGGGCGCTTGGATTGGGGGACCTCACCACTGCTTGTACCCCCGTCTTCGAAACCTCTTGCCAGGGCATTTATGTCCCATCAGACACAGCACTGGCCAGCAGTCTGGTGCGCAACAATGGCCCGAGTCGCGCGCCTGAGCGCCCGTGCCACAGAGGACACAGCTCGCACCTCCTCCGCAATGTATGACTGTGACGGGGTTCTCTTTCCAAACACCCAAAAATTGCAAAAACACAGGCGTAGTCAAAGAATACGATTGGTGTTTTTATTTAAACCGGCCTACCAAAGTGCAGTGAAAGATATTTACAAAAATGCAAAAAAAAAAGGAAAAATATTATTTACACTATTTACAAGCAAAACTTCCAAAAAGGCAAAAATCCCACATGAGCGAGCGAGTGAGCAAGCGAGCTAACAAACAAACAAAACCAGTAGAACGTGCAAAAGCCTAACTTATATACAACCGCCTCCACAAGGTTTGCACCTGTTATCATTCACGCAAACTTTCTTAGTAGATCACCCACAAAACGTCCACAAACCAAACGTGCAATTTTTTGGAGTGAACACGCAATTAAGTACTCTTTAATTGATTAGCAGAGCCTCGACGTCATCTTTTGTTATTGTTTTGAATGACAGCTCCCCAGTGCCGGATTTTACATACTGTACGTTTAAGGACCTATTATATTTTCCATTCATATCAACAACCTGTGTGAAAATGTGACAAATTCCATGTATTATGCTGCTGGCACCATCATCTATTGTTGTTTGTCATCTGTTGCACAAGCTTTTGAGTATCTGCAGTCAGCATTCAATGTTGTCCAGTCTCGTCTCGTCTGGAACTAAAATTGGTCCTAAATACTGACATAACAAAGCTCATTTTGTTTCCTCATTAAGTGAATTACCAACTAATGTCCAGTTGTATTTAACTTCCCAAGGATATCAAATTGAGCTTTTCAAAAGCAACAAGTACTTGGATTTCTTTTCTTACTGACTATGAGTCAAAGCGCATATTTCAAAATCGGCGTCTAAACTTAAAGGCCTACATTTTACACATAAATATAGCAGAAATCCAGTATATCCTCTGAAAATAACTCCCTGAGTCATGACTGTCTACAATGAGTGTGACACCCGAGTCCTGCTGGCTGTGACGCTGTATGAGCCGTATCTACATCGTGTTTACATGGACGGGACGGCCAGCCTGCTTATCCCCTTGCATATAAAAGTTGTTTAATTGAGGGACTAGAGAAAAGAAGAATAACATACTGTACTCACTGCTTATTTGAATGTCACGTAAGCGTTTATAGATCATGGTCATTTTGTGTAAATTTACATGCAATGTGAAGCTACGAGCGAACTAAAGGGCGCTACCATTAGCCTGCTAGCACAACAATGCAGCTCGAGTTGTTTTGGTTTCATGCTGGTCCTCAAGGGCGACATCTACTGGATCAAAAATTTGCATATTCTTCCTTTAAACTGAAATTAGGATTTTATTTTAGAAATAAATCCTGCTTTTACTTCAAAGCAAGTAAACTTCATGTATCATCAACCTTTATTCCTTTGTTTGTTTGACCAAATGTTTAGTCATTAGACACCGTGTACAACTGTGCCTTAAGATTTGTAACAGGCTGTAGATGCCTTACTCATTACTGAGTAAGGTGAAAACTGTTGTTTTCTGCTCATTTCACCTTACTCAGATTTAACAAGATCTTCTTTGTTTAGTTCCTTCTTATTTATGTTCATACCTCCAAAGAACCAGAACCCAGTATGCATTGCATTCCTGTGGTGTGTTTACACTGTCTCTTCTTCTTGTCTGGACCGAGCTCGGGAAAAGAGCATTTAGTTTTGCTGCCCCCTCTGCATGGAACTCTCTCCAGATTGATTTGAAACTGGCAGATCTAATTTCGCCTCAAACCTATAGCTCGATCTTAAAAGAAACAATTGAAGACTTTGGAAAGTGCCTGTGGTTTTTAAACTGTAATCACAATTTATGTACTTTATCTGCAAACCAAAATGCACTTCTTTGCATTGGACACCAGTTTATAGATCTGCTTATTAATAGATCTACAGACATCAGTCATGTTCATAAGTGCAAACAAGGGGTAAGGATTTATCTTTTTGTTTAGAAACACTAGATGTAGGGGTGCTGTTTATTTGTTTTTTGGTTTGGGTTAGTTAGTGTAGGTAGGTTTATTTTTATTTATTTCCAGCAGCTCAAAGTTAGTTTATTAAACACTAGTTTGATTCCTTCTGCTTTACTTTGTTAATAATTTGAGCAGCACTCGTAAGCCGTTTCAGTTTGTCTCACCTTTTTGTTGTTATATCCCAATTTCACTTTTCTTGTAATAAATAACTTTAATTTACTAACACCATCTGGTTTTTATGTTTCTTCCTTTTCCCCTCACAAACTGGTTCATAATACCATTATATTTGGATCATGAAAAGATTCACCTTCCCTAAATCATACTATCTCGATACGGCCTCGGCATAAACATGTGAATCAGTCAAGATGTTTCTTTGATGCTTTGTAAACTCAGCCTGTCTTTGACTCTCCTTAGTTCATCATTCCTTAGACAGAGGTTAAAGGAAATCATATCTTTTGGAAGTCATACTTGTTCAATGTTCTCTCTGGGGCTCTTGAGACAGAAATAGACTGATAAAATGTGTGACTGCCTCCACAGTAATTATGTGATGAATGGGTTCATTTTGTGTGTAGCCCTGATCATTGAATAGCTCAACTGTTCATTGAGAGTTGTGTTTTTTTGTATACTTGTAGGGAAACATTAGAAGAGATCTCCTGAACAAAGATTTTTAAATGAAGAGGAAAGAATGCATGCTAATATCTCTCTCTAACCCTTTTTCATATACTTTTATTTGAAAATAAAATGAAAATTAAAATACCAATACAATCTCTAGAAAATAAAAATGTGTAGTCAAAATTTATCCACACCCCCTTTTTTGGAGGCGAGCAACCTGCCCTACCAAACCCAGACTGTAGAAAGAGTATATAATTCACATTTACAAATAAACAAGAACAAAGTAGTAATAATAAAATAATATCAAATTAAGAGACAATAAAAAAACACAAATTCAATGGAGTCAAACCAAATAGAGAATACAATAGGAAGGATGCCCAAGGTACTTATTTCTGAGAATGGATGTATAGAAATTATTTGGAGTCAAGAGAAGTAAGATTTCACTGTAAGTACAAGATAAGAGACTCCAATGTTTTGAATAAATTGGTAAAGGAACCTTTACAGGAATATTTCAACCTACAAGAGAAAGGATGCATTGCATCTCTTTGCCAGGGTGTAGCAGTTGGATCTATGGATTCCACTCAAAACAAAACACATCCATGTGCTATGAGTGAGGCAAAAGAAACAACACCAGAATATTTCTTTCTCAATCTGCAGTGTAGGGTGACAGTTTGAAATGAAATCCAAATTCTTATGGTTAAATAGAGGTGGGTTGATATGACATCAGATTCACATCCCAGTTGTTGTATTTTTGTTGCTTTTTCCATTAAGGGTATCACGGTATTACAGCAGGCCTATTCAAAGGGATTAAGCAAATTGACATATATTCACAAACCAAGACCCCCTTTCTCCCCCTCAAAGTAGCCTGTGTAACTCTATCATAATAAAAAGGGTCTCAACACTTGAAAAAAATGGACTTTTATTTTGAAATATTTGGTAGAAATAGAATGTGCTTATCATTTAAGCTTCAACAGAGCTACAATTAGACATTTTTGTCCGCAGTTTTAGTCTTTAAGGCGCAGCTCTCCCCAGAGCCCTCTTCTTTTAATCATCGTAGACTTAATGCAAGTGTTTAGTTTAAACACACCTAAAGCAGTAGACGTGTTGTAATGGAGATGCATATCCATTCAAGCACATTGCCTGTGCCAAAGCCCCAGAAAGAGTCGCTCTGCACACGAGCACAACCACCCAATGTTATTATTTGCTGAGCGGGGAGAAACACGTTTAGCTGATTGGTGTACCACAATTCACTTTCATTGAATTTGAGATATGTTGTGTTGATTGGTTGAATTTGCATTAATAGTTGCGATCCCAACATTGCAAATTTCTGGTGAGAGTGATCGATATGAGTTTGTAAATTGGTTAATGAGAAGCGAATTGCCTTATAATTGCCGTCAATTTTCCCTTTTATTCAACATAACTAAGGAACTACTGACCTTATAACTCCATTGCTTATCTTCAGTTGTAGGTGCTATATCTTGAATAACAGATAACAGTTTAGGTCAAATAAACGAGTAGCGCGCCCTTTTAAATCAGTCAGCAGAGCAGGCGCCCCATGCAATGGTTACTGGTTGGACTCCTGATCAAGAACCATTTGGTACATGTCAAAACTGTCTTTTCCATGCATTTCCTGTCACTAGTTTTGGTTAGATAGTGCTTTTTGGAACCCCTGTAGAATCTCAGTGGATCTTGGTGCACACTTTAGGGCTGTCAATACCTATTCTAAATTTGTACATTCATTCTAACATTGGGGAGAAAGTTCATATTGATGCGAACATTAACTTGTCATGTTCTAAATTTGTTCTAAGTAGTTTTGACTGCCCTAACAGACATAGATGTGTTGGAAAGGGCTTATGTTCATTAAGAAACATATCCAAAGCCCCCTGCACATTCACGCACGCAAATATACACCCCTACAAACCAGAAGCCCCAGGACCAGGTCTCTGACCTGCACCTCTACAGCCAACAATGAATGTATTGATTTATTTATAATAGTCAATCAATCAATCTTTATTTGTATAGCGCCAATTCATAACAAGTGTTATCTCAAGACGCTTTACAAGAAGCAGGTAAAAAACCTTACTCTTTGTCTATTAATATTACAAAAGAGCAGGTAAAAAGACCATGCTCATTGTTTATGTTACAAAAAGCAGGTAAAAGACCTTACTTATTGCTATATTACAAGGACCCAGCTTAATCCATCATGAGCACTTTAGCAAATAGTGCAGTCTTTGTGAAAACCCAAGGCAGCCGAGGAGAGAATGAAAAAAAAGAAAGATGGGAAGAACGGGCAAAGTTAAAGGAAGCAAAGATGAGATGGGAAAGGGGGTGAGGAGGGCAAGAAGAAGGAGTACAAAGCTTTGACAAGTGCCTTTGATGCTGTGCTTTTTGCTAAAAAACAAAAAGTACATGTCTGATATAAGTGAGGCGTAATTTTACATGTATTCCAAGGCCTTTGAAATGTACAAATGAACAGCTTGACGTACACTTGTGGAAGTTTTATGATTTACATTTTCATCTTACAGATGGAAAATGTTAAAGGGATACTTCACCCGTTGAAACATGAATCTGTATTGACATTGGGTCATATATCTAGTAGAAATGTGAAATAAATTTTGAAATTGGTGCCTTCTTGACCGAGAAAAGGCAAAAAGTGTCTTTTTGCCTTTTCTCGGCAAAGACAACAACTCCCAGAATGCACAGCACCACAGGACACTCCCGCTGAAGGAGAGGTGCATTCATGTGGTATCGGAAAAATGAGATTCTGAGTTGTAAAATGCACATGAAACACCTGCTCAAGTCGGTTTTCTGTTTTGTTAAGATACTTTTTATTCATGCACGTATTGCACATCAACGTTTATTTTAAATATAACTTGACAAAAAGATTTCTCAACTCGGAAAATTGGACCACCCGAGCAGCACCTGAATGCAGCATTACTCGCGGACATTTACAATAATATGGCCATTTCCACAACTGATTCCGAGATTTCTTCCAGAAGGAATTGGCATCTTGGAAATTCCTGGAAGAAAACAGACTATATGTCTGTGTCCATAGGCAAACAGTGACAGCACCGACAACACAAGTCTGCCCCGGCTCCTTCTTCCTCTCACAGCCGCGGACCTAGCCAGCTAGGCTAGCTAGCCTGCCTGTCGGCACCAGCAGCCAGCTCGCCGCTATATTGCGGCTTGTAGAAAGAACCACAAACATCCGATTCAAGCACAAGACCTTAAAAATCCCCTTCAGTCATATCAGTTTGAAGTTGAAACATACGTTTTTCGCAATTCCTGGTCCATATCAGCTTAATCCGTAGAGACACCCAGCTTGAGCTGGCTCAGGCTCACTGTACAGCCGCTGTCTGTCTGCAGAAGGCACCTGGCAGCAATATTGCGGGCGGCTCGTAGAAAGAGCCACGAACATCCGATTCGAGCACAAGACCTTCAAAATCCCTTTCATCCATATCAGTTTGAAGTTGAAACATACTTTTTTCGCAATTCTCGGTTGCTATTAGCTTTCTCCATAGAGCCTGGTAGCATAGCTTCCAAGCAAGATGGCGGATGTTAAGTTTTGATTCTGGCAGTGAAGCCCCGCCCACTGATCTGTGATAGGTCTGTAGCTTCAGTGGTTGAAAACATGAGGAACTAGCAATGTAGTTTCACCCCTGCTAACCACAACAGCCGCATGTGACGCAATATGACGATTTTTGCGTCACTTGCGGCTGCATCTCAGAAAAGAAAACACTGATTTTTCCCGTCTCAGGGGGAAATGAGGGCTGGATGCAAGACCATTCAATAAAAACACAAGTTTACTACTGATACAAAGCTTAATGCAAATGGGTGAAGTATCCCTTTAATTATTAGCAGACACAAACACAAGCTACACTGGTGCAGTGGTGAGACGTTTCTTGATGTATGGACTAGGTAAATGGACTTGAGCTTGTAAAGCGCTTTTCCAATGTTTGTTGATATGTTTGAAAATGCTATTCTCAGTTAAACTTTTATGAATGCTTCATATTGAGAGATGACATTCGTAAACAAAAATAATTATTGTTAGGGGCTGCTATGGTTCAGTGGTAGTCGGTTGTCTCTCAATTGGAAGGTCAGGGGTTCGATCCCCAGCTCCTGCAGCCACATGTCCTATGTGTCTTTGGGCAAGATACTTAACCCCAAGTTGCTCCAGCTGCTTCATCAGCAGCGTGTGAATGAATTAGTTACTTCTGATGGTCACTTTACAGTGAACACGCAATTTAGTGCTCTTTAATTGGGATCTTAGTAATTCAGGCCCTATGTCCCTGGTCCTTCAGCTTAATTAGATGTGAATTATCTCCTATAAGATTGTTTTAGTCTGAAGTTTGTCTAATGGGTATTTCAATGCATTCCTATCTGTTTGTTCTCTCTGTTCACTGTGCATGCACCTCTTATACATTCTTCAATATATGGTTAAGTGTGGACTTTGCGCATACAACTAGTGCAACAGGCGATAGGTCTAGATCTTACCATAGACTGTAAATATTAATGGACGAAGCCTGAGTGACGTCAACCATCTGTTATGGCAGAGGGCTCCGGAGGCTTATCGGTAGCAGCCATTATGCTGGAAATGTTGTCTCAGCCGAACTTTCAGTCAACCTAACGACAGGCTGAGAGCTGGAGCTGAGGTGGGTTTTAAGCCTCTTGACATACACCTACTTGCCTCTTGTTACATCGCGCCCACCTGTCAATCAGGTCATAAAAAAACGTGTTATAAAAAAATCCCCCCCCAGTACAGTGTGTGCCCGTGAGGACAATAACTAATCAGACCAATATTGTTTTTTGTATCAGGCTGTAAATATGTGAATTTCTGCTTTAAAAACTGGCGTTTTGGAATGTGGTGTGTAATTGACTTCTGGGGCTCTTGTAGCCAGCCTCAAGCGGACTCTCGATGAACTCCAGGATTTTGCATTTCACCATTGGCTTTATTTTTTAATCCTGGAGGTTGCTGCTTGGATCTTACCCAAGTCTTAACTTGTATGAATAGAATAAGGGAATATTATCTGCTGTCCACATGTCCTGTCTCTCCTCTGTTGTATCATTTGTCTTCTGCTATCAATAAATGCAAAAAGCAAAAAACTGGTCTTGAAAAAACAAAGCTTGTTTAGAAATTGTGAAATTGTTCTACCAATTGGGGGCACGTGCAGCTTCTTTCACTTTTACTTTTGTCTGCCTTTGTTTCCCTTTCACTTTTTCTCACACAATTTTTTCTCACTCATGTATGTACACTTATTTTCAATAACTCTCTATTTTTATTGCAAACTTTCTCTTTGTTGAGGATTAGTAGGAGGCATGTTTGCCAGCCATATGGCAGTGCCAGGGGCATCCAGAACAGATGTAATCGGCATTGGGGCTGTGCTCTGTCAAGCACATAAAAACATACATACAAGCACACTAACCTCACTCACATGCTCACACACTGAGCAAGGCTTACTCCATGCCTGTTGTGAAGGAAGAGGTCCCTTCCCAAAAACATTATCTAACTCTCAAAGTGAAGATTTGCTTCCCACAGGAGTATCAAAACCTACAGCAAGGAACTTTTGCTTTAATTAAAAGCCAATAAATTTGATTCTCAACTGTTATTGCCCAATTCAGTGTGCAGTGCTGTGTAGCAGGCTGAAATAATTTATTCATTTAATAAACACATATCAATTTAGCCAAATTATTTGAAAAGTACTCAACAATGAATGTTTATAAAAACACTGAAATGCCCCCTAAATATGTAGCCCTGTACTATGAAATGGAATTAAAGCATAGTCATGTAATGAAAACTGATCCTATGATATTTCAGATGTGTCATTTACGACCAAGTCTTTTTATTTATGTACACTGGTTATTGACAACAGTGTTTAATATGATTCATCAGAGTGCAAGAAGACTACAAAAGTCAGACTTTGATGTTTTTGACTTCCTGGTTTCTTTGCAGTTTGGGAAAGAGCACTATCGCCTTGAGAGTGCCGACTAAGCATGTTTGGGCATATTTTTTAAGCAGTTTTTTGCTGAATAGTGGCAGAACATGGAGGTGTGTGTTTGTCTTTGTGTATGTGTGTGTCTACCGTACACTTAAGTACTAGAGTTTCCTTTGAATTAAATGGGATGTAAATTTGACCAGTATGCAGTATCAGAATGTAAGGGGGTTCCCAGTGATTGCTGAGCCAGGGTTTGACCTACATCAAACATCCAAAGCAGAGAAAGTCAAAGCAACACGCTGGTCAACACCCAGGCATGAAAACACATCAAAGGGTGTACGAAAAAAAAAAATCAAAAACCCAAACATAAGCACTTCTCAGAGATAATCAGTTTCTCAGAGTTTATTTATTCTTTTTAATGTATGTCAGTTTATTATTTACATCTTAGTATGGAAAAGTGAGTTAAAACCTGACGTAAAGTCTCAGCTGTTATAGTGTCTATTATACACAAATTATGGAAGCTTGAGCATGTCCATTCAGGTCTAACAGCTCTGACACAACACCAACCACAGACAATATTTTGTTCTTTTAACAAGTTACATACAACAAGTAAACACATTTTGTGATGCATTAAACTGAAGGAAGGAGGCTGAGCTTTCATATCACTGTAAATGCTATTGTACTGACCACCATAATGGTCTGAAACAATGATATGAAAGTAGGAGACAGCTTCAAAATGCTTATTCTGTGAAATACAGTGTTCATAAAAAACACTGTAGATTGCACATACAAA
Source organism: Tautogolabrus adspersus (assembly GCA_020745685.1). Taxonomy (NCBI): domain Eukaryota; kingdom Metazoa; phylum Chordata; class Actinopteri; order Labriformes; family Labridae; genus Tautogolabrus; species Tautogolabrus adspersus. The sequence goes on from CM036545.1 coordinate 10,192,477, forward strand.
ATCCCTCACTGACGTCCAATTGTCCCTGGTTAATGCAAGAGCATTTGCATTTTTCTGTTGTTCCAATGTAGCTTTATGTGTTTCATATAGGATTTTTATAAGTCAAACTATTAATGATGATGATAAGGCATGTATGTTGTATAGACATGCCACCTGAGGACATCCTTTAGACCTTTTGGGTGGCTGTGACTCAGTGGAAGAGCCAGTGGTCTCTCAACCTGAAGATAGGAGGCTCCCCAGCTCCTGCAGTCACATGTCCTTGGACAAGACATTTGCTCCCACTGCTATATGGGCAGCATGTAAAAAGAGAGGGAGAAAATAATTATATATATAAATAAATAATAATAAAGAAAAATAATAATAATTACAAATAAAATAGGAGAAAAAACAAATATATGATAAATAATAAAATTAAATTACAATGCTTCTCATATAGTCACTAATTATCAGTGTCTTTTACATTTGACCATACAAGCTGTGAATAACAAGGCTTCCATTCTTTCCCTAGCAGAGCAACATTTAATCAATCGTTTCCAGAATCATTTTGTTGATCCAGTGTATTTTTCAGATCTTTCACCTTTAAATAGTTAAGAAAAGGACCCCATATTTTTCCAAATATTTCTGGCTTCCCCTTGATGGAATAGGTGATCTTTTCTAAGGGTATACATGCAGAAAATTCCTTCAACAATTTACCAATACTTGGTCTATTTACATTTTTCCATGATAATGCATCCACCTTGCTTGAAGCAAACACAAATCTAGAAAAATTCGCTTTTCCTTCCTTATATTATGCTCTTTTAAATATACACCTAAGATGAAGAATTTGGGCTCCATTGTTAATTGTAGTGACAAAATATGTTCTATAATGTTTTACCTCTGCCCAGAACTTTTGTGTCTTTCCACATTCCCAGACACAGTGAAATAAGGTTCCCTTGGATTGTCCACATTTAAAACATAAATCTGGGATATTACTATTACATTTATTTAGTTTTTCGGGTGTTATATAGGTTCGCATCAACCAATTATATTGTCTAAGACGAGTGTTTGCTGTTCGTGTTTGAGCGGTTTTGCATGTATTCTCCCACTCATCTAATGAAATATAAGTCCTCTCTCCAAACTCTCCAAAAGTTTAGCTTCAGACGATTCAGGGGACACAGATATAAATAAATCATATATAATGTTGGGATTTTCCCAGTGCTAGTGGTCCCAGTCCTAGTGGTGAAAAGGAAGGAAGAGCTAGTGATTGTTTTTGATTTGCTCCAATGAAGCTTCCATGAAATTTGAAAAAGTGTGTCCGTGGGATGTTGTGTTTACTTACAAGCTCCTCAAATGACATCAGTTTATCATCATTTAGTTAGATGCAGAATTTTCTGCAGCCCCTTATCTAGCCCGATCTTAAATCCACTATCAGCTTTACCTGGAGTAAAATGATAATTTCCCCAAATTGGACTGAAACGTGAAAGAGAAGGTGACTCACCCAAATGTTTCCTTACATCAGACCAAACATTAATCATGTTCCTAGTTATGGGGTTATATTATCACTTTTATTTGGAAAGTTTGGAATGAAATACAGCATTGGTTATCAAAATTTGAAATAAATCCATCAAGTCCTTTGTTTGTGGTTGGCATAAGTCTTATGACACAGAGAAAATTGCTCCGTTTCAAATTTTCTCAGTTTGTGACATCACAAGTTGGATTCTGGTAAAGAAATACCCTCCCTTCCCCTGTTTTCTCCACCCATTAACTCCACCCCCAGCCTAGAGCATACCTTTTACGCAGGTCTGCCATTTTTATTCTCTCTACAGAGGAGTGATGTCTACCGGGAAAACTCAGGGGGTCTCATAGCATTTAAAGAGACACACACACCAAAACTGAGCGTTCTGAGAGAGCTGGTTTATTCAGGGTCACAAACCTCCTCTGGTGCTTGATTCATGTTATATTTTGACCAAAGCACAGCGCAGATGTTTCATTTAGACCACAGGGGACTGTTTGAAAAGGTGAAAAAGGGGTATAATATGTCCTCTTTAACTGTGATTCACTTACAAAATAATAATCCTGATAACTCTTACTTTTGTAGTAGCAATACCTAGCTACTACAATACATGGAAACATGGTATTCTGCTTTATTTGGAATTTTCTTTGATAGAAACAGGCCGTTGGAACCAACTTAAAAAGGGCTCGAGGATGGCAGTTTCAAAATATCAAAACAAAGCCCCTTGCCAATCATTTATCTTGCTTGCAGATCAGTGTGAGTGCCAGTTTGTCAGATTTACATGCAAAACCTGTAAACAATGAAAGTCTGACAGAGAATGGTGTTCAAACAGAGAAATTGTGAGAGCTGCAAAGTAGATGGGGGCTGATATGGGCATAGTCTGTTTCTTTATTGGGGTGAACCAGGTCTGGTTCATTAGCTGTCATATGACACACACAAAATTGGCATGTTTTGTTGTTTTTGTTTTTGTTGCTGTTGCTGTCGAATGCTGTAAAAGGCAGTAATATCTTTGATTAGAGCTGTGTACTTGTGATTAATGTACTACCCCAAAGTTGGAACTTGATGTATTTTGGACATTTTGTGTGTGTAGCTGTGACTAGGGCTGTATGTGCAGAGCCATCTGTTGACTGCTTTGGCTAAAGTCTTCCAGTGCTAAGGCTTATCTGTGCACCAAGGCAATGGCCTACTTTAACCTTCTGCTTTCTCAGTGCACAGTCAAGCTCACTAGTTTGGTTGATCATGCGTTCAGCTTATTAATATAAACGTACATTTCATTTGAAAAAAAATGTCATTTTTATGATGATTTTTTAAGAAATATTTTTTTTAAATAATGAAGAACCCTGCGATTGACTGGCGACCTGACCGGATATTAACCCTAGAAATGCACTGATCCACTTTTTTTCAGTTCAGTTCCGATTCCAATACATATGTACAGATAACGATACTGATTTCGAAATGTTTGTATCATAACTAATAATGTTATTGGTGTTGTTGGTAGTATGTCTAAGTCTACACAAAGCTGTAGTAAACCAAGCATTGCATTGTGCTGGCTTCACATACAAACAGGAAGCAGCAACAGCTGTCAGGTTTTTCAAATTAAATCTTTTCAACTGTAGTGTAGGAATTGTGCTTTTTAGCATATAGAAGGAGCTTTCCATCTCGTCTGAACGTCGTCATGGAGAAAATGTGTGGGCACTTTCTACAGTTACGTCTTCAAAGTGAGACTGTGCGAGCTGAAAATGTTTAAAGTGCCCAACCTTTTTTCTTGATCAGTGACTTGGATCGGCGCCGTCAGTCTGATATACGATACGTAATTACTTCAATATCGGACCTGATACCCATATAAGATCAGATCGGTCCCATCTCTAATTTACCGCACATCTATCCCAATGAAAGCTCGGATTTGCTTGTGACCCCTGCAACCCCAAAGAGGAGGGATTAAATGGACAAACTCGTGAGAGCAAAACCCATGTGGAATAGTTAGTGAATGGACATTTTAACCTGAGGAAGTGTCTTTTCTTTCATTCATTACTTCATATACCTACTTGCTGCATAAACACCTTCTTTTTTTTTCACTTGCAAACGTAGTGAATGGCTTTAAAAAGCAGGCATATATTATCATCTTTAGAGCAAGTTAAGGCAGAGCAACAGAATAAGTTTTTTAATAAGATGTATTTCATGCAGTTAATTTAAAGCAAAGATTTTTTTATTTTCTGTGCAAAGTAGACAATGCTATCATTTACTTCTTCTTTTGTACAACACACTAACTGTTTTCTCGCTGAGAATATACATTGATACAGTTCTCAGTCTGAGTTATTAAATTAAAGCCAACTTCTTGTAAGCTTAGATCAGCATAAAATGCAGAAACTGAGGGAAAAGTTTCTGAAGGCTATAATGTCAACCACAATCACATCTGGGACTCACTATTAAAAGATGTGTTTCTCATACGTTGAATATATACTAAAACTTCAGTGTAAAAATGATAAGTTGTGATTAATGTGTTCTCTGTTGACTTGAGGAAGTTACCGTACCAATGGTTAGAAATAGTCCAGCACATTGGCCAACTAAAACAGTTGCACTTGGTAGTCCACAATGTGTTGTTAAAGCAGTTTATAGTTATTCAATTCATTTTCAGGATGAGAACTGAAACTAAATGTGCTTGTAAGTTTATTTTTACATCAACCGTGCTTTAAGCATGGTGGTTGATGAGTTGCCATTTAGCAGCTGGGTACACCACTATACCACCTGGGTTACACACGTCTTTGCTTGCTTGTTGATTTTTTCTGGTCTCTAACGGCCAGTAGCAGCATCACAGGATCTACCGTACAAAAAACACAGTTCATCATGAAGCCCCTGAGTCTACTGCAAGAGACCAGTAAATAGTTTGTGTAAGGTCAGAGGTGTTGGTGCAAATAAATCCTTGTGGTAATGTGTTTAGTTTTACGTTTTTGATCAATGGCTTTTGCTATTTTTTGACCTTGCTGTAGGTTCAATTTTAGTATTTGGTTAGATCGATAAATCACTCTTACTTGTCGTTTGAATCCAAAGAGGGAGAAAGAGAGGGTGAGAGAGAGATAGAAAGTATAGCCATGTTTGCATGGACAACAATAATTTGACGGCTGACCTTATTCTAAATAAGACAATATATTCCATTCATATTCCTGTTAACATGTGAGCATAATAAATCATGCCCATACGTCTGTAATTCTCTCCAAATTGTGACACGGCAAACTGCATGATGCAAATGTAAATCTTTGTGTTCTATTTATAATTCTGCAAAAGTTACAACTCTAACTGATTATTTATACGGCTATACAAAGTGCAGGTGAGGCAGGCCGCAGGAGTATATGTCATTTACAACAACAGGCCTCATCTGTACTGCTTGTCAGTCATTTATCCTCGTTGCCATAACAACTATCACCTCACCTACTAGATAAATATATAATTAAGGATTGCTGGGAGGGAGTAGTTTTACGAGAATTCACAGACACCAAATGGAAAGACAATTTCTGTATGTCCCACAGGTCATTTGTCAAACTGTATTCCATAATGGAGAGAGTCCTTAGCCCCAAGCAAGTCACTGTTTTGTAAGCACACCTGTGCCACTATAGATGAAGGTGGCGTTTTCCCTCTTCAAACTTGGGAGCTGTGGAGAATAAAACATAATCACAAATGCAATTTGGTCTCAATATATTAACATTTTTTGCAAAGCTGTGGTCTCATACGTATACAAACTCTAATCAAAGTGCAAACCTTGAGGAGACAAGATATTTCTCTTTGGGTGTTTACATTTTTATGTGAAGATATCGTGTTTGCTCTTACCATTGTCTTGTTTTACTGGTATGGTTTGTGGTAATGGTTTGGATATCAAGACACACATTTCTGCCACTTTTCTCCTCCAGTTTGTGTGCAGGCGCTGGATGTGACTGTGTCCCAGAGCAGTATCCAGGTGGCCCGGGGACAAGCAGCCATCCTGCCCTGCTCCTTCACCACAAGTGCTGCCCTCAACAACCTGAATATCATCTGGATGGTGATACCACTCTCCAATGCCAACCAGCCAGAACAGGTACAGTGTGCTTCATTTAGGTTTTCAGTCAATTTATTGTTCCGATAATTTTGGTACACATGGGTTGGGTTAGGGTCAGCACTAAGCTAAAAAAATACCGAGGTTGAAAGAAGTCAAAAGTCAAGCAAAGACTTTGTGACAAATTTGCCTAACTTTACTTACGTTTTTAAGATCCACCCATTGAGATATACGTTTAGGCTTTGTGACACAAGCAAATGACTTTGAAAAAAGACTATGTGAAACATATACCTTTATAAACATGAAATTCAATTAACTGAAATTTGTATGATCCATATATTGTTTTTTTATATATATATTGTTTTTTATATATACAGTATACATATTTGGAAGCAGTTTTCCTTTAAACAATAAAGGAGCACCCTGAAGCATTTTTTAGTCTTTTGAAGTTGTTTGTTAACATTTACAGCAAACGGTAGCACTACATGATTTATATTAAAGTTGTTGCCATTAAGTTTGTCTTATATCAGGTTTAAAACAACATCCCTTCCTCCTCTGATTATATTTGTTTCACCTACTTCACCTCCTCACACTCCTCTCCCCTTGTAGTACTAATGTGATTCCATTTGAATTGTTTAATGTGCAGCTGCAGGCCATACAAGCTCACCTGCCTTCTTTCACTTTGAACCCCCACGCTGATCGGCGGTCCAAATAATACAATCATCTTCTGCACTAATTACCTCACGCCTACAATGGGCTCTATTTCACAGCTGTTCGTACCACACACATAGACAAACACGCACATTGACACACGCACGAACAATTACACACACACACACACACACATACAGGCAAGTAACTCATAGACAAGAAAGGGGATGGAGCACCTTCCATTATGCCTTCTTTAGAGAAAGTGCCCTTGTTTGGAAAAGTGATTGACTGTTTGCCCACAGCCTGGCCTGTCAAACAGATTGACTTAAAAAAAAGAAAAAAAAGAATATAGGTCAGTAGATATGCTATCCACTTGCAAATGGGCATATGTACATGCATATTAACTCCTTCAGGTTGATAGGGAGTTAATCTTAGGCAGAGGCAGCTATGAGGAGCCGTTAGGTACATTATAAAGAACTACCATGCATATACATATACTTTTCCTCTCACATACACATATTAAACCAAAGTCATTCACATACTATACAGAAAGCCACACACACACACACACATACAAGTAAAATACTCTCATATACAACTAAAAAACTGCTCTCACATACACTCTCATAAATACAACTGAAAAATATGCTCTCATAAACACCACTGAAATGTTCTCACATACTCAACTGAAGAGCTCTACTACACACCAATAACAAACTTTTTTCTGATATAGACCACTGAAAAGTTCTCTGATGTTACACAACTGAATGCTCTCAGATAGTATTGTAAAAAAAAATCTTTTTATCAACTATTGAAAAGCTTTCAGTTTCTATTGAAAATAAATTCTAATTTATATTTAAAAAAAGCATTTAGTATATAGAGTATGAAAGCATTTTACTATTGTGTACGAGAGTAGGATTTCAATTGAACAGGAAGGTGGTTGATGAATGAGGAATTTTCATGATAAAGGCCAACAGAAATCATGACTGCTTGTATCTTTTGTAATTTTTATTTTTTATTTTTAAGGTTCAGTTTTCCTGTTTTTAATGCTAAATATGGATTTAACTTGGGATTTGGTTGTGATTTAAGGATTGATGAGGTTGTTAAGCAAGTCAAATTTCTTTGTAAATTGATAATTAAGTGTTATCAGGCATGTAGGGTTGCTCAATGAAACAGTTTATCATTGAAGAGAGAGATTAGGGGAAAAAAATGGAAGTTATTTGTTTTGTATAGCAAAGTGTCATAGTTTGACCACAGAGAGTAACGTTAACTTTAAAGCAATAGGTGAAAAAAAACGAAGTGGAAGAAGCGGTTAAAGCGAGTTTGCTTTACGATGCTATAATGACAATATTTAGAATTCTATGTGTAGTTCAACAGAATCACAATATAAACACAAGAGCGGAGAAGAACATACTGACGAACAGAAAACATAAAGCAGCCGTTTTATTAGATGCACAGAGATCTTAGCGATCTACTGCATACAGTCTATGCACCGTGAAACTTCGTCACCCTCTCCCACTGGTTTGAGGAAAATGCTCTGAGTAATATCCTGCTGCATTGTCATATCAGCTCACTCTGACCTCCTGCGGAAAAATTACTAGGGGCTGGCAGTAGAAGCTCTGTTGAACTCTGAGTAAAAAATTTGGCTGTTTGATTTCACACATACAGCTCCTCCTGCAAATATCAGGAGTCTTTCAGGAGTTTTCTGCAAGTGTGAGAGCCCTAAATGACACTTTCCCCCAACAAATACACACTGCCCCAGGCCTAAAAGCTTTTTCCCAAAGCTTTTGTGCCAGCTAGAGAGTAAAAATAACCCCTGTACCTCGAGAGTTAGCCACGCTGTTAGCCATTCTTAGATAAAGTTTTGTGTTTGTTTTTGTTCATGTCACAAAGCTGTTGTTTTGCACAGTGGAAGTAAATGCAAGAGATTTATAGTGAGTTTAACCTGGACAGTGACACCAGGGATGAAGCAGAGGAGACACAGTGGGGATGAGAAGGGGATGATGGAGACATGGTGGGGATGAGAAGTGTCATGTTCAATGAAAAAAACAAAGAAGAGGACCCAAGTGCAGGATCTAAACCAAAAATATTTATTTAAACTATAGGCAAACAAAAACATTCTTAAACGTCCAAGACTAAATAGACTGTGTAATCAAACACAGTTAAGACTGACAAGACAAAGGTGAGGACAATGAGGGCAATCAAAACAGGAGGAAAATTGTTATTAATTCACAGGAGCTTAACTGGCGTTGGTACTTTTAAATTTTGAAATAAAAGAAACAACTATGAAGTAAAAATAGCTAGAAAAGGAAAAAAATATACTGTCCAATAGCCTATTTATTGAATGCAAATATGTATGAGTGTGTATATGATTTTTAAATTATTTTTCAAGTTTATGCACTTTTTGGGGGATCTTAATTTGGAGGGACTCAATCGAGGGATGAGTTCAAGTCTTTAGACAAAAAAATTTAACAAATAAACCATTGTCTAATACACAATAGGTTATGTGTTGCTTTTAATAAGCAAAAATGTATAATGCTTTCAAATACACAGTAATATGGTATTATTAAACTTAAATTTGTTGCCACACAGTTATAGTTACTTAACCATGCATAATCAGCATCTTTCTCTTTCCAATTGCTAATTCAACCCTCTCTGAGAGGTGTTATAAGATGAATACTGAGGAGAGGTGGGAGTGTAAGTGCGTCTTTATCAGCAGTATGTAGCTCAGTTTTTGCAGTTGAAGTATCAGAGGGATAGGTTAGAGTTGGGATGGTTAACATGTGAGAAGATAAACTTGCAGCCACAGAGGGGCTGTGTAAGCAGGATAGATGACGTGCTTACCTTAGCAAAGTCAAACATTTCACCAATACTAGAGCGCCCACCTAACGGGCTATGGCCTCCAATGCAGTTAAAACCCTGCACAAACACACAGACATATATATATATATATATATATTAGGGCCCAACCGATATGAGATTTTTGAGCTCGATACTGATACCGATATATATATCGGCTGATATCTTTCTAAGATCTATCTTCGATCTTTAGAGCAAGATTTACACACATTTTTGTGTTAATCCCTCAAACACAGTTATCAAACACTTGTGGAAAAGATATATAATGAAGAAGTTTTTTTTAAGTTGAACAAAAGCCTTCATTGGCCAGAATAACAGTGCACTGAAACACTACACTTTACTTAGAAATGAACAATTATATAAAATAACAAACTATATAAAAATAAACTTAAATTAAAAGTATCACATAAAAAATGCTGCCTTCCTTCGTGGAGTAGCCCCATACTTTGCCTCTTCCAACCTCAGCCATCTGAAAATAAAAACATAAAAAACAGTTACTAACAAAGTAGTGTGACATTACAACAAATATTGTGATTCTATACTATTAATTATTGCAATTTTCTATACTTATTCAAGCAAAACTTAGGTGGAATCATACAATAGAAAAGATAATAGAATATCATGATAATAATTTAAAAAAAATAATGTACATCACAAGTCAGTCAGTTTTTGATTTTAATGTATTTAATCTATTTTTTTCCCACTATCAATCACTCAGCTGCAACATCCATTTGTTTCTACAAATTCACTTTGTCTATGATCATCAGCTGACAAGCCTCTGTAATCACATAAATGGACTAATGTATCATGCGAGCTAACGGCTAACCGATATCACGGCCAACATTCATGTATGTTTGAAGACGGAACTGACGGTGTAAGTGTGTATTAACTTCATTAAATGTGTTTTACGTCCCACGTCCACTGCTCATCTGTGATTCGTCCTGTAGTAGGAGGGTAGTATGGCCCACATATCCCATCATGCTTTGCTGGACTTCATATTTTGTTAAATTTTTACAATTTTAAATGTTTCAGAATGCAATAAAATTAATATAAAATGTAACTGGCATTAATTTTATTGTTAGAAAAAGATGGTTTATGTAGGTAATATTCATATTTTGTGCTAATCTAAAGGCAACCGTCAATCAAAGGTGTGTTCAATTTATTCACTCCAGCTGTGGTCTAATAATTGGATAAGAAAATGTATATGTGCAGGTATCATTGTGCATCTTGTTACACAAACAGCACACTCTGCTGGTTAAAGTCAGGAACAGTGCTGCCAGAGCAACACATAATGGGCCTCATTCACTAATATGTGCGTAGAAATGTTCTTAATCTGCGCATAAAATAAGTGCATACGCAAAATCACCGTCAGATTCATGACACGTGCGTACCAGCCAATTTTGTTCTCACCACCTTGCGTATGTTAGTGAATCAGAATCATTCTAAATCATCAGGCGCGTGCCCGCAACCTGCAATCAGCATACTACCACGCCCCCATCTCTCCATATAAGGACATCCGATTGGTGTATCAGGACGAGGGGTGAGGTGGAGAGTTTTTAGGAGATGGCCCCAAAAGGCAAAAAAGATCGGTGCAATTCTGTAAACGCATTGGCAGTCGGAATCAGCTGATCAGTCATTCGTCACACCCTTGAGATGCGCTCTCTTTTGAAGGCACGGGCTGCAATATCTTCAGCAAGGCTAGATCTTTACACTTTCTTAGATGTAAATCACAATCATGTATATGTTCCCTTCATGCTCTTAAATAGGCTCCAATTAATCAGCTGGTTTTGTTAACAGATATCTCATGGCAATATAAGTGGGAGTGGTCGACGATTACTAACATCACCTCAAATATTTCCAAAAGTTATCAAAGCCAGAGATATCCGTTTATTTATATTTTATAACGGTCCGTGTCTTGTAGGCGGCCGCCATGATGAGCCGCCACGATAGACAGGAAATGTTGATCGTTGTCAAGGAAACACCGGATGTTACGTCAAAGACCGCGGCATATGCTAGCGCTAGCTGCTACTGAAAGCTGCTGTTCTGTCGCTATATGTGCTGCTGTGATAAAAAACCTCATGTAAATTATACTTGGATACATCGCCACTCAGTACACATTTTGTCTTTCTCAGGTCAGTTTCGCCCGTTCGTATTGATTCGTTCGTTTTTACTCCCATAATGCACCGCAAGGAGCGACGTCTTCTTTTGTTATTGTTATGATTGAGAGCCCCCTAGCGGTGGATTTTACATACTGTACGTTTAAAGGATGGAAAGGCATACATTTCTTGATTATTTAATACATTTAGTCAATGCATTAGTTAATTCACGTTGTTAATGCTTAACTTTTCAACATTTTTTTTAAATATTTATATTTATATATATATATATATATATATATATATTTTACTGATTGTATTTTTAATATGTCATGCATTTAGTTAAAATATTTATGTTAACATTTTCTGAGAAAGGTGGTCAATCATTTGTGCGTAAAAATACCTGCTGAACCACATTTTTGCATGTGTGCATGACTTTGGTGATTTGTCTGAAAGTTAAATGAAATAAAGTGCTGTGTTGGGCAACAGTACAAGTAGAAGGTCATTTTAGCGAAAGAGAATGTCATAAATGATTACAGTTGATACTGAAAGCCATAAAGTATTACTGAATAGAACTCTGACACTTGCCTACCTGGCATACTACATTACCACTTCAGCAAGTGCTCTCAGAAGGCTCTCTGCTTAAATACCATGTTTGGGTGCTTGATTACTCGGGTTAACAGGACAGATGAAAACCACATAAGGAAATCAAATCTTTAGGTTATTCAATTCCATTTAATTAATTATCAATTTCTTAATTATCAACATGTAACCCAAAATCATTTCGTGAAACACAAAAACCTTAAATAATAAAAAATAAAAATTAATAAATGTATTTATATAACACTTTAAATCAAAGTGTAGCTCATTAAAAATACTATTTAAAAACATTACAACATAACAAATAAAATAGTTTTAAAAACTAAGATCAAAAATATGAAAGAAAAACATTTTGTGAAACACATAAACAATTTGGAAAACGCTAAATATGTCTTGAATACAAAAACATTTAATAAAACACAAAAAAAAACATTTCATGAAACACAAAAACCTTTCATGAAACGAATACATATTGAATGAAACACAAAAAACATTTTGTGAAACACAAAAACATTTCATTGAAACACAAAAACATGTAATACAATGCAAAACCATTTCATGATAAATATTTAGTGAAACACAAAAACATTAAATGAAAGACAAAAACATTTAGTGAAATGCCATAACATTCAAGAAAAGTACAAACATTTCGTGAAACGCAAAATATTTTGTGAAACAGAATGCATTTCATTGAATGCAAACAAATTTAATGAAATGCAAAAACATTTTGTGAAACAGAAAAAAAAAGTGAAATGCCAGTGCTAGAATTACCACTTTTTTGGTTTCTCAATCAATGAATCAATCTTTATTTGTAAAGTCATAATTCATAACAAATGTTATCTCAAGAAACTTTACAAAAGAGCAGGTCTAGACTATTTGTTATAATTTTTGCAAGACCATACATCAATCCACCATACAGCACCAAGCAACATTACATTGGCAAGGAAAAACTGCTTTTAAGAGGCAGAATCCTTGAGCAGAACCTGATTCTGAAATGTTTATGCAGTAAGTGAATTATTTTTTTGTTTTTAATGAAATGTTTTATCCACTGAGTCTATCAATATACAGTACACCAAGACAACACTAACCATCACTCAAACACACTGAAGAGCGCATGCAGTTGCATGCGCTCATCTGCCTATTCATCTGCACATAAAAAGGAAAAAGCATTGGGAAATGCACTCAAAAAATTGTAGTCACGTTCACACTCACTATCACTTTTTTGATAAATACAAACACAACCACTAAGAACACACACACACACACACACACACACACACACACACACACACACACACACACACACACACACACACACACACACACACACACACACTCCACAAACATTCACACACACACACACACATACACACACACACACACACACACACTCCACAAACATTCACACAGGCATACACATGATACTTTTACCTCCCCCCTGCATTGGTTGAGGGCTCTTTTCACCAAAATGAATAGACCCTCTGATTCCCCTCAATGAGTTGTGTGAATGTGTGTGCATTTTTGTGTGTGAGTGAGCTTTTTTATGCATGAGTGCCAGAATTATTTGCACATAGTATGTGTAAATGTGTGTTCCCTATTATCTTTTGTGTGGACCCAGCTGAGGGGTGAAAGCTTTTTTCCATGTGAGTTAGTGCCTGTCTTGTGTGTATGTACCCAGTGTTTATGTGTGTCCTCTTCTTCTTTTGTGTGGGCACAGGATGGATTTGCATATTCCAAACCCTAGATTTTGCCCACTGAGCTAGAATGGCTGATTTTTAAGTTAAAAGGTTTTTGTCTCTTCTGTTTGTTTGTTTCTGTGGTAATAAAAGCCTAACTGCTCCTTTTCTTTCTCTGCAATTGTCAAGCTATTTTCCAGCCTCTTAGTAGAACAATGTCTCCCTCTAGTGAGAGACATTTTAACAAGCCAGTTAAAGAGGTACACTAATACAATGAAAGACCTCATCAAGTTCAAAGGATTAAAAATTTGGCGCCATATAGAATAGAATGTCTTTATTGTCATTATGCAATTGTACAACGTAATAAGTAAAGCTTATACACATATACAGGCATCCACAGCTATCTACAACAAACAACTTGCATTCAGGTAAGATCTGCAATGTATTTGTAGAAAATATTTACAGCAGGTAATATATATGTATATTGCACAGTAAAACAAAAAAAGTATCTTGCCAAGTGTACAGGTTATAAATTATAAATAAATATTGCACAGTCTGAATTGTAAATATTGCACAGCTGAGAAATATACGCTGCAGTAGAAGAAAAATATACGATTTGTAAGAGAATAAATCTATATACTATATATTGCACAGAGGGCAATTATACTGCACTGTTGATTATAATGTGTGTGTGTGCGTGTGCGTGTGTGTGTGTGTGTGTGTGTGTGTGTGTGTGTGTGTGTTAGGGATGTAAAGATTATTGGTGAGGCAGTTAAAGATCGATTCAAAGGTGTCAAGGTTCACATCGGTACTCTGAAAAATGAATTGCATAATATCGTGCTTTAGAGCAGAGGCGGCTGGTTGTAACTAGGGTTGCAAAATTCCGGGAATTTTCAAAGTTGGAAACTTTCCATGGGAATTAACAGGAATTTATGGGAATAAAGGGGAATAAACCGGGAATTTACAAAAAATGAAGGTTGGCCCTTAAAAGGGAACTTAAATATAGTTGGGGAAAATGAATTTTAGCATAATCTTGACTAAAACAACCAGATTTCATGCAACTTGAATATCTATGCTATTCATCAATCACATGCACATAGCACACTGCTTACTGCAGGGCTATTGAGGCCACGCCCCCTACATGCACTTTGTATTCCTCCATCACATGCACAGATGATTTCTAGAACCCTGGACCACACTTTTGAGCCCAAAGCACAAGATTATTGAAGCCACACATTTTAGCCCGTGGACTACATAAAGGGAAGTAAGTCTTGATGATATTGTGGGGTAATATATTTTAAAAAATTGATGTAAATTTTTTGAAATGTTTTTTTATTTGTATTATTTTGCATGGATGTCTGCTTAGGACAAAACAAAATGTTTATATTTATGCTTGGATATGATACAGTTCGATTCAATTACCCTCAATTTCCAGGTAATTCCCATAAATTCCCATTAGTTCCCATAAATTCCCATAATTCCCATGGAAAGTTTCCGATTTGGAATATTTCCAAAATTCCCCAGCTTAACTTCCCATGGAAAGTTTCCGGAAATTTACCGGAAACTTTCCACCCCTTTGCAACCCTAGTTGTAACAAGCAGGTGTTATCATGGCAGCTGCGGAGGCCAAACCATCCTAACAAGTGGGTTGGCAGCCCCGCTCGCCCCAACGAGTGCAAGAACCAAAGAGATTACGAGGTGCATTGGTGTTTTCAAGAAAAAAAGCTTTTTCAGTCTCATAATTTGTCTTCAGTCTCATTTTGTAAACTAAATCGTGAGAGAACCTAATCGTATCGTGAGTTGAGTGAATGGTTACATCCCTAGTGTATGTGTGTGTGTGTGTGTGTGTGTGTGTGTTTGAGTGTGATGAGGGTGGGAGGGTCAGTGCATGTTTAAGTTCAGTGTGGTTATGGCTCTGGGGAAGAAGCTTTCCTTTAATCAGTTTGTCCGTGTTCTTAAAGACCTGTAGCGCCTGCCAGAGGGCGAAAAGATGAAAACCGGGGTGTGAGCTGTCCTTTACAATGTTTTTTGCTCTGTTCAGGCAGTTATACATGTCCTTCAGGGAGGGAAGAGTGCAGCGGATGATCTTCTGTGCTGTTTTGATTACTCTCTGAAGCCCCTTCCTGTCTGCTGCACTGCAGCTGGCGTACCACACTGTGATGCAGTACAGCAGCAGACTCTCGATGGAAGAGCGGTAGAAGTTCACCAGCAGCTTCTCCCTCAGGTTGAGCACTCTCAGGAAGTGCAGTCGCTGCTGTGCCTTCTTGGTGTTTTCTGAGATGTTGCAAGTGGTGAGCAGAGATGAGGGTCCCCAGGAATCTGAAAGTTTGGACCCTTTCCACACATACACCGTTGATGTAGAGGGGGAATGGGTCAAAGATAAATTCCTTTTTTTTTGTGGTGTTAAGTGCCAGGTTGAGCACTGAACACCACGTTGTCAACTTCAGGTTCTCATCCCTGTATCCCAGTGTTAGTGTCCGTGGCTGATTTCTTGGGCACAGGGATGATTTTGGCTGATTTCAGGCAAGATGGAACGGTGGCTTGTGACAGGGAGTGGTTGAAGATGCTGGTGAAGACTTGAGAGCTGGTTTGCACAGGCTTTGAGCACCTTCCCTGGTACTCCGTCTGGACCAGCTGCCTTCCTTGGGTTTACAGGTCTTAGCAACAGTCTCACTTTGTGCTTCTGTACAGTGAGTGTGAGGGTGCGTTGGGCTGGTGGAGGCTGAGGTGGTGTGGCTGTGTGGTGCTGTGTTGTCTCAAACCGCGCAAAGAAGCAGTTCAGCTCCTCTGCCAGCAAGGCGAGTTCCCAGGTGTGATATTGCAGCACCTGAAGTTTGTGATGTGCTCTATACCTTGCCACACTGTCGTGGGTTGTTATCTGAAGCGTGGTCTTCTATCCTTCTCTTGTAGGCCGCTTTAGCATCCTTAATTCCTCTCTTGAGGTCGGCTCTAGCAGTGCTTTACAGGAGTTCCTAAGCAGCATTCTGACCTAGCTGGTCATCCAGCGTTTCTGGTTGGGAAAAACCTGGATGCATTTTTCAACAGTGACATTTCCAATGCAGTACTTGATGTAAGTCAGTACTGTCTCTGTGTGTTCAGCCAGGTCCTGATATTCAAATACTAATACTCGGTGTTTGCAAAGCAGTCCTGTAGCTGAGAAAGTGCATCCTCAGGCCAAGTTGTGACAGTCTTTGTAAGGGGTGTAGTTCTCCTCCAGAGAGGGGTGTATGCCGGGGGAAGGAGCAGAGAAAGGTGGTCTGACTGGCCTAGGTGAGGGAGAGGTATGGCTCTGTATGCGTGCTTGATGTTGGAATAAAGTTTAATCCAGGTCTCCGTTATGATCAGAACACAGCAGTTACGAACATAGTGATTCCCAGCCATTTGTAGTTCCAGCTCGTCCATCTTGTGACACATTGATGTTGGTGAGGAACAAAGTGGGTAGAGTAGGCTTGTGTGGCTGTTTTCCGAGTTTCACCAGGAGCCAGCATCCTCGCTTCTGCTTCTTCTCCCTCCACCGTGTCCGCGGCCTGCTGTCCACGGGGTACCCGGTGGTCTCGCGACGTCGTCAGGTATATTATATGTGCGATGAAAGTCACCTGTGATAGGTTACTTGTGCCGAAAACCAATATCGAGTAAGTCCTGATGGCTGTAGCAGCGAAGTAGCCACAGAAAACACAAACGAAAAAGCCGAAGTAGCCACAGAAAACACAAACGAAAAAAACACAGAAAATAGCACAAAAAGGGAGAGCCGTGAGCCGCTTTATCCGTGCGTGCTGCTATCTTGCTCGAAAGAGGCCTCATATGTTACAATACATTGACAAGATGAGCTGTTTGTTTTTTTACAGAATACAATTGTAAAATATATTTCTGAATTATCTTTCCTTTCTTTTCACCGTATTTTTATTGTGACTGTTTGTCACTAATCTCTCTGTCTGCCTTTCACCCTTTTCCATTGTCTGATATCCCAATCCAGGTTATAATTTACCAGGGCGGCCAGGTGTTCAGCCTCGCCAACCATCTCAATGGTCGTGTGGGCTTTGTGGCCACCATGCCAAGTACAAGTGCCTCCATCTTCATCAACAACACCCAGCTGTCTGACACTGGGACGTATCAGTGCCTGGTCAACAACCTCCCAGACAGAGGGGGACGCAACATCGGCGTCATTGGGCTCACTGTGCTAGGTAACCAACTGCAGGTCACCACAGAGTATTTTTTGATGTTTTACTTTTTTTTTGACAAGAATAGTTTCTCATCTAAAAAAAGAGAATCTATTGCTATAAATGTTTTGGTGCCTGGTTCAGTTCTGACTAACAGATGTGCTTTTTTTGCAAACAATTAGTGAAGGTTAAAGGGAAAAAAGCTTTTATGTTAAGTCTGCAAGAACTGCTTCACGTCAATCTGCTTAAATTCAATTTTCAGTATTTACATTTTTTTACCTTTGTTGTTTGTTGTTCAACGCCATTTTAATTATTAATGGCAATCAATTATAACAAAAAGTCAAAATGATTGTCAATCATGACCAAAAATAAAAAGGTAGAATCATATTTCTGAATTTAAACCTGACAAGAGGACTTTATAACAAAGAAATGTTGACGTTTACAAGAAGCATGCATGTATAGTTGGATTTGTGGGATTCCATAAAAGTGACATTTGCTCTGCAGTAGGAAAACATTTGATCTGCTTTGTAAAAACATCACTTACTTACACCCTCTCCTTCTGCCAGTGCCGCCCTCAATGCCATCGTGTCGAATCCAGGGCACGCTGGATGTAGGCAGTGACATTATGCTGATCTGCAGTTCAGAAGAAGGAATTCCCACACCATCCTACTCGTGGGAGAAGCTGGATGCTCTGCCAAAACTGCCGCACAACGCCATGCAAGGTATTACAAACAAGCTGGCCATCGGAGTACCTTTTTGCCCCACCTTTGCTGGTAAATCTGACACACATAGCTCAGACTAAACAGCAGTACTCCATCACCGCCACCTGTCATGTGCCAGGCCAAAACTACTGCCCGACCCCATGATCCTGCTGAGGGGTGATGATTGATGGATAGGATCATACAAACCATTTTTTAGTGTGTGTGTGTGTGCGTGCGTGCGTGCGTGCAAGTGCGTGAAAATTTGTTTTGTCATCCACCCAGATTATTGTTTGTTTGTGGTGTTTTTCGTTTTTGCAATATAATGTAATGATATAATCTTTTACCAAACACAATCTTAAATGAGTTAAAAATGCATTTTTCTAAAGCAAATCTCACTCACACTCTAGTGTGGAGGTCACAAGCGTATACATGTGAAGCATTGCATAAAAAACTGTTAAATAAAATAGTTAGCTAACTACAACTAGATAATATTCCATGTTGAGCAAAATGTCTTCAAGAACAGTAGTCCAGTTGCCTCTTGGATAAAACTGTTAATTACCATCTACACAATGGCTACCTTTTGAGTGACAATGCTACTTTTACTTGAAGAAACAGCTGCTACAATGGCAATTCAAAAAGAAAAAAAATTCAGGGTTCTAAAGAGCCTAAATTGAGTCTCTATCTATTGTTTATATGGCTGCATGTATCTCACTAAAATTGAAGTTGCATTTGTGAAAAACAAAATCCCCAATATTGCTTAACTTTACGTGTATCCTCTTCTTGCTGGTGGTCAGAGAGCCCACCTTTCCAACCAATCAATTCTTTCGCATTGGAAGAGTAATTTGTATCGGTTCTCTGTTTTAAGTTTTTCTGCTTTTACCATTTAATTCAAACCAAAATGCAATCCTGGATTTGTAAGCCTCCCTCTTTTTGTATGTGTTTAGTTTGACACAGGCAGATGTCAAATCTGTTATGTCATTGTCAGGAACAGAGATGAAAATGTGGATCTCTTCCTCTAATTCATATATCAAGGAAATGTTTTAAGAAATCCATTAGGCTCCCAACACAACGTTTTCATCATTCATGAAAGCTGACTCAACTCTTTACTTCATACTATTCTTCCATTTTCACATAAATAATATAGTTCAACGTGAATGGTAGAAAGTATAATAAGTTTAGTAGATTTTTTTATATTATCACACAAATGTTATTATTTATTTATTTATTTTATTTTATATATACTGTTATTAATCCCCAAGGGGGAAATTCTGATTCGCACTTTGTCTGTTATCTAGAGACATGCTTCTCACACACACAGGCCTGAATCACACACATGCACAACGAGACCTGTGGACATGCATTATTGGAGAGATGTCAGAGTGCGGTGGCAGCCCCCACGGGAGGCGCCCCCTGAGCTGGTGGGGGTTCGGTGCCTTGCTCAAGGGCACCTCGGTAGTGCTCGAGAGGTGGTCTGGCACCTCTCCAGCTACCAGACCAACTTCCATATTTTTGTCCGCATCGGGACTTGAACCGGCGACCCTCCGGTTCCCAACCCAAGTCCCTACGGCCAATGTACAGAGGCTAAAGTCATTAAAGTAGGAAGCCCGGGTTCGAATCCAACCTGTGGTTCCTTTCCCCACATGTCATTCCCACTTTCTCTCTCCCCGATTTCTGACTATATCCAATGTCCTGTCTCTCCATTAAAGGCATAAAAGCCACATTTTGCCATATGTGTATTGGGTTTGTGCTTTAGTCACCTTACTTACCATCTGACTCATTGTGTGTTCATCAGATCAAATGCAAGGCACTGTCACACTGAGAAATGTCAGCACCAGCACATCAGGACTCTACCAATGTACCTCGAGCAATTCAATCGGCAAGAGCAACTGTTTGCTCAACCTGCAGGTTGTAGCACGTAAGTTTATTTAAACATTATGCTCCTTTACCGCTTTACACTGTTGGCCATGAATGTCTAGTTATTTATATATGTAGATGGAAAACGTCCTCCTTGTTGTCTCAACTCCTAAAGTTGGAAAAAAAAGTTTAAATCTGAGGAGTGCACTCATGACTCAATTAATATGAAAAAAAAAAGTAAATCATACAAAAAGAAATATGCTCTACTAAATGTCCTATATTGCAACACTCTGACCATCTACTCTTGACAGTAATAGAGACAGAGGGTTGTTTTTAGTAATACAGGGTCAGCTTGTATAGCTTGACAAGCCTGACTGTACCATTGTTACATGACTTTTAAAATCCTTTTTTTCATCCGACAATGTGTGGCAGTATGATTTTTAGTGTCCAAATTAAATCAGACATTACAATTACATCAGAAACTACCGAGTATTTCTGTCATTCAGCAGGTAGTGCCAATAGGGTGCATATCTAGATGCTTAGCAAGAAAAAAGGTATTCTGTTTCAGTCCTTTTTATTTAGTTTACTCAAGTATTAAGGGTGAAACTGATAAAATTGGAATTTCACATATAGATAGTTTATATGTTGTAAGATGGACACATACCCCCCAACTAAGTCAGTGAGATGATTATTTCCATCACATCAAAAGAGTATTTTTTTGGCAATCACTTTAAAAAACTGACATCACAAAGTATCAACTGACAAAACAGTGGACAGTTAAAAATGGATCGGGAACTCTTTTTTTTAACAGTGCAAAATCCCTCAAATACGCATTCATGTTTCCATGTTTTTTTTATACTGAAAGACATAATATGGCTGTTGTCCACCAAAGAAACTTTGAATGTATTATTGTAGCAGTAGTCATCTCATAGTTTTTTTAAAGGACATTGTTTTAAAATTGCTATTATTCAGGAAGAATGTCCTGTTAGGTTCTAAAATTGTATTTCATTTAAAGTCTTATATTAACTTAAGGGAAATTGCATGATGATGCATGAACCATCAAAACAATTGGAAAGTGATCATATGCTTTTTGAAAACAAGTGGATAAGCTTAATATTTTAGTATTATTCAGTTAATACAAGACATCAAGCTCTCTCTTCAACACACTGTCATTATTTGGAAAATGATTGTGAAACTTGTTACTCACGTTACTCTGCCCTGCAGCCCAGCCTCAGAGTGTGGGACTTATAGCAGGCACCATTGCAACAGGAGTCCTGGCTGTCATCATCTGTTCCCTGTTAGTGGCGGTCACACTCTTCTACTGGAAAAACAAGAACAAATATGAGGAGGAGGAGATCCCAAATGAGATCAGGTTTGGCTTTTATATTTTTCATTGAGCCCAATATAAGAAACTACTCTAATCAACCAAAGCCTCACATTTATACAAACTTTTATCTCCTCTACAGAGAAGATGACCTCCCTCCCAAAAGGTCATCCTCAGTAAAGGCTTTCCATGCCGATGCCTCATCTTCAGAAAATGACACTCTGACATCTACCAACACATACAACAGCCGCTACTGGCACAGCCCCAAACCCAACTATGACACCAACTCTTACACACGCTACAATGGAGACACTCGCCATAACTTCACCACTACTGGACAAGCGCAGGGAGAAAACACAGGACTTATCCACAGTACAGTGGTCACAGCAGCAGGTTCAGCCCCACCAACCCGCCACATGCAACCCACAACAGCAACAATGCCATCATTTGCAAATGGCAGCCACACTTTACCACCACCAAAGACTTTGGTTGTCACTACAAACTCTGCCCCTTCACCTCCTGCCATGGTGCGTAGCAATGGCTCTGTGAGTCTTAAACCTGTGGTACCTTCCCCTCATGGGCAACACACACACTCCTTTGCTGTGAGCCAAGCCACACTGGAGCGGATGGGGGCGGTGCCTGTTATGGTGCCTGCCCAGAGCAGAGCAGGTTCACTGGTCTGAAATCTGAGTCACTAAACTGTTGTCTTTAAAAAAAAACTTTAAAGCTATACTTTTGAAATCCACTGATGGAATGATGCCTACATCAGCCCCTTTAAACTGTATCTTTGGACATTTCTTAGCCTATTTATCTTAAAACAAACTGGTGTTTTAAAGTGCACAGTTCATTTAATGCCAATTCCTTAATGGAGTGGACCCTCAATGGACAAAGCACTACGTGGGATTTGATCGTCCACTTATTGGATATATTTTTCCTAACGTGGGGTTGGAAGTATTTTTTAAAGAAAAAAGTCAAATGTCCTGCAAAAAGTAGGTTCAGATATTTTTGTCACAGCTGGCTCAGTGTGAATATTTTGGTTTCTTTTTTATTGGCCTCCAGCAGCATAATGTATTTTCATTTCAGTGAGTCCATACTGCATGGTTAGACAAAACCAAGCAAGGATTCTTACATAAATGCATGTTTTATTGACAATTATAAAAGTGACATGTTAAAAAGTCTCGAAGAACATCTAAGGGAAGAAAACATAATGATATAATTATGTTGGGTGAAATTGTGGAGGAAGCTAAGAGAGAGGGGGTTCACTGGTTGCAATACATTGCATATTATATTATGCTTTACTTATCTTTGTTATGCTGTACTCAACTGCTGTCTTATTTCTCACCCATAGTACATCAATTGAAAGTTTTATAAACACTCACAATTCAATGAATATTTGAGAATTTGCAAAGCATTAAAATTAATGGGAAAAGCTACTGAATACTTTTCATAACAGAAAGCTACCGTCCCATTGATTTAGCCCTTAAGTTCAAGTGATTGTCAAAGTTGTTACTGTGTTTATCCTTGCTGTTGTTTGAGACTCATGTCACATAATTGCTGCTTTTAAGAGAAGTGGATTAAAGGATGTTTTTTGTTGGCTCACGAGGGTATGTTGTAAGTAAAAGAGTGGGCTGGATTTTGAATCGAAAAAAATTTATCAGATGTCTGACTGAACCATATTTGTCAACTCATGTGTCTTAATTTTGATTCGATTTTTTCCCTTGTTACAGTACACAGCAATGTGTTACGATGTATTTTATTGTATTTGACCGATAGTATTTATATTTTAACCAAACCTAACCATAGTAAAACAGTGTGTTTTGGAACTGTTCTTATGTTTTTAATTGATCAATCCTCATTCATTATTGTGCATTTCCTAAATGGACAATACTAATAATTACTTGTAGCCATTATGCAATGTCTAATACAGCAATTGGTACATCCAGAAGTTGTTTTTTTTTACATACTTTATTAATGCCTGAGAGGAAAGTCTAGTTTTCCCACTTGGTTATTGAAAGACATGCTTCTCACACACATAGGCCCGAATCACACTACTGCTATGTGCTCCCTGTGCACACAACTGGCTCAGTGCCTCACTCAGTGGCACCTCAGCAGTACTCTGGAAGTTATCTGGCTCCTCTCCAGCAACCAGACCAACCTCCATACTTTGGTCCATACCGGGACTTGAACCCTCCAGTTCCCAACCCAAGTCCCTACAGACCAAGCTACTGCCGCCCCAAACAGTGTTTTAAAGGACTGTTCTTTTTATTTGTCCTTTTTCTTTTATTGAAAGTCTTATTTAACAATTGTATGTGCTAACAGCTCCATGTTCAACTAAAATAATCCCATGATTTATGATGGATTGTATCTAGATGACTTTTCTGTCTCTGGAGAAACTGTTTGTATGAGGGGATAGTTTAATTTATGTCTTCATGCAGTTTCCTTGTCGGTGTAACATCCAGTCATATATTAAAAAAGCAAGCTTTCAAGCCTTTTCAGCTAATATATAAAGTTTGTTGTTTTAAACTTAGATCATAAGTGATCTTAATTCCCCTTAATCCCAACAAATACTTTGGTAAGATGAGCAATAAATACAAGCCAAGACGCTGCACTTTTGGGTTACTGATGTCATTCTTAAAATTTACACAACTATGGTTTCAATACAATAGAACATCTTAGTAACATTTATTTATTTAGCCTACTTTGGGACTGAGCTATGGTCATTTGGTTAAGTCAAGCACACGCATAAACACACATATATGCAATGATTTATGAATACAGTTGGGGGGGGGGGTCAAATTATTAAAATATCAGCCCACTTCTTAATTTGTATGGAAGATATTTGTTTTATTTTTTCCCTGAGACAATTCCAGGCTGAAATAGCTTACTTTGACTTTATCCTCTTTTTGCAAAAGCAGTGATCGATAAAAAAGTGTGCAATCACTTGAAAACTAGTGAGATTTAACCCAAATTAAATACACATCCAGCCATGGTTGGTGAGTGGCACACCTAGTGTTATATGGGCTGTGTATGTACATGAATAATGACATGTAATATATTGCCGATTGTAAAACTATGTGTAAATATAAGATTCATCTTCTTCTTAGTGTTGGGTTAAAATCAAATAGGAAAAAGTAACACTGAAAAATGTAGTGAATAAATATTATTAATACAGTCTAGCTGGTATCCTATTTTATTTGCATGTTTGTTTGTTTGTTGCATGTTTTAGTTTGAATGAGAAAAAATGTCTGTCTTCTTTGTGTTTTTAGATGTCCATTACATTAAAACATTGCTTACATCATTATAAATGATAATCTTAAAAAATATATATATATGCTGTTCAGACCACCATAAAACCAGGAGGTGAATACAAATATGTAGAATATCAAAGGTTGCTACTTCGGTTATGTAATAACAAATTATATTACCAAGACAAAAATGTGTAATAGTACAAAACCTGTCTTAAAAGTAAAGATAGATTCATCCCATCCAAGCAACAACCTCCAATGTTAAACAATAAAGACAATGCAAAATTGCAAACTGCAGTTTTTAAAGTGTCAACCTAAAGCCAGCTTCAATAGACAAAGTATCCCCTTGTGCTATGTTTATTTCCATGATCCATATAGTAATTTATATTCCATTACAGTCAAATAAATAAAGGCTTTAAATAATTTAAGGCTTCAACTAGTAAATGAATTGTCTTGTTACCGCAGGCAATAATGCACCAATACTTATTTCAAGTATGGATGTTGCTTATCATATTTGAACATCTTGTACTCAGCAGCTGTACAACCAGACCCTATTTTATGCATACAAGCTGTGTTATTCTAATAGCTGACTTGTTTAGGCTATGATAAAGCACCCTGCCAAAAAGCTTTTGAAAAAGCACTTGCAACAATTTTGAAAGTCTTTATTATATAAATATCAAACGTTGTTTATAATTGAATGATCTAAATGTCTTAGTAAACAGAATAATTCAAGCTGGTAAGAGCTTGTAAAAGTATATACTGACACCTAGTGGCACAAATAAAAACTGAAGTGTTTGCAGGGGATGTTAGATGAAAAAGTCAAAGAAACAAGAACTGAGGCTCATGAAATTCTACCTTCATTTGGATGCAAAAACTATTTTTCATGTGGTAATGCTTGCTGGTTGGTTTTGTCTGACTGTTTGGCCAGGTCTTCACCATTTCATCTTCCGAGTAAGACAATTTTTACCAAGCAAGGTAAAACTGTTCTAAGCCTGCTTGGTTTCACAAAAAGGCAAACTTTAACCAATGCATTACATAACCAAGAAATAAAAGCAGTTTATTACAGTAATAGTTACTTTAATCAACTAAACAACATCAGCATCTTTTATTTCCTGTTACAAGTGAAGTAGCCTAATTCAACCTTCTATGAGAGGTATTATGAGATGAAAACTGAGGCGAATTCAGAGAAAGCAGGTCAATCTTTACCATGGATATTCAGCTGAGTCTCTGCAGGTGAGATGTCCGAGGTATGAGGTTTTCTAAGTTTACATGTGAGAAGAGTTTATTGAAATCTGTAGCGTAGTCAAAAAAGCGACCCTGGGTGTGCATCCATCAGAATAACTGGGTGTGCCACTTTTTTTTTACATTGATTTTCATTGCAGTCAAGCCAGCAGCTCCTCGCTTACAAATGTTCAAGTCAGCCGCCCCTAAATTTGAAGTGCTGACGTATTCTGATCTCTATGTGTAGAAAGTGTGTGTGTGTGGAGACTGGTTCAAAACTTAGAGCTTCTGCAATAGTACACCAATAAAAGTACAGGGACCAGAGTAAGGTTTCTTCATTTCTTCATTTATTTATTTCCAACTTAATTCCACTTGTAGTGATGAGATTAGTCAGGTGATTTTAAAACTTAAAGGAAAACAACAAACACTAATCAGAGCCACACCAACAAATCAAATAATAAACTTAACAGTCTCATATATGCACAAGAGGATATATGTACACAAACAAATTACTCACTCAATAATGCACCTATAGTCATCACTCTGGAGTTGTCAGCAGCCTGTCCAGCAGCTCAGCATATTGCAACAAACGAAGGGGGTGAGCATGGCCTGCTGCAGGCCTCTTAATTGCTCAGGTGTGGCCTGATAGGTTAAAGTCAGGAGTAGGCTTAAAGGGGCAGTGCTATCTGCAACACTATGGTAAATGCTCCGGACTCCAGAGCGAGCAGGAGTAACATGCAGGAAGAGCGATCTTCACCGTTTTATTCTCCTTTTCCTAAAAAAAGTCCTAAATACCTCAGTCTTACTGTAAAACTTGCTGTGAGATACATATGGGGCGCCGATTGTAAAGTTGCGCACACTAAAAATAACAACCACATTTCTCCACATTTAGCCCTAAAACATGACTTTTTATTCACATTTAGAGAAATATCTGTGAACTTATTGGCAAATATAAATGTTAAATATTATATCTAAATGTTGAATGTTTTATCTAAATGTTACATTTTATATATAAATGTTAAAAATACATGTCCTGATTCTAAATATTTAGTTAAGATTTATAAATCTTTAGCTGAGACTCTAAATATTTAGCAACGATTTCTAAATATTTAGTTAAGATTTCTAAATCTTTAGTTAAGATTTCTAAATCT
This sequence comes from Tautogolabrus adspersus, assembly GCA_020745685.1. NCBI lineage: Eukaryota > Metazoa > Chordata > Actinopteri > Labriformes > Labridae > Tautogolabrus > Tautogolabrus adspersus. Next base: position 10,219,527 of record CM036545.1, read on the forward strand.
TTAGCTGAGACTAAATATTTAGCAACGATTTCTAAATCTTTTGTTCAGATTTCTAAATCTTTAGTTAAGATTTATAAATCTTTCGTTCAGATTTCTAAATCTTTAGTTCAGATTTCTAAATCTTTCGTTCAGATTTATAAATCTTTAGTTCAGATTTCTAAATCTTTAGTTCAGATTTATAAATCTTTAGTTCAGATTTATAAATCTTTCGTTCAGATTTATAAATCTTTAGTTCAGATTTATAAATCTTTCGTTCAGATTTATAAATCTTTAGTTCAGATTTATAAATCTTTCGTTCAGATTTATAAATCTTTAGTTCAGATTTATAAATCTTTAGTTCAGATTTATAAATCTTTAGTTCAGATTTATAAATCTTTAGTTCAGATTTCTAAATCTTTCGTTCAGATTTATAAATCTTTAGTTCAGATTTCTAAATCTTTCGTTCAGATTTATAAATCTTTAGTTCAGATTTATAAATCTTTAGTTCAGATTTATAAATCTTTAGTTCAGATTTATAAATCTTTAGTTCAGATTTATAAATATTTAGCTAATATGCAAATTCACACTACCGCCAACCGGAAGCACCAAAATAAAAGTTCGAGGTCGTCTCTTACAGGAAACTGGCGGGATATAAAAAAATGTCGAACGAATTAGCGGAGAATATTGGAAGGGCCGTTTTGGCCGCAATTCAGGAGTTTCAAAGCACTACTTCTTCGGTGTCGGCCACAGGATCTTCCACAGCGCCATCACAGCACTTGGTACGTTTCTTTTCTAAGGGCTGATTTAGCCTACTGTGTTTTGTTTTGTTACCTTTTTATGTAGCCTAGCTAACGATCAACATAGGCTACTTTATGCTCAAGCCTATTTATTTCGTTTTTGCGTTGGGTAGCTGATTCACATGATGGGCTATTAAAATGAAAATGGTTTTATTAATGTAGTTAACGCAATCAGCAATGAACGTCATGTCTCCTTAGGGCGCCAGCAGCAGCAGGGCACCTGGACCAGCCACATCCTCGACGTCCACCATGTCAACACACCGCTTGGTACGCTATTATACGCCAGTCATACAGATGTTGTTGTTGTTGTTTTAATATGTGTGGTATATCAACTTTATTCTTATTGTCATCAAGGTATGAGATAACATGATAATACCAATCCATTTAATTAAAACTCCTCAGGGCACAAACAACTCATCCACATCAGTACTGCACTTCACTGTGCAGTGTTCAGATCAGTGCTGGTTTTAAAGAGAAACGTTTGAACCACCTAATATTTTCAGAATTTGTGAGACTGACCTTTTTGCTGCCAGCAATACCAGTGAGAATTCATGTATAGATAACCGTATCAATTGGTCTGAGGAACGAAAACCATTCTTGTGGACCTCTTGTAATGCAAAGTTGTCTGTATGTGTTTGTAATATTTCTTCATTTCAGGTTCCCCTTCCATCAGTTCCTCAAAGACAAGCCACTCGCCAACGTTTTGTTAGAAGAAACAATGTCTGCAGACTCTACACGAGGGATGTTGTGTGTTTTCCTATGTCGTCAGCATCTATGTTCTGCATACCCAGAGGTGACTCAAGAGCAAAATTGGCAGGAGGTGGCCTTGTTGGGAAGATCTCCTTTACATCGGACTGGTCTGAAACACAACTCAGGGAAGAAATTACAGAGATTTTCAGAAGAACCTTTGCATTGTCCATGGGCCAGTCATTCCCATTTGAGTATTTAAGTACAATCCAGGGATCTAAAAGACTGATGAAACCAAATGTCTCCAGCAATTTTTTGTGGGGTGGTAAAGAAGTTGCCTCAATTTCTTCATCCTCTTGTCTTTATATAATGGCAAGAATTCAAAAACCTGCACAGGTAAAGAAAAGCATCTTACATTATGGTACACGCATTTCAATATTTAACTCTACTGAATATGTCACTTGATTTTTCTCTCGCTCCCTCTTTCTCAATATATATTAACAACCCCTCACCAAGGAGGAACCTGAGGAACTCTCTGATAGTGACTTTGAAAGCCCAGTCTGCCAGAGAAGAAGAGGTGGGTTTAATAAATGTAAATGTTTTTTCTTGGCATGGTTATAAGTTTTTTTTTCTCAATATATGGAAAGCAAGTTTTTGTGGTAAGGCACAAGTGTGTATATGTGTATTGTCTCTGATGCTTTAGAGCAGTGATTCTCTACATGTTAGTTTTTATCTGTTTCTTTCTTTATCGCATGTTTTGTGACATCCAAACTGCACCATTCAAGCTCTCGTGTAGTAAAAATGTGTAAACAAATACATGAATATATAAAGTACAATGAGTGCTAAATTAAATGAATCTTTCATTTCTGAATACTGATGTATTTTGCCTTTCTTTTGTTTATATCGTTTAGTTCATACAGTGCCACGTTCCCCGAGTGAACCTGAAGAGAAGGAAGGCCTCGGTGGCACACAGCAAGACGTTGCATTGCATCAAGGGAGAAGTTGGTTAAAACCTTTATTTCATTGATGTTTTTAATGGGCTGTATGGTATTTCAGAGTTATTGACAAATCAGTGTTTTCTCGGCGGTCTTGTCTTTGGTATTTTGCAGCTTTTCTTTGTTGAGGAAGGTTGAGTGATATTTTACCACTGGACACAATTGAGAAGAAGCACTTCAACAGCAGCTCTTCTCATTGATCTTTTTTTTATCTAAATTATTTTTTGATGTTTAAAGAGGCATACTTAAAAGATTGACTAAGATTAAGTTGCACTTGGGATACATTTAGTAGATAAGGTAAATATGACTATGAAATATTTCCTGCTGACATTCTTTTCTCATGCAGTGCATCATACAGTGACTTCATCACCCATGGAAAGTGAGGCCAGACATCATGAGACAAGGGGCAGCACTCCAGAGAGTGACAATGAGGGACAGGCAGAAGCCTTGGGACACTTGTTTCCATATAATTTGGCAGAATTTGTGTAAGATATTGTGTCAAGTTAATAGAAATAATGCAGTGCAAATGTTGGTCTATTTATACTATGTATCTATAACAGTGATTTAGAATTAACCGTCATTAATGTCTGAGTCTTGAGGTTGACAACATGCCGATTTATACTTTTGCCACTTTAACCTTGTCATGTTTATTTCACCAATCAAAACAGAGTTTTTACTTTCTGACACCCTAACTTTCTACTGTCCCCTTTTGCCTCTTCTTTGCTCAGCCCTATTTATATGGAGGAAGATGACGCTCTTGAAGAGGCAATTCAGCGTAGTCTCCTGGAAGAGTCTGATAGGCCTAGTGCTGTTCATGTTTTAAGGTAAGATTGCATTAGTAGCCCTATTCAGACTGCCAATTCAATGCGTGAAATTTACCCCCCTGTGGCATCACCTACACTTTGGATGTCACAGGGGCATGATGGAGGGAGTAATGGAAGTACCCACCTCTGTGCCGAAATTGAATGAGGTGATGGAAGCATTACAAGTGCGAAAACGTGATCAAGCAGGGTCAAACAGTGCTGTGTTTATGTGCATGTACACAACGCCCTAACACTGTAAATTCACAGACTGGGACACCAGTATTACGGTTTTGCTAAATCTAATGTATAAAGATGTAATGAAGGCAGAGCTTCGTTATGGCGCTATAACACCTTCCACTTAAGATGATTTTAAATGCAAGTGTACAAAGCTCATAGGTGTTTGTATTTGTTATTCTCTTCTTTATTATAGGTCCTCTGAGATGCTGAGCAAAGAAGAAATGGCAGGCCTTCTAAAAGCTCATAGTGATAGAGTTATTACATCAGGAACGAGACAAATCTGTATCAGTCGAGCAAATGTCTGGACCACAGCTTTGCGTCAGTTTAAGAGACAAAGGTTTGCAGAAAGCTGTGACATGCTCTATGTCACATTTGCCAGCGATGAGCATGATGCTGAGGAAGATGCTGCTGACTTCGGAGGGCCCAGACGAGAGTTTTTCCGTTTACTGGTGAAGGCTATTTTCCAGGACAGTGGAGCTTTTGAAGGTAAGTTAACCATTTTGTAGGCCTGAATCTGAGTTGAATACACATCTATGGTTAACTTAATTCCTATATTATAAATTCCATGTTCATATTTCTAATCTATTTTTCCACTGTCGGGCACCTTATATACACCTAAGCTCATTTTAAATGTCAATGTGTGTTGAAGATGAATATTTACTCTGAAGTTACCTGGTCACAGATGTTGGGTTGGGGTGCTACTTCACACCATTCAAAATGTTTTGTAACTCATGTCATCTTACAGGCACCCCAAATGGATGCGCACCAAGATTAAACATCCTCCACTTGCAGAATGCAGTTTATCGAACAATTGGCAGAATGATGTCAACAGTAATAGTGCAAGGGGGTGAACCACCTGCATTTCTGTTCCGGCATGTAGTGGACTACATTGTGTCTGGGGACATACTCCAAGTACACGTCACACCTGATGACATAGGTGACCCTGAGTTAAGGGAGAACCTGAAAAAGGTGATTTGCAATGCTTCACTTAAGACTATTTTTGTAATACTCTACAAGTTGCATATTGTGTTGCCTTTTTGCAAAACACATGTTCATCTTTCACTTTAATGGTAGAGTGGCCAGTAAAAAACATAATGGTGTAGCATGCTTTTTAATTTATGTATGCAACAAATGGTGTGTTGAGTGACAACACACTAATGGAATGGTGGCCAGAGTTAAACACAAGATCATACTTCCTACTGACATGTGTTACATAAACACATGATGGCCTTTATAAAACCAGTTTGAAATAATGTGAACGATACTCTCAAAGCAATTACACTGTCCACTGTCACTCTCCTATGACTTTTAACATTTCCCCCCCTTATATAAGGTCATGGTAATTTGAGTTTAAAATGTATCAGGTGGAGTACAGCAATAGAAACTTGATTAGATTTGTTTATTTTCAGAGTTTTTCCACATTTGTGGAATGCATTGTCAGCCGACGTTTGATTCTGTTCAGGTTAAATCCCAAAACACTTTTTTATAAAGGGGATTTATTACTAAAGTATTGCAAGATTAAATGCACAATCTATACTACATGTATGTAAATCCTGATTCATGATTCATTTCATGTCTACAAACTTTAAATACTTGATCTATAATTTTAGGTTAAAAATGCAACCACGCAGGAGGATTTGGGGAAAGCAGTCAGCTGCTGTGACTCGTGGAGATTTGAAGTTGAAGGTCTTCCACTCACAGTCACCATGTCCAACAGAGATGTGTTTGTGAGAAATGCAGCTCTATTCCATGCCCTTCTGCAACGGCAGAGCTGTCTTGATCAACTCGTAGATGGCTTGTCCTACTATGGAGTAAGATTTACATCATAGTTGTTCCGACATAATTTTATTAACTAGCTATAATACATTTACAAAATTAAACTAAAGTAATTCATGCAGATGGGTGTCAAATGAAAGGAAAAACCAATGTAAAGTGTTTAGTATGAAGTCTCCACATGCCTTAAGAACAGCTCCAGTGTTCTTGCCAAGTCTGTGGAACTCTGTTGGAGGGATGAACCTCTTTCAACTGAATTTCACTCGTATACATTTACTCGAGGGAATGCAGCATTGCATATCATCACAGACAAACTACATTAGGAGATCAAAGTTTGTATCTATTATATGCTGTGAGTGATTGTAGTTGAGAGCAATGTCTTACATGTTTGTCCAAACTTTTTCATAGGTTCACAGCTAGGTTAAGATGTCGTGACTGAAATTTTAAAGCATTTTATTAATTTTTATACTCGTCAAACTAATTGCATTTGATTTTTTTCTGTAATTTGTCTCCCATCTTTACAATTACTTTAGCATGACCACTTTTACTGTCATATGTTTAAATCTTGTAGGAGAAACAGTGATTTAAAAAATATTTAACAAGAAATACACATTTAAACGGCCTTGTCTCAAATGGTATTTCATTTCCTTCTAGGTATTATCACTCTTGAGAGAGAACCCCAGCCTGCGTGTATTGCTTGACATACCAGGGGAGGACCAAGATCTTGGAGCCAACTTTATTGCTGGTGTTCTCAAACCAACCTACTCTGTACTGGGGAGCAAACGGAGAGCTAAGGAGGAGTTGATGGTGGTAAAATTCCGGGAATTTCTCCTGTGTGTCGAAAGTAGGTACAATTGTGCCGGTATTATGTTTCTATGTCACAAACACAAAAGTGTAGTTGTATGATTGCTCATAACTGACAAAATTACTTATCTCTATGTACATCATTTCCGTTATAGCATCAAATAAAGTTAATTTCTCACCAGATATTAAGACATAAATGTTTTAGTAAGCCATTTAGTAACTGGCATAGTCTTCCTACAATTTACATTTTCTTCCAGGCTCCAAGTCAACATTATTTTACCTTTGCTTTTTAGACAAAGAGCTGAAAGACACATTTGGAGACAGGAATCTAACCGAGGATGAGGAGGCATTCCTGACGACTTTGAGACCTGGTCACATCCTGGTTTTTGCTACAGGAAGTGGCAAGATCCCTGCAATCGGTTTTCATCCAACTCCTAAATTAACATTTGTTCATGATGACAGCAAAAATCTTCCCATTGCACACGCATGTGCAAATGAGCTTAAGCTGTTTGTGAACACGACCACATTGGCTGATGATGATGAATTTAACTACTGCTTCCTGGTCGCTTTCATGAATGGATCTTTATTCAGCACCATCTAAGCAAATGTTACAATACCCTTAGAGGTGTAATGCACAGAAATGCATCAGCAAATTTAAGTCAAACATAATCTACGTGAAGTACAGCTGACCAACTAAGGTTGTTAATCAAATGTTCAGATGTTAAGTTCATATTCCTACGGTAATTTGTTTAATAGCTGACATGTTTTGTCTATAAATGTGCTGGAGTACAGAAGCATCTTACAAAAAAAGTTTATAATAGTCCTTGTAAGAATTTAAAAAGTATGATACACACACAAACCAAACTTTGAAATTAATTGTTTGAGGATTTATTCCTTTTCATTTTACATCCTGCCACAGCTTATTTCCTGTGGTATGAAATCGATAATAAAACACAAAAAGTTAGGAAAAACGTACAGAAAGCACATCATGGCGGACATCAGTCAAAGTTTATAAAGGCTTACAACTGGAATAGATGACAGATTTACTTTGTTCCTTTTTTCAGAGCACATGAGTTATTAATTTCTGTCAGAAAGACAATTTCAACCAACATCTTAAAAGGTGGATCTGGAGGAAATTACCAACCCTGCCTTTCAGTTACTTGTTATCTAAATAAAAAAAATGTAAGATTCATTTGTAGGGATGCATCAGTTCAACATCTGTTTTAGAAGATATTGGCCCTGCTGAACGACATCGTCAAATAATGTGGCATGAGCAAATGTCAGTAGCCAATGTTTATTTGTGGTGCCAAATCAATTTATTGCTGACATCTTCTAACTGCTGATTCAGAGAAGATGTTATTTTTTGGGCACATAAAGTCACCTGTTGAAAAAACTCAGACTTGTTTTCATTTCAAACATGAGAGAGAACGGTGGCATTGTGAGTCTGACACCAAAATAAGTATTGACACTAACATCAGAATTGCCTAACAGCTAAATTGTTATTTCAAACATCAATTTCTGCCTTATTTCCCAACCTGGGCATCTCTATTAATTTGAGATTATTAGTTATTATTTGATGATTTGTTACATTTTAACATTGGCAAGAGGCTTCAGTTCTAGAACAGGAAAGTAAAATAAAGTAATACAAGGATACCTCTATTTGTTAAGCATCATTGAAAAGTACTTTGACTGTATCACGTTATTATTTTTGTATTGTGAGTTCACTCACTTACAAGTTTATTGAAAATAAACTGTTGTGTTCTCTGAAACAATGTTTTGCCATTATTACTGTCATTTTCCAGAGGGTTAATGGTTGAAAGTTCTCGCAAATCTGTGTCATTTAATGGAAGAAACTCACTTCGGGAGTGAGGTGAGAAAGAAGCAACAACCTCTGCTGTCTGGAGTTCTACATTGTGAAGCTGAAGCAAATGATTGTCCAGTGTAAAAAGTTGAACTGGAGTTCTATTTCCTTCAGATGAAATGGAGTGATGGTTAAATCCAGCTTTGAATTCCTCCAAAGTGCGGTTGATTCTGGGTAGAAATACATAATGAAGACAAAATATGTCTGTTGCATTTTCTAAGTCCAGGATACCCAGGGATTCCAGTTCATAAAAAATAGGTGCATAAACATGGCTGCAGTTTCTGTTCAAGTCTCGGTTGAAACGTTCAATTCTTTGGTTGTGTACAGAGCTTCCAAGTAAGACAGAGCCTTCACCCCTGGTTGCTTGCATGTCCTCCCAAATCTGAACATTCTCTCCTCCGTGATCAGTCCTGATGTGCAGTGGTCTGCCAAACTGTCCCACAGCTGCAGTAAAGAGGGCTTTCACAGTTTCAGCTCTATTGTTGTTGGAGCAGTGAAGAAACATAAGCATTCTACTGTAGCCGTCCATTGCCCCATGAACAACCAATTTCCATCTAATCAGTTTGTGATTTCCATCAACATGCCATATGAAATTTGGATGGGGCACAGAATAAACTCGCCGTGCTATTGCTGTTCTTCTCCTGTACAGGACACCAGCTGAGTCCACCCTTTGCAGTGACTCTCTTACACGACGTCTTTGAACCACAATGTTTTTGGATCGCAGATGCCCCATAAGCATCACTTCTCCAATATTTGGATGCTCAGTTTTTATCTGTGACACTTCAAGATCCAATTGTTGGTCACTGATGCTCTTAAATTTCGATGTTGGGATACTATAGTCCTGCAACAACTTATAGAAGGTTGGCCTTGACACAGCAAGTATAGATGCAGCTTCAGTAAAAGTGGTTTTCAGAGCAAGGACATTTTCCAACTCTTCTTTGGAAATGTGATGCCTTCCTTGGTAACCATCCTGCAAACAACAAAATGAATTAATGTTTCTCAAGAGGAAAAAAATATGCTGCCCAGGCACAAAATTGGAATTACTGTCAGGTTTAAATGTGTGGATGCTACATCAGATTAGAACTATTTGACTAATATAGAAACAGGGATGTTTAAAGGTACAGTATGTAAGATTGCATGCTAATGTTAACATTAAAATATCTAACTTTAAGAGAATCCCATGAGACCCTGCGAGGAGCGACGTCATCTCTTTTGTTATTGATTTTTGATTGAGAGCCCCCTTGCGGCAGATTTTACATACTGTACGTTTAAGGGGAATAAGTAATAGAGAAGTATAAACTCATAAAAGAGAACGTGAAAATGAATAAAAACTTACTATTTGATCATTCAATGGCGTTAAGTTTAATCCTGGTACTGATGTGGATGAGTTGTTTGTGCCCTGAGGAGTTTTAATTAAATTGATTGGTATTATCATGTTATCTCATACCTTGATGACAATAAGAATAAAGTTGATATACCACACATATTAAAACAACAACAACAACATCTGTATGACTGGCGTATAATAGCGTACCAAGCGGTGTGTTGACATGGTGGAGCTGGAGGATGTGGCTGGTCCAGGTCAGAGAGATAGATAATAACAGAGTGGCGACACTCCCATAGACCTTCGTTGTAAAAAATGGCGGCGCTTTGTACCGCCTACTTCCGGGGTATGGAGCTCGGATTAGTTCCAAACTTTGTCATTTCGGCGTTGGACCTCGTTCACTTACATTGCAGCGCGTCGAATAGTTCCAGAGGTAAGTTGCTGAAATATCGACCTCTTTTGAATTGTCAACTGTCTATATTGCACCAGAGGCCCTTTGTGATGCTTACACTGGTCTTCATTTGTATATGCACAGCGTAATTATCTATATTTTATCTTTGTTGTTGCAACCAATTTTCAAGCATTGTGTGCTAGCTAGTTAGCTAGCGCGATTTCGCTAGCTGTGAAGGTAAAGTAAGAGTCCGGTAATGAATCGCTAGCAACTTTTATATTAATGATGTTGGGTAACTAACAAGCAGGATTTAGATGTATTGTCAAGGAGTTTTAATTTATTGTGGCTTTTATCCGCTGAACCTGACCGTGTTAGCCATCGTTCGTTAGTCGATTTTGTGTGTGATATATATTCATCTGTTTAATGAGCTCGTGATCAGGGCATGTCAAGGCATTGTCTGTGACTCGTGATTTGAGCGAGGGTTATATAATTAGGAATGGCAGGAATTTCAATTAGTGAAGCATTGCTTTGCAGAAACGGATGATTTATCATTGGTAGGTAACCAGAGAAATAACACTAGTGAAATTAACATTCCTGCCTCTCTCTCTTTCTGTCATTAGTCCTGTTATAATGCAACTCTTTCTCTTTAAGGCTGCCCTGTCCCCCAGGGATGTGCCTTTAATTGGTGTGGACTTCACAGGCTTTCTTCACATTTGTAAGTTTACTATACTGTATACTGTTGTTATGTGTTTTTGCTGACATCCACCTGGATGGTCATAAAACCTACTACTTCTACAGAGTGACTGTAATGAATGCAACTATCTATTATTGCATTATTTTAAAGACACCAATACTGTCAATGTACAGTTTTTGAAACACTCATTCTCACTGTTCTCTTGACCCACCTGGCCTCTCTGGAGTGAAGGTTTGCCTTTCCCTGATGTGGAGTTTACATGTGTTCGCTTTCTTTCATTGTGAGTTTACTAGCTCTTATTTTAATTCTAGAAGAGCCAGTATCAGATAAATCTAGCATATCTGACCTCACCTCTGCTTTCTGTCTCCCTCAGAGCACCAAGGTCCATGCAGCCTTTGTCTCAGCATATCAAACACCTCCCCCAACACTCCTGGCTCCATTTTGATATGCTGCATCCTCCTCTGAATGGTCCTGATGTCGGGCAGAGGCATATTCATGGCTTGGAGGGTTTTATATCCTGTAGTGCCACAACAGAACCTAATTCCAATTGCTTTTTTCACGGTTTCTTTGCCCCTCCATATCCCCCCTTTTTTTGAATGCCCAAGTGCTCGAATTTTGTCTGTGTTGAAGATTTTTTTAAACTTTTGATGAATCAAATTGTGTTTTTTTCTTAATGCCAAATAAATCCTTTTCTGTTTCACTCTCTCTGTCTGTTATGTCCCTTTCATTCCCTTCGATCTCCACCTCAATTTCTCCCTCAATCTCTGTAACAATAACAAGGTATTCTTGCTGTCATATGTGTATGCTGCCTTAGATTTGCACCCATTGTCATTTAAGGGAACACTACACTCCTATAGTGACATTCATCTATTGGAGATGGATATTCCCCCGTCTATTTTTGTTCTCATAATTGTTCTTCTTTCTCAAACACACGCACAAACACAAGCACACATTCTTGTTGTCTGTCATTGTTTAATAAAAAATACTTCATTTGCAAACCTTCATTTGTATCAGCCATCCTTACATTGATGTCTCAATAGCTGTAACAGAAGTTACAAGTGTTTTGTTAGAATAGAATGACTTTATTGATCCCAGACTGGGAAATGATTTTGTCACAGCAGCAGTGGGTCCACAAAAAGAAGAAGAAAGAGAAACACTCTGAACATAAATAGAAAGCAAAATATATACAATGTGTATATACACAGTGCAAACTATAAACAATAATAATCTATACAACTATACAAGAAATAACAGGACCAACATATACTTCTGAATGTGAAATAGTAGTTATTAAATAATAGTTAATTGCTGAAGTTACTTGGGTTGAGTTAAATCTTAATAGCACTGCACTTACCTATAGACCCAAACATACAAGCCTCAATGAGTTTTCATTCTGTAATAGTTTTGATAATGTGTGTATGGTTTAATCTTAAAATGATATTCTTAGTCTTAACATGATCATGTTTCACGTTGTGGTCCTCCTGGGGGTGGCCGCTTTCATCAGAAGAAGTATGCTAGCTGCTAGACGAATGCTGAACGGACCACGGCAGACCTCTTAGCGCTACCACGGAGGTAAGCTAACGGCTGAATCGGAATTTATGAGCAAAATCAGGGGAATCAATAATACAGCCCAGTTGCGCTAAAATGAAAATCACGAGGCGTCTATCATCAGATGAATGATATGGAAAAGAAAAGTTAAACGTGAACACTAAGCTTTTCCCTCTAAAAATGTAAAACTTATCTAAGTAATACACAGCTTTTCGTTGTCACCCTGACTCTCCAAATGCAAAACTGACATTTGCAATAATGCAATAACAGCTGAAAAAGTACTTGGGTGTGTGTTTTTATAATATATACCGTTCAATAACGCAATCGCTGCTGTCTGTCCCATAGAAGAACATGACAGCCAGCGTGTGTTTGGAACTATTAGGGCTTACATGAACCACGTGACTGCCCCGGCGGCGACATCATAGAGTGTCGCAACTCTTAGTATCTCTATAGCTCTGGTCCAGGTGCCCTGCTGCTGCTGGCGCCCTAAGGAGACATGACGTTCATTGCTGATTGCGTTCACTACATTAATAAAACCATTTTCATTTTAATAGCCCATCATGTGAATCAGCTACCCAACGCAAAAACGAAATAAATAGGCTTGAGCATAAAGTAGCCTATGTTGATCGTTAGCTAGGCTACATAAAAAGGTAACAAAACAAAACACAGTAGGCTAAATCAGCCCTTAGAAAAGAAACGTACCAAGTGCTGTGATGGCGCTGTGGAAGATCCTGTGGCCGACACCGAAGAATTAGTGCTTTGAAACCCCTGAATTGCGGCCAAAACGGCCCTTCCAATATTCTCCGCTAATTCGTTCGACATTTTTTTTATATCCCGCCAGTTTCCTGTAGGAGACGTCCTCGAACTTTTATTTTGGTGCTTCCGGTTGGCGGTAGTGTGAATTTGCATATTAACTAAATATTTATAAATCTGAACTAAAGATTTATAAATCTGAACTAAAGATTTATAAATCTGAACTAAAGATTTAGAAATCTGAACTAAAGATTTATAAATCTGAACTAAAGATTTAGAAATCTGAACTAAAGATTTAGAAATCTGAACGAAAGATTTATAAATCTGAACTAAAGATTTAGAAATCTGAACTAAAGATTTATAAATCTTAACTAAAGATTTAGAAATCTGAACAAAAGATTTAGAAATCGTTGCTAAATATTTAGTCTCAGCTAAAGATTTATAAATCTTAACTAAAGATTTAGAAATCTTAACTAAATATTTAGAAATCGTTGCTAAATATTTAGAGTCTCAGCTAAAGATTTATAAATCTTAACTAAATATTTAGAATCAGGACATGTATTTTTAACATTTATATATAAAATGTAACATTTAGATAAAACATTCAACATTTAGATATAATATTTAACATTTATATTTGCCAATAAGTTCACAGATATTTCTCTAAATGTGAATAAAAAGTCATGTTTTAGGGCTAAATGTGGAGAAATGTGGTTGTTATTTTTAGTGTGCGCAACTTTACAATCGGCGCCCCATAGATACACGTGTATGAAACGGGGGCAAACAAAATACTGCATAGGGAATAGCAGTTATTGTGAGAATACTACTGCGAGTCTGCGATAACCGTTTTCAAAATAAGGTGTTCACAATTCAAATAACAGTTTTCCTGTGAACTTTCTGTTTTAAAAACTATTTTCTTCCATAAGTAGTCCATGATTCTGATATGGTTGTACTTCTTAGACTACAGGCACAGGTACTATGAAGTAGCCTACTTTTACTGTGTAGGCCTACACATTGATGACATTGATGTCTTGTAGAAATAAATTCTTCCTGTGCATGTAGTCTAAGAACTAAGTCCAACCATATCAGAATCATGGTTTACTTATGGAAGAATGTGTTTTATATGACATCAAAGTCCGAAAAATTAGACTCATCATTGTGCTGCATAATGGACTTTGACAGTGAATTTTTCAAAAAGTACTTACTTACTTTAAGGACACAAAAGGAGATGAACAGACTGTCTCACAAGAGGATCTTATTTTCCTGGACATACTCAAAAAAGGCATAAGGAAAAATTAATAGAGACATTATGAGATGCCTTTGCCCTTTAAGCAATAGCCTGATAACAAGAAACTTGCTGAAATCTGGCTCAGTCATTTACAGAAAAGGTCCTCCAGGGATGAAAAATATAAAACGGACTACTGTACACAACATACATGAAAGAAATCCTCAACAGAGGTGATGTCGAAGAATGTCACAATGAAGGAACTCCTGGTGAACGATGGTACATTCCCCATCATGGCATCTACCACCCTAAAAACCTGAAAAACTGTGTGTTGTGTTCGACTGCTCTGCAAAGTATGATGGCATAAGTCTTAACGAACATCTTCTCCCAGGGTAGGACATGATCAACAACCTGACAGGCTTCCTCCTAAGGTTAAGATAGTATCCAATTGCTCTCATGTGTGACATAGAGAAAATGTTTCAGCAGTTTCATGTTCAGGAAAACAACCGTAACTACTTAAGTTTCCTTTGGTGGAGAGACGGGATATGAGCACACACCCAAAACAGTATGGAATGAAAGTGCATCTTTTCAGTTTGTAGAAAGAGACTATTATGTGGACGATGGAGTTACAATCACAGACACTGTTGAAAATTCCATTCAGCTGGCACAAGAGGCACGAGGGATACTGTATGTGCCAAAGGTGGTCTTCGTCTTCACAAATTTGTGAAAAACAACCAAGCTGTACTACAAAGCATACCATCATCAGAGTGTGCAGTCGATACCAAAACAAAGGATTTAACATTCAAAGAAATGCAGCTGGAGCGAACATTAGGATAGCTTCAGATTCAGTAACACCTTAAAGGACCAACCAGTGACACGAAGGGGCATATTGTCTACTGTTGCCTCAATATATGACCCTCTTGGCTTCCTCGCACCATATGTTCTCAATGGAAAAGGATCTTACAGGAAATGTGCCCCTAAGGTACTGGCTGGGACGACCCCCTGCCAGAAAAGCTGAAGCCACGGTGGCAGAGTTTGCAGCGGGACTTCGCCAACCTTGAAAAAATAAATATAGCCCGCTGCTACATTCCTTCCAGTTTTGGAAAAAAAGAAGAAACAGAGCTGCACCACTTTTCAGATGTGAACACCAGCTCCTATTTGAGAGTGAAGAACCAAAGAGGAGAGATTCACTGTTCACTAGTTGTTAAAAATCTCAAGCCTAAAGCTTCACTGAGGCTGCAGTAAGTGAAGTCAATCAGTGTAGGGAGGAGTTTGCAGGTTATTTAAGGGTCAGGTGTAGCCATTTCAACTCTCTTTGTCTGATCATGCTGCCACTGCACTCCAGTACGTTTGTTTGAATTGTTTGTTCCATGAATTGTTTATATTTTGAGTGAATCCGTTACATAAAATGCATCTTTAGTGAATCTTTGTATGTTTTATGTTCAAAGGCAACTAATGAACAGAATATACATGTAGAGGGACACTGGAGCCAACAAATGTTTGTATTTACCTTAGAAACAGTGAAACTGTGAGTAAACCTTATTTAAAGACGACATATTATCCCCCTTTTCCACAAAATGGTGGACCTGCGCAAAAGTTTTGCTCTAGGCTGGGATTGGAATCAATGGTTGGAGAAAACAGGAGAGGGGAGGGATTTTTTTTACCAGAATCCAACTTGTTATGTCACAAGTTGAGAAAATTTGAAACAGAGTAATTTTCTCTGTGTGGTAAGACTTATGCAGACCACAAACAAAGACTGGATGGATTTATTTCACATTTTGTCGATAGGTTACCCAAATATATGTCCAAAAACACTATCAAAGTGGATTTTTCATAATATGTCATCTTTAAATATAGAATGTGTTATAGGTTGGACTGTGTACTAATTCATGTTTGTATAATAGGAATTTAAAGAAGCCCTTTCCTTGTTTGACCTAATGGATGCATACATAATGTAAGTTTATTGCTTCCCCTTTGTTAATTCATCACTGAAGTTTGTGTGGCAATGTAATGATTTCCTTTTGTTTATTGAACAGAAAATCATCCATCCATCCATCCACTTGACCTTGTACAAAATAAATGGTAATAGGAGTGTTCTGAACTCTACTCTGTCATCTTTTCATGGCAGACTCAATGATGCTTCACTACGCACTCTACTATATGAAGCCATGGCCATAGTCAACAGTAGACCCCTCACTGTGGATAACTTAAACAGCCCTGATAGCCTGGAACCACTCACCCCAAATCAACTGATCAGCATGAAATACAACTCAGCACTGCCCCCACCAGGTAGGTTTCCTAAGGAGCACTTGTATGCAGCAAAAAGATGGAGACGTGTGCAGCATCTGGCAGAGCAGTTCTGGAGCTGCTGGAAATAGGAGTATCTTCAAAACATCACCACAAGGCAACATGGTGGTGAGAAATCTTCAAGTGGGTGATAATGTGATGGATGTAGATGAACTGTTACCCAGAGGAGAATGGAGACTTGCAAGGGTCTCAGAGACTGTCAAGGGTAAGAATGGACTAGTGAGGAGGGTGAAAATCTCAGTTGGAGATAAGAGACTAAACAAGAAGGGTGAGTGCAGTGGTAAAGCTTACAGTGTTGCAGCATCCAGTGCAGAAGCTAGATCTACTGTTGTAATTTTGGTGGGAGTTTAAATAACCCAGTTAAGGTTAGCTTCAAATCTATGAGACTTTCTCATGAAAATGTTATTTGTCATGCTTTTATTTGGTATTTTAGACAGTGTCAAGCTACGGTTACTTTGCTTCTGGTTTGATAAAGACGTGCTTTTATTTTTGAACTTCCGGTTAAATGGAGGTTGTAAAGGCACTTGACTACGAAAAACTAACGTGATATGGTTATTGAGAAAGGGTAAACAGCTAGCCTAAATGGAACGGTAAAAAGTGGAAGTTTAATGTTTCGCAACCCCCGAAAAGGTATTAAGCTCTTACGGTGGTTTTGAGAGGTGTATGTGGTGTTTTTGTGCTTTAAAATCAACCAGATAAAAATCATGATTTCAAGAGTCCAACCATCTTTCAGAGGGATGCTGCAATGATTCTGATACTGTATGGTTGGACTTAGTACTTCTTATATGCACAGTTAGCCCCGGCCTACTTGTGAGTAATCTGTCAAAGTACTTATGGAAGAATTAGTTTTACAAGATATCAAAGTCAAAAAAGTAAGACTCATTGTTGTGCTGTATAATGGACTTTGACAGTGGATTTCTCACAACATACACAATAAAAGTAGGTTTACTTAATAGAAGGCTACGTGTGCCTGTATTCTAAGAAGTACTAATTCCAACTATATCAGGTTATCGTGTAGCCTAGGCTAACTTCACTAGACTAAAAGCAACATGACTTTATAAATGTAATTATATTCTTTCTCATATTTTTGGTTGTCTATTAAATGAATTCTCATTTTTAACTGACAGCTAACGTTACCTCACTGCTACGTTAGAAAGCTAACTTCACACATCTACATCTTTCAGTCTGACTCATTAGCCTACTGTAAATATGTAGTTGCTATGTAATTTATAGAACTACAGATATGATAAAATCTTTACAGAAGCTAACAGACTATATTAACTTAGCGTAGGTGTTTATGAAGCTGTACAGTAAACGTAAAGATTTCCCAAAGACAAATTAAAAGGTGCTAGCCTAACAGTTCAACAGCAGAGGTGTCTAAATCTTAACTATAAATCAACGACTTATCAACCACGTCATCATCTCCCTCTTAACTATAAATCAACGACTTATCAATCAAGTCATCATCTCCCTCTTAACTATAAATCAACGACTTATCAATCACGTCATCATCTCCCTCTTAACTATAAATCAACGACTTTTCAACACGTGTCACGATGCAAAATCAATCATAGTCATATCAACTATAGGCCTAGATCAATGTTGTTTCAACATCACTGTCATCAATGTTACGTTAACGTCGGTTGTCATCGATATTTTAATATTTATTTAATATTTATTTTGCGTTGAGATTTCAATGTCAACCAAAATGATGATTTAGACGGAAAATCAACATTGTTTCAGTGATTGTTTGCTATGTGGGCTGGGAAAATGAGACGCTGGTAGCTTTTCTGCTCCGACTGCAGGATCAGTAGCCTGATGTGCTGAATCTGTCCTCTTTTGCCCTGGCAAAACAACGTCTAGTTTCACTCTCTCTAGTTTGGTAGCCTAGGCCTACTCTAATCAAATGTAGGCTACTAGTCATACCACTTAGGAGTAATGTTCCTCTTCTGTCCAATGACTGTTTGCGACTGGGAAAGCACGCAGTTTTTCAAAACTGCAATATCTGTATAGGCCAGATGCTCTGAGTCAGTCTCATCAGCAGTTACGAAGCAAGCTGTGCCGGAGGAGTCGCACTTGTTGATGGGGAAGAAGACACAATCTTCTCAGGTGTAGGCCTTGTGTCCGGCTTGTCATCAAGCCGAGGTTTCTTGAAATAAATTACAAAAGGAGCTCTGTTTCATCATAAACTATTGGGCCTAATCTTTTTATTGTTTAAAATGCGGCTAAAGTCCCTCAAATTGTTGGATTCAGTCAGGTCAGCGGCTATTTGCGGATTGGTTGGAAGCCCTTGCATGTCGTCGGATGTTGATTTTTGACGATAATAATAAAAAATAAAATGTTTTGTAAATGAACAAATATTTTAAGACAACATAGCCTAAGTTTAGAACAAAAGGTTTTAGAACAAAAAAAACAACCCTGCATCGGTGTCAGTTGCCAATTGTGCTCCTCACCTTTCTTCTGAGAGAGGGTTTTCAACTGATAGCCTATGAACAGCAATACAAAGGGGAAGCTTACCAGATAAATTCTAAGGGAGTTAATATGTTAACTTAGGTTCGGGAGCAGGATCATGCCCAAACCACACCTCCAATTACCTGACAAGCCGACTTATACTGAGCCATCCCACTCCACTATGGCAAGCCCTTTTAACATAACAAGTATTAGCGGTAAAAGCAATTATTCTATGAATAATAGCTTTTTGACATGTTAGAATTCCAAGCCGACATATCCACAATGTAATTTCTACTAGTAACAATTCTAATTAAAGATATCTACAATTCATTTTTCACAAGTGAAAATGGTCATTGTAGTTATCTGTAACTTAATTACAACTAGTCAACTTGTGCCATTGACTTCTATTCAAATTGAATACAGATATCTGTAATTCAATTTTTACATGTTGTAATTCAAAGTCGTCATATCCATAATGACATTTTGACATGTCGCAATTCTAATTCATGATATCTACAACTCAATTCTCACTAGTAAAATTGTTAATTCTTGATATCAACAATTCTATTCTTACTCGTGACAAGTTCATTTATGATATCTACAATTGTTCTAACATTACAGATATCATGAATTAATTCTAGATATCTAAAATGCAATTCTTACTAGTCGAAATTACATTATTGATATTGATTACTTGACCTGGAATTGTTACATGTAAGAATGTAATTACAGATATCTGGAATTGCATTTCAGATATCTGGAATTGAATTTCAGATATCTGAAATGCAATTCTTGATATCTGTAATTACATTTTTACGTGTAACAATTATATTAGAGATAGCTACAATTTTCTTTTTAACTAGTCAAAATTGAATTGTTGATATCAAAAATGGAATTTCCACATGTAAAAATGCCATTGTAGATATCTTCAATTATGTACAGACATATCCGAAATGAATATGGTAATTAGGCTACATATCTGAAATGAAGTCATTGTCCCGCCCACATATCCAAAATGAGTATGTTAATTTACAGCCACTGACGTCTCCTCAGGATTGGTTCATTCAGCAACTCCACTACCGTTACGCTCATGTATGCAGCGCGCTGAATCTGATGTACACAGTTGGGAGACGATGATTGAAAATGGAGCAAGACCGCAGATTCTGCATTTGACAGAATTTTTAATGTGGCGAATCGAGCCAGCATGTTCACATGGATAATATGAATATCATTTTTGACCAAATGATTCAGCACTTACCTGAACGAACTCGATTAACTGAGAAGGCTGCCGGGGCATCTCCCTGCGAACTCAAAATCAATTCTTTGATGTCCAGAAGGCTGTCTCTTAATTAATTTGCTGTCTCTGTACGCTGGGTGTGACGTCACCGGGCTTCAGCCGCGGCGGCCGCTCCTACAGCCACTACCTCCAGCGGTAGCTCCCCCTGGTGGGGGACAGGTCGTATAACCCCATGTGCCTGCTCCCTCTGTGTCTCTCAATCTATCACAGCTTTCATCCAGGCTTCACAAAATCCCTGTGCACATACATCCTTACATCCCATCATCCTTTCCTCTACCCTTCCTTCTCTCCTTCACACAAGCCCAACTGCAGTTAAGTTCAGTGAAAAAACTGCTTTTTACAGGCAGAAATCTTGGGCAAATCCAGGCTCATGACGAAACAGCCATCTACAGAAGCACTGAGAATATACAAAGGTTATATCTGCTCCTGCTCCTACCGCTCTATCGGCCAGCTGCTCAGGGAGCCTCAAAATCTAATCAAGTTCAAGTTCAAGTTCAAGTTGTCTTTATTATCCCTGCAAGAGGGCAATTTGTCTCGCAGTCAGCAGTAAAATAAATGCACACACGCATACATCCATCAGTCAGCATACAACATAAAAAAAAGGACGATAAATAAATACAATAGAAACACAGTTACACAGTTAGTTGTTGAGGAAGGTAATGGCAGCGGGGACAAATGAGTTCCTCAATCTCTTTGTCCTGCATGCTGGCAGGCTGAACCTGCGGCCTGGCGGCAGCAACTTAAAATCCTTGGACAGGGGATGACTATGATCTCCTGAGATAGACTGAGCTTTTTTCAGACACTTCACTCTATATAAATGGGAAAGATCAGAGAGGGACGATCCTGTGATTCTCCCACACAGTTTAACAATGCTCTGCATTTTGTTGCGGTTCTTGATGCTGAGTGACCCGTACCAGGTCACCATGCAGAAGGTTAAAACTGATTCAATGAAGCAAGAATAAAACATCTTCATAAAAGTGCTGTCAACATTAAAATTGCGAAGCTTCCTGAGAAAGTGCACACGCTGATGAGCTTTCTTACAAACAGCATCAGTTTGGAGCTCGAAGGCCAGTTTGTCATCAATGATGGTCCCAAGGTACTTGTATTGATGCACAACCTCAACAGCCTGGTTATCTATAAGAACAGGGGAAATGACAGAGGGATTTTTTCTGAAATCCACTGTCATTTCTTTTGTCTTTAGGACATTAATGTCCAGGAAGGATGACCTGCACCAGTCTGAGAATTCACTCACGACTGGGCCGTGATCTGGGTCATCAGTGCTGAGGAGGGAAACAATCACTGAGTCATCGGCGAACTTAATGATGTGCCGGTTCTCACGTCTGCTTTGACACTCATTAGTGTATAACACAAATAAAAGAGGAGAAAGGACACATCCCTGGGGTGATCCAGTTGAAGAAAAAAGAACATCTGATACGATGCCATTTACTTTCACACGCTGTGACCTTCTAGTTAAAAATTCCATCAGCCAGCATATTAGGCCACGGTCAATGTTGTGGATGGTCTTGAGCCTATCTGCTAAAATATGTGGTTGAATGCAATTAAAAGCTGAGGAGAAATCAATAAAAATTAAGCGTGTTAGGGTCTTAGCCCCCTCAAGGTGTGTCAGGACTGTGTTTAACAAGGTGCCCACTGCGTCCTCAACACCCCTGCCTGACCTGTATGCAAATTGTAATGGATCTAAATTAGCCGCCACTGTTTTTGAAAGTGAATCCTTTACAATTTTCTCAAATGACTTCATTACAAGAGAGGTAAGCGCATCAAGTAGGCTATCTTCATCCTCCTCCTATTTCCTACTGATCTTTCCTCCCTGGGTTCCTCGGGTGCTCCGAATTCGCTTCCACTCCACCCGTCTTCAATCTATCCCACCATTCTCAGCTATCTGACATCACCATCCACACTTCATATTCTCTCGTATTCACACTCCGTCAAAGTAAAACAGATCAGCCGGGAACCTCTTTCCCCTCTACATCTTTCGCCTAGACTCCTGTCTCAGCCTATACGAGCCTCTGATAAAACATATCAACACTTGGTATGCAGCTCAGGCCTTACCTCACAAATCGCTCTCCCTCACTGAGACAGGAAAACGGCAATCCGTTTCTGGTTCCAGAAAAATTTTCACAAGGTCCTGCACTTCTCAGGCACCACCTCCGAACACTATTCTTTCATGATGCATCAGCGCGCACAGCAGCCAGACCAGGCATCTCGACCCTGGTCATCTCAGGCATATCACTCCTACTCCAACAACCCAAATGATATGCATCATTGTCACACTCACTGCTCAGCTCCATTTAAATCTGACTCTTTTGGGGGCCGTGATCAGCTTGGGCAGAACTACGCTTGAGACGGAACCCCCACTCTGAGTCTCCCTCTGCCCTGCAGTCATTTCATCCTTCCAGACCAGCCAACAGACAACATCCTCCTCCATCATAATCATTACCTTAGCATATATTCATTTGTCTCCTCACTCATATGATCTATCATTAAATATCTCAAACGTATATGGTTGTGGCGTGGTCCTTGCTAGTGAAAGGGAGTTAATATGTTAATTTAGGTTCGGGAGCAGGACCACGCTCAAACCACACCTCCACTCACCTGACAAGCCGACTTATAGGCCTACTGAGCCATCCCACTCCACACCGTTTGTCTCAGTTCTTCGACGACCCACCTCCCTTCCTTTCCTCTCATCCATTCAACCTCCTTCCTCATCCCTCCATCTCGTTCGTCTAATTCTAGGCACAGTCTGGGCCGTGATCAGCTCGGGCAGAATACGCTTGAGACGGAACCCCCACTCTGAGTCCCCCTCTGCCCTGCAGTCAGTTCACCCTTCCAGACCAGCCAACTGACAACATCCTCCTCCATCATAATCATTACATTAGCATATATTCATTTGTCTCATCATTCATATGATCTAGCATTAAATATCTTAAACGTATATGGTTGTGGCGTGGTCCTTGCTAGTGAATGTATTCTTAAATGGCTCATATTATTTGAATGTATAGGCTATTAACTGTCATGTAGTTTGAACTACCCCTTTATTATCAGTTTGAAAAAATATATATAATTAATGTTCACTTAACCGTACAACAAAAGTTCTCATTGATTCATTTATTGTATTTTAGAAAGAATGCTGTTTTGTGAATTTGTGAAAAAATGATCTTTGACCATAGCTGTAGGCCTATTTGTAAGCCGCTACTGGGATTAATACTTGTTAAAGTGATCTAGTGATGCGTTCCTGACTTGTGTTGCATTTTCAAACTAGAGCACTTAGTAATCGAGACAAGTTATTGTTATAAGGATCTGATATTAGAATTTAATAGCATGAATATCTAATCCTGAAAAGTCATGACGTTACAGCGATAAAGTGCAGTACAGTGATAAAGGGGAAAGGTTGCCATGAATCTTGGAGCTCAATTAAACAGTCTAGCTATAGGTTCAAAGGTTTCCTTCATGGCAAGCGACCAAATTGGGACATTTTGAAATAATGATTGCACGTACTGTATATGTTCCAGAGACAGTATTGGTGAGATATGGTCTGATCTTGTCGTAGACATACAGTTTCTGGTTGAGCTTCTTTTATAAATTGTAAATGTGATTTTGATGAGAATCGAGAAATACTCCAAGATATTTGTAAGTTTCTGTTATGGATAATGTCTGACTTACGAAATATATAGGTTCAGAAATGGTTACAGTTTTCTTGTGTGATTGGAAATACATACATTCTGTTTTCTTAACATTGATGAGTCTTCAACCAGTCATGTAGACAAACAAGATCAGATGAGAATTTTTAATGACCATGTCATTGGCATATAATAAACAATTTGTGTATTTACATCTGGGAGATTGTATAGAAGAAAAGGACCCAAGAAAAACCCTGTATTACAAGTTATAGAGTGTTTCATGACCAATCTTAACCACTTGAGACCTGTTAGATAGCTTTGAAGATAAATATGAGAAATAAGGTGGCAGTAGCTTATATGTAGGGACTTGGCTGAGAACTGGAGGGTCGCTGGTTCAAGTCCTGGTGTGGACCAAAATATGGAAGTTGGTCTGCTAGCTGGAGAGGGTGCCAGGTAATTTCCTGAGTATACTGCCAAGGTGCCCTTGAGCAAGGCACCAAACCCCCATTTTAAAGAGCTAATTGCCATTGCCTTTGATGTTTACGAGGACCAATTAAGACTTGATGCAGATATGGTTTTGGTTTGTGGTGAGCCTCTGCTTAATATTCTCTTGTTTAGTGCACTTTTCTGCCATCATTCCTCATGTAAAGCATGCATGTCCGGTAATCATATATTGCCTGACAGGCAGTAAAACTTTAATATAGGCTAATGTTTAATTGCATTTTTCGTTGACATGCCTAGTGCTTTTCTATTAGTTGAGAGATATTTAAGTTTAATCTGTAATGTCAAAGCTTCACCGTTGTTAATTTCACTTCTCAAACACCACACACGCGCACACGTGCGCAAAAACACACACACGCACACACACACAATGCGTATGGACACCCTTTTCATCAGCAAGTTTAATAAATAGTTTAAACTGGAACCTGTGACTCCTGAGTGATTTAACCAGTCACACAAGTAGCCGTTGGTGATTTCAGGAACCCAAATTTAACAGAAGCCTCAGTCAGCCAAACTTTTCATTACGAGGCATGAAGCTGTCCGCAAGCGTCTGTGAAAAATGCCTAGACAGGCATGAGAGAGTTCAACGTCTCATACAACTTATGCTAAGTAACAAGAACAAAGTAATTGTTGAAAGCGCTCGCTATCTTTTCAGAATGAAGAGAGTGCCCTAAAGAGGAATTTTAAATGTCGTTATTTTTCTTCTCAGTTCATCCAATAATGACTTAAGCCAATGCGCGCCATAGTGTTTAAAGCAGCTTGAAATTTTTGCTCTTGAAAATAATAAGGCGTAGCCTTATGAAATTCGGAATTAAAAAAAAATATTTAAAAATGATTTAGTAATTGCCAAAATTCGTAATGTATCCATGTTAATTTATTCTGCCGAGATTGTAGCCTATGCCTTTTCGCAGTAGGCTATTAAGAAATTGGTATTGACTACATTGTCATGAAACTGAGCCAAAATTTGTTCTGGGACTAAAGACATTTCGATGCTCCAGTCAATAATTTCAGAATTAAACTGAGCTATATTTTTGAGAAAAATCGAAAAGAATGGCTTTTCTTTTTAAGAATTGTGATCTGACATCGCAGTGTGAATTACTCGAGCAGAGCATATTTAGATGGTGGTTGATTTGTAAAAAAGGAAAAAGTTCAAGGACTGCTTGTGTTGCCGAATAGTAGGCCTATGGCTATTGATAGAGATCAAGCTTAATGCAGAAGCGTCAATTGCTTTGACGAGCCGTCATTCCAATGTATAGGCTACTGATGTCGCCAAATATAACAAGCTCTTTTCTTTTCACTGATTTCATGGCGTCAGAAAACTACGATGTGTGTTTACACCTGGAGGCTTTTTGTGACGATAATTGTAATTGCAGGTTGATTTAAAAAAAAAGTTAAAAACCAGTGGCAGCATCTCAATTTCAGTTTGAATTTTTGTTATTGAATGCGCATATTTCTGACTCATAAAGGCAACTGCACCACCATGAGGGCGGTCTCTCTCAAATATCTAGTAATTATCTATTTTAAAAGTCTGGAATGGTAGAAGTTAACCATCATTCCGAAATTGCCATTATGTGAGCTTTTGAATGATATAGGATCTTAATTTCGTCTACGTTACGTTTTGATACAAATATAGGCTAATTAACATCAAGCTCCCCCCTGAGCAGATGTAAATACAGATCGCGGGTGAAAACAAATTAAAGCTCCATTTATACTCAGGTTGATATAATGAAACGTACTGCTGCAGAAACAAAGAGGCGGGCTAGCTGTTGTATGTACGAGGAGAGGAGGTGTGTGGGGAGGGGAAGAATAAGAAGAAAAATAAGGGAGATTAATACGAACAAAAATAACTTTTTAAATACAGTGCTATACATTTTAAATTTTTAAATTAAAAAAAAACTATATGTAGGCTATTTTGAAAGCTATCTGGTATTTACCAGCTATAACAAGCAATTATCCTATTTGTGATTTATTTATTTAAGGTTAAAGTTACTTTTGGTGAACGACACTGGCTATTTTATTTTAGGATTAAGTTAGGCTACTTCTTCAAGAAAACATTATGTTAAAATGCCTTTTGTTAATTGATAAGGCTACTTATTTGTGACTCAGAATTTATTTCAATATTTATATATCTCAAGATGAAGTAAAATCCTTACAATGTTATGTAACTTTAAAAAAGAAACCTCAGAAAGCTTCTGTCTAATTTAGGAGGCAGAAGTGACATTTTTTAATCTTCAACATACCATATTATGGAATGTTTTTTTTTTATGGAGGGTTGACTGTTTTTTAGGTGGAACTGTTATTTTCCCCCAAATCTCCTGGTGCAAGGCCCTGGACATTTACCACTTTCCGCTCAGCTCCTGGGTTAGAGGTCTCAGAAAAATTAAAATTAAGGCTTCCAACCAATAGCCTAAATTACCTTCTTATTATTGTTTTGGTAACATCCTGGATTATTTCGATGTCTTTAATCATTTAAATTACTTGATTTATTTTCGAAAGGACAGATCAAGTCTTTTTTGAAGAATATTAACTTTCATCAAATGACCCCACCCATTAAATGTTTGTGTTAGTCCAGAGCTGCTGTGATCATGCGCATTAGCTGTCTGGCTGGCCAGTGCGGTTTTTTCTTTCTCCTTATAAGAGCCCTGATCTGATCACCACACACTGTTGTAACTTTGTGCTCTAAAATGGAGGACTATAAAACTTCGGACCGATTTTTTCACGGGTCTTCATTCCGCATCGGCAGTCTATGGAGACGAGTGGGTTTGATGGAAGAACAGGAGTCTCTTTCCCCGTTCCAGAAACCAGGAGACGCACATCCAAAGAAATACACTCCAAAGGAAATTTCTGACGCTAAGATGGACTGCAAAATCCCAAAACAGCACACTAGAGAAGATACCAACCAGGGGAGTTTAATTGGGAATCGAGAATTGAAAAAAGGAGTTTCAAATATACACGGGGGCGCATCAGGAAGCGTTGAACCTCAGAAACCTCCTTTCAGTTATAACGCTCTCATCATGATGGCGATCCGTCAAAGCCCGAAACGACGGCTTACGCTCAATGGGATCTATGAGTTTATCATGTACAACTTTCCATACTATAGACAAAAAAGACAAGGGTGGCAAAATTCAATCAGGCATAACCTGAGTCTAAATAAGTGTTTTGTTAAAGTGCCGCGCCACTATGACGACCCAGGTAAAGGCAACTACTGGATGCTGGACCCCTGCAGTGAGGACGTCTTCATAGGTGGCACATCAGGTAAACTACGGCGCAGGACCACAGTTGGCTCCAGAGCGAGGATTGCACTTAAAAGAGGAGAAGGTAATCGTGTGTCCTCCAGCGCTGCAACTGGAGTGACCTTCACCTCAGCAGGTTCATTTTACTGGCCAGTGCCGCCGTTTCTGCCTCTCCCAACACCAGTGCACACACATCTTGGAACAAAGACTTATTTGAGCGCTCACTCACGACTCCATAACCACGCCACATCGGTAGTTTCACAACGACCTCGGTTAAGTGAAACAAGTGCTGCAGCCGCCGACCGTTTCGTGCAGATGCACCAGCAGATGTCCTACATCGGAGTCAGTTGCACGCAATCTCGTCGCCATCAGACTGGCACTGCTTGTACCGCTTTCTCTGCATCCATCCCTGCACGCAACCTGCCGCTGTCCGATCCAGGCTCCTTTGGTATGATTTCCGGACAAGCCAGCTACTTGTACTCTCGCCAAATACCATGTAGCACCACGTTTGGTCCGTGCCAAGATGAGTACGCCACGACCAGGACGTCACCAGGACAATTTCTATCCAATAACAGTCTGTTGGAGCCCGTGGGGTGCTGTTACGAAATGCCATATTGCTGCCCTCAGGTTAGGTCAGGCTCTGCTGCGATGTGGAATTTAGAACAATAGAGTAGGCTTATACGCATCATAATATCTACCATTTAGCCTATAATATGTTGTATAATATAATAAGAGACAATAAAGATTGCCAGCAAACTTGAATTTCTTGATTAAATAAAAATATGGCCCTAATAAAAAATTCGAATGAACTTCTTTACTCTTGTTAAGACGCCACTCAGAAATGTGTATAAAATAGTAGCCTATGCTATATTCTAATCTGAATTTGATATTTTAGTGTAACATGGTCATATTATCATTTATTTAAAATTAAATTGATGGTCATTTGTTCTGCATCTGTTAGGCTACCTTAAAGTTTCAAATTTTCTCATTATATTTCCATGTGTCTATGCCTATTCCCTTATTTAGAAATTAAATCTCTGTCTCAAGTATTGAATTGAATTGAAATTGAAAGAGACCATTCCAGGTTGATGCATATAAGTTAAAATGCAGTGCTAAAAAATTGCACAGACAAGCATATCCCATACAAAGAAAAACATGCACACAAAAAAAAAAACATTCCAAAGAAAGCATGTCCTTTCCATTAAAAAAGAACACATTCATGTAAGAAGCAACCACATCACACTGAACATATTAATACATAACAAAGTGCCAGAGTCAAAGTGCTAGGTCAGTAATAAAAAGGTAACCACGGTATAGATCTGAGGTGCAGTAGAATTGCAGCCCATTAATGTTACAAAACTACCAAAAAAAACGTTTAAAAAATATAATTGGATTTTTTTCCATCATGTAGTCGCAGCTTTTAATGATTTTACAAGTTCTATGACGCTGACGTTGTGGATTAGTTTACTAGTTTAAGAGTCGTTGATGAATGTAAAAGAAATGTAAAAAATGTCATTTTTTTCTTTTTGTCCTTGAAAGGTGAAAAATGTTAAGTGACATTCTGCTGGTCTGCTTTTATTGTCTTCAATTTCGTTAATATTGCAAATAAGAAATATTACGTCAAATTTTTATTAGACCATGTAGGCTAAAGATAGATAATAGCATTCTTAATTTTTCATTAAACACTTCTGTTGTCGACTGTTCTTGGTTGTGTCATTAAATGTTTCACACTGCAAAACTATGGGGCTTTATGGATCGACGTAATTTTTAAATTTTACTGAGGAATCAAAATAATCCTATACATGATCGGATTATACACGCTTTTTTTCGAAAGATTAACAGTCAAAATGTGCACCTGACGCATGCTCGAGGAGACCCCATGATGTAACAGTTCAAGGACTGAATTTATGTATTAATATTATTAATAATAATAAAAACAATCATAATAATAATTTAATCGGGCAGAAACTTCCAGTCCCTCCAACCTAATTGATCAATTGTTTTTAGTTGGGTGTACACAGCGTTTGTCTCTCTACCCGAAAGCCAATCTCTCCAGTCTCCCTGCAGTGCAGATGTTGTGGCCTTCATTACCCCTCACTCCATTCGGTGTGATCTTCCATGCAACATTAAGCTGCCCTAGCCTATACTGTCAGTATTATTATTTTAAAAAGCACTTATTTTTTACTAAAATTAGGTAGGCTGTATTTATTAGAGTACTGAACCGAATAGCTGCTCTCGCACTTTTTGCACTGTCTCTCTCAGAGCTTTCTATTTTTTTTTCTTAACAATTGTTTTTCTGATGTGACTTGTTTGTCTTTTTGTTATCATTTCACTGTCTGTCTATATGTGCTGCCACTGACAAGAGCTGCTAAACTGTTTTTCGTTGTTTTTAAAGCAATTACAATATATTCTATTCTCTCTATTCTATTTCTATCTATTGCATTTAGTAATAGTGGGTCACACTTTATGAGTCGGCCTATAGCTATGTTATTTATTTTTGCACGCTGCTGTAATATCATGATTATGAGAGTTAATAGCCTATGCTGCACCTCACAACAAGAAGGTTAATGATTTGAATCCCCAGTCGGACAGGTGCCTTTGTATGTTTGCATGTTTAGCCCATGCATGCGTGGGTTCTCTCTGGGTGTTCCGACTTCCTCCGACAGTCCAGAGACATACAGTGCTGGACTGGGAGGAAATTTTGGCTTTGGCGTTTTTGGCTCAAATCGGTGTCCGGCATCCTACAACCTGTTCAGTGTCCGACATAACTATCCATGTTTCCCATTTTAATTTGATTTTGCTGTACTTTTCTTATAACATTTCATGGTACTTTATAGGCTACATCTCAAAGTTAAATCAGGCTAAAGAATTAAAACACAACATTATGCAGCTTTGATATATTGGTATAAAAGAAATTAAATCAGGAGAGACTTACTTAAGAATGAACTATTAGGCTATTTATTTAACAATTAAGGAAATAAATGTGCAAAGTCTTTTGGGAATTAGACCCTATCATGACGACTTCATGTAGGCCTCATGTTGGACAGCCCTGGCAGCACCCCCCTTCCCGCGCGTATGGATAAGGGGTGGGTTTCTGAGGCTGTATCTGAACTCTGCTGAGCTGGAATGGAGGTGACTGGGGCGGAGGAGGGCCGCAGCGATCGCACTGAAATGACAAACTGACTGGAAGAGAGAGAACATGTTTTAACATTCGACCGCAGCAGGATGGTTGAGAGAGGTTGTGGCAGAGTCCAGTCGGGTTGGTTTATTAGGCTACTTAAATAGTAAACGCGCCGAATCAGCTGATCATCATAGCAGGGAGACGGAGGAAGGGGTCGAGAGGGAGTGGCTAAAATGAATGAAGAAATTGAATAAATGTGTGAGAAAATATAATCAGTCTTACTGCTTGAATTTACACTGAGCTCCATAGCACGCAGGCCAGCTGGGGATCAGTGAGTCGATCGTCTCCCCAACCGTAACGTTAGGTTGGGGTTGTTTCTGCAGTAAATGTTCAATGATGAAATGGCGAAACAGACTGTGGATTATCTTAGAATTTTTTCGAACTAGGTCAGACAACAGCAACAGAACACAAATCGCTGACCAAGTTTTCATCTTACAGTGTTGCTTATATTCTGTTAAAAGGTAGGCCTACAGCCTACAAATTCCATACTATTTGGGTATACCTCTAAAAGGCTAGAAAGATGACATGACCATTATCTGTATATGTCAGACATAGACCAGTCTCAGGAAACATTGTTTCCTTTTAAGTTCACAACATGTAATTGGCTCATATGCAAATATCGGCTGCTATGAGAGTCTTGTACATAGCCTATACTGTTCCATCTACACAGACCTAAAAGGAGAATTACTCTTAGATGAATTACTCTTAGATGACAGATTTAAATGGTACATCCACAAAGTTACCAAGATGAATTAATTCATGAAAATCCGTACTAACACGTAGGCTAAGTTCAGGGGTTCGATCCCCAGCTTGTGCAGCCACATTTCGATGTGTCCTTAACCCCAAATTGCTCCCGCTGCTTCCTCAACAGTGTCATGTAGATGTGTATAAAATGGACACAGCCTCTGCCATCAGTGTTTGAATGGGTATGTGACCAAAAAGTAGTCAGATGACTAGAAAAGGGCTTTCAAGTCAATTTACCATTTACTCACATTTGCTCACATTTACATTTTACTCTATCGATACTTTAAGTAGTCAAACATATTGTTAAAAATACTGACATATTTGTACATAACATTACTAAGGTTTGAATGCAGAACTTGTAGGCTACTTGTAATGGAGTGGATACAGTCACAGTGTGGTAAGAATACTTTTATAACCATCTCTGGCATACATTTCAGCATAGAAGAGCAATAGATTACGCTCCAAACTGCTTTTTCACACATCTTAAATGGAACACTAAACCTAATAATGTTTAGGATGTTATGATACCACACAAAGCTAATTCTCTCACTGCTAAGCTCATTAGCTCTAACGCTCATTATCGCTACAGTCTCACTCTTCTTGTGCTCACAATGTAGGCTCCATATACTTCCCTGACGCATTATGAATGTATTTGTGCAAAATCATCACTTTGGATGCTACTCACACAATAAATTAATTTACTCATACAAAGGGTGTGGGAACATGGTGAGTGTGTGATCATACAGAAACATACAGAGGATTCGGCAGACAGGAAAGTAAGTAAGTAAAGTTTATTTGTATAGCACCTTTTACAGATACAGATCACAAAGTGCGTTGTATTAAAATAAGTACACAATTAAACAAAATTAAATTGGAATGACAATAAAAAAGCACAGGGCTGAGTTAAAATCATTGCAACAATAAAACAAATGAGTTTGTTGACATAAACAGCAAATGTCTCTGAGTGAGATACACACGCAAAATCAATAACACAATAGAAGCAGTAAATATAGTGGTGCAATAGTGCAAATACGCTAACCAAATCAGAATCAGAATCAGAATCAGCTTTATTGGCCAGGTATGTTTAACACACAAGGAATTTAACTTCGGTAGACTGTGCTCTCTTTGTACAAAGGTAAAACATTAAATATCAACAATAAGCTAAAAAATAAACAAATAATTAAAGACTAATATTTACAAGACTAAATAAGAAAATAGTGCAGTGGTGAGAAGTGCAAAAAAAGATGCTGAAGTGAACATGAGGTAGTTATTTTTTACAGTATTTACATTAAAGAGTGTGCGTAGATGGTAATTTAAATAAAATAAAAATAATATATATTTGCGGATATGTACATTCACAGTGACAGTTTTGTTCCAGGGTTATTTCACAGCGACAGGTCTGACACTCTCTGACTGCTTAGTGTTCATCAGAGTGACAGCCTGGGGGAAGAAACTGTTCTAATGACGGGTTGTTTTGGCGTACAGTGATCTGTAACGCCTGCCGGAGGGGAGGAGTTTGAAAAGTTTGTGTCTGGGGTGTGAGGGGTCTGCAGTGATGTTACCTGCCCATTTCCTGGCCCTGGACCGGTATAAGTCCTGGATGGGGGGAAGGTCGACACTGATGATCTTTTCTGCAGTCCTGATTGTCCGTTGCAGTCTGTGTCTGTCCAGTTTGGTTGCAGATCCAAACCAGACAGTGATGGAGGTGCAGAGAACAGACTGGATGATGGCGGTGTAAAACATGATCAGCAGCTCCTGGGGCAGGTTGATTATGTTTTACACCGCCATCATCCAGTTGATTGTCTGAATAAAAACGTTTTTCAGCTATGTCATGAAAGTGTCACAGAATAGGGACCGCCAAAGATAAGGGAAGAGCATTTCAGAGACAGTGAGCAACAGCTTGGAAAGCATGGCCACCACTCGTTTTTAAGTGGGTATGGGAACAGCCAATAGTCTTTGTTCAGAAGACCTGAGAGGCCGATTAGGAGTGTAAGGGAGGAGCTCAGCATTATACTGGGTTGATAGACCATGTAGATGTTGGGTTTATTAAGAAAAACAAAGAGGTGCACCCAATTGCCGAAAACCAAAATATTGAATTAAAAAAAGGCAAAAAAACCATGCTTACTTCTTGAAGTTCCAAAACAAAGATCTTCAAAATCCAACAAAAAAATTCACAAGGAGAAAAGTCTTAGTCACAAGGACAGATTAGGAAGTAGGTAGACGTATGAACTGACAACAAGAGGAAAGGTACACTGAAACTAAATAGACACTGGCGTAATCAGACACAGGTGAGACGAACAACACGGGTGAAGACAATCACCACAAACAAAACCAAGAGAAACCTTGGTCCAAGATCTTAGTTTTGCGATATTCCTCAGTTGTAAAAGGCAAGAGCGCACAAGCTGGCTGACAGGTTGTCGAAGCACAAGTACTGGTCAAAAATGACACCTAAATTACTGAGGTTCTGCTGAGCACAAGCGATTAGAGACCCCATATGCTGTTGAAGCTTAGAAATTACGTATTCAGGTGAAATAATACGAGTTTCAGTCTTATAGCATTTAACTGATGGGAGTTGTAAGCAATCCAAGTCTTGATAGCATCCAAAAACTCATATGAAATTTACAATTGGTTAAAATCATTAGGTGTAAAAGATTAATACAACTGTATAGCATCGGCATAAAAATGAATGTTCTTGAAATACCACTTAAAGGACTAATTATCTGTAGAGGCAGCATATATCAAAGAAACAGTATAGGATCTATCGATCTTTATTGTCATTGCATGTTATACAACGAAACTCTGTTGACTTGAGCTTATATAGCGCTTTTCTAGTCTTCTGACTACTCAAAGCGCTTTTACACTGCATGTCCCACCCACCCATTCATATCCATTCACACACTGATGGCAGTGGTTGCTATATAGTGAGACCATCAGAAGTAACTAATCCAATTCATACGCCGCCGGCGAAGCAGCGGGAGCAATTGGGGGTTAAGTGTCTTGCCCAAGGACACAACGGACATGTTGCTGCAGTAGCTGGGTATTGAACCCTCGATCCTCCGGTTGAAAGACGATGACTCTACCAACTGAGACCCAGCCGCCCCAGAGCCGTGTGTATGTGTGTGTGCGTGCGTGCGTGCGTGCGTGCGTGCGTGCATGTTTGCAGCATGTCCAGGAGGGGAGGGTGGTGTGAGGGGTCCTGCAGGATGTTTGTGGCCCATGCTGAGTCACAGAGTGGATGTCGTTCAGGTTTGGGAGAGGGGAGCAGACAATCCTCTCAGCCGTCTTCACAACCCGCTGCAGATCTTTTTTGTCTGCAGCAGTGCGGCTGGAGTACCACACAGTACAACAGTAAGTAAGGATACTCTCTATTGTGTAGGGGTAGAAGCCGATCAGCAGTTTCTGAGTCACAGGGTCCTCAGGAAGAACAGTCTCTGCTGGGCTCTCTTAAACATTAAATGGTAAATGGTAAATGGACTTGAGCAGGTCACACCTACCCATTCACACACTGATGGCAGTGGTCGCTATGTAGTAAGACCATCAGAAGTAACTAATCCCACACATTCATATGCCGCTGACGAAGCAGCGACAATGACGACCCAGTCTGGTCATTCTCCTCTGACCACTGGCATTAACATGGCATTTTCGCCAAGACAACTGCTGCTCACTGGATATTTTCTATTTTTCGGACCACTCTCTGTAAACCCTTGAGATGGTGAAAATCCTAGTAGATTAGCAGTTGCTGAAATACTCAGATAGGCTGATTAGATATTTGCAATAACAAGCAGTTGAACAGTTGTTCATAATAAAGTGGCCGGTGAGTGTATTCTGTAACACAACAAGTTAACCATAACACACGTCTCTTAAGGAGCTTAAACCCCTTAAAAAAAAATAAAAAAATAAACTTGTTTAGAAAAAGTAAATGTTATTTGGTCCCTCTAAAAATAACTTTGTCTCATCTGTCCACTTTAATGCTCCATAATTATTTTTTTTACTTTCTATGAGAATATTTGAACGTTTTCTATGAAGCCAAAGAGACCTCGGGAGAAGGCTCTTGTTTTGATCTCTTGCTTCTTTGATCCTTGTCCACAGGACCTCCTGTGCAGCCCTATCTTCTTTTGTTAAATCTTCTACAAACCGTGTAACAGCTTGTTTGCACACATCACAGCCCTTGGAAAACTTCCAAATCTCGTTTCTGCACTCTCGTTTAACAAACTGAATGATGACTTGCCTGCTGAGATTGTGCTCTCTCCTGCCAACACTAAGGAACACTGTCCACCATGTCACCCACATTTCACAACACTCCAGGTGCAACGTTCCTCTGATGTCTTCATTTTCCTTTTCTTTCACGCAGGTTCCATCTCCTTTTGTACCACTCCTGTTAGTTGAATTTCTCCATTAGCATCTTAATTTCCTTGCAAACTTTGCTAACTTGCTGCTCCAGTTCTCCAGTTTTGGTCTTGTAATGAGTAGTCTCTAGTTTTCTCGAGAGCTCTTCAATTCTTTCCTCCTGGATATCAAATATATCTGCCAGCTTTTAACAGCTTCCAATATTTTCTTATTAGTAGCATTGTCTTCGGACGGTTCTTTCTCTTCCACCGGCCTGTTTTTTTTCCGAATTTGGTAGCTTCTCGGGAGTAGCTAATGGCGCGCTCCGTTTGTTCATGTTGACGGTCTTGGTAGGCTACTTACAGACGTATAACTGTGATCCAATCATCCATAGAAGAGTAAAAAATGCTTGTTTTCTCTACCTACTGTATATCAAAGTCCTTGTATTAAATATGTTTGCAAAATAAGAGACTTAACGACTATATATCTTAACTTTGGAGGGACCAACTTAGAAGCTCTGAAAAGCTTTACCGCTCAGAGCGCTGTCTTGCCGTAAGTCCCGAGTGTTGCACTGGTGTGGTAAGAGCTTCCTTGTTGTGCCAACCCGACACATGACATCTCGCATCATGTGACGTATTTATACACAATAAATTATACATAATAAAGTTAGTGAAAAATGGTGAACTGCAGTGGACAGAAAAAATACAAAAAGGGTCTGCATTCCTCCTCATTTCCTCATTCAGGCCTGGGAGAATCATGGCTTGCAGTTTGAAGATCCAAAAAGTTGGAGCAGTTTTTTTAGTTGATCACCCCCTCTTGTGGTTGGTTTGATGTGCTCTATTCCTTTGGCTCTTAAGAGAGTCTCATTGCTGAAGTGATGCTGGTAGAAATGTCTTGCAATTGGATTGTTTGTTTTTATGGCGTGTAGGCTATGTGTTCACTGATGCGGTCCTTTAAGTCTAGGTGGGGTGTACCAAACTTTTTGGATCTTCAAACTGCAAGCCATGATTCTCCAAGGCCTTAATGAGGAAATTGATTTTAGACCCCTTTTGTAATTTTTTCTGTCCACTGCATTTTACCATTTTTTCACTTAGGCCTACTTTATTATATAGCCAATAGTTTGTTGTGCATCAATACGTCGCATTACGCGGGATGTCACGTGTCGGGTTGCCGTTGCGGACACAACAAGGAAGCTTTTACCTATCCCTATCACAGCACACCATGTGCAACACTCTAACGCCCTGACGAAGGCCAGTAGTCTGAAACGCGTCGGCGTTTTCCCACTCTTTTTCCGACCTTTCGACCTCCCATACAAGTGTACCTGTAACCGCTTCAGAGACCACTCCACTACCAAACGGAGGTAAGCCGGTCCACTGTTGTTTTTCCTGATATAATGCATAACTTTGTGATTTTAAAGAAATAAGTTAACACACAGACGAAATAAAATGGTTATTTATTGAATATTTTGAACTGGAATCAAAGCATAGAATTGAAAATGTCACAATTTAGCTTTTATGTAAAAATCAACTTTTTTAAACAGTAGAAAATAAATATCATCTCTTACTTGCAAATATAACCAATTTTAAACATTGCCAAGTGTTGCACCTTCACTAATCATTGTTTTTTCAACTATAAGAAAAAGCACACCCTCATTGCCTGCTCCACACGTTGATCTTTTATTGCATTTTCTGAAATTAAACACTCAAAAAGAAAATTATTGAGAGTTTCAGTGCCTTACAACATGATCAGCACAGAAAATAAAAGGTGAATAAAAAACAAGGTAGGCTACACAACACAACATTTAGACATTATCAGAAGTCTTTTAAAAATCTTTTCATTTCTTTTTTTCTTGTATGTGCTTTGAGGATGTTGAACATGTTACACACACACACACACACACACACACACACACAGCTTTTGGAGTGTTTGTAGGGAACTCAAAATCCAGAATTCATAAATTGGGTTGCAGTGTGGGATTTATGTGGGTACCAGCTCATGCTGGAATGCATTGGAATGAAGAAGCAGATGAAATAGCAAAAAAAAGACGGAAAAGTAGAATTAAATCTTGCTTTTGGCGTAATGAAAATGTATTCAATAATCTATAGGAACGATCAAGTCATTGCAAAAAGCATGGGACAGGGAACACAAGGGCAGACATTTATTTAATATACGACCATCTGTAACACATTGTGCGTCTAAAACCAGCATGGAGCAAAGAAACGACTACGTTAAGATGCTGAGGCTAGATTAGGACATTGTGGATATAAGTGGGCTGGCCCTGATCAAAAAACATCCTGACGGCAAGTGTCAGTGTGGACAGATGGAGACAGTCATGCATGTCCTCCTAAATCGTGATCCTAGATCAAGGAGTCCCGGAGAAAACAATAAAACTGCTGAAATCTCTATATTCCACTGGACTGTGCCAGTGTAAATAAGGACTAAATCATTCATGACTTCAGGCTGTGGGGGGCAGTAAAATGCCACTGCTGCGTCTATTCGGCCAGCCCAAAAGAAGTAGAGGAAGAAAGAAAAAGAAGAAGAAGAAGAAGAACCGGAAGTAGCTCGATCCACGAGACTCTTGAATCGTTGTAGGGACGAAGCCCACCGTTGAAGAAAGAAAGCAATCTATGAAAACTGGTTTTATACACAATGTAAGTATCAATTTAACGGTGTTGATGCGCTTAATACACAATTAAATTATAATTTACAATAATATCAAGACGGATATCAAAATCACATCGGCATATAGGTAACATCTACTATGCTAACATAGCCAGCATTTCCGTTGTTAGCTAGCGAGAGAAATCGCTGCAAGTTAACCAGTTAGAAAACCATTTTGTCTGGCTGTTTGCCGCCAGATAAGTTCAGGCCCGGCTGTGTTCGGAATGTGTATCTCTTTGGTTAATTAACGCCTTTGTGGCGAAATTGTAAAGTTACGCGTATTTTAAAAAACGTATCAGTAATGTTTTGCTTCATTTTTTAGGAGTCTGTTAACAAAGCCCAAGTCAGAGATGACCCCGGAGGAGCTGCAGAAAAGAGAGGAAGAGGAGTTCAACACTGGTCCCCTGTCTGTACTTACACAGTCTGTGAAGAACAACACACAGGTTCTCATTAACTGTCGAAACAACAAAAAACTGCTCGGAAGGGTCAAGGCTTTTGACAGGTATTGAGCTTTGTGTTATTTAATATTTTTATGATTTAGGCAAAAACTTTTACCATTTGGCTTTCTGACCAAATTCATTGATGCAGACTCCTTTCTCAAATATATAACTATAAACTACTTAAAGACTTTAAGAAGAGTTTATACTGTATTTTGCACAGCCTATGGGAAACATTTCTAGAAAACATCTCAAACCTGTTTGACTAAACATGTTTGAAATGTCAGCATTTTGTTCCTAAAAGATTATTTGTATGATGCAGACATACCCACTGTTCCCTCAATCCAGAATTGTGATACTCTTTGAGTAGTGTAGTGCGATAAGACGATCTTAGATTGTGAAGGATTACAACGTGTTGACAATCTGCCAAAGCAGAGAGATCGTAGAATCGTGCTACAGTGTTCATTCTATCGTGTTGCATGTTAAATTGCATCAATTTATTCGCAGACGTGTCTCCCCCTACCCCTTTGCTCCACAGCGGAGCAGGATTCACCGGTGAAAATGAAATTTAAGAGTTAGTCCGTAAAAGAACTCCATCCTTGTTATATGGAAATGTTTGAGATTTTTCCAAATCGACAGGGTGCAAGAAAGGTTATTTACAGAGTTTGCAAAGTAATTGCAACACAAGGAACCTGTTTAACGAGCCCAAGAGAAGTTAACATTCTGCCGAGAGTCAAACAGAGCGGAGCAGACAGTCAGTGAGGGGAAATATAATCCTGTTGTTTAAAATGTTGCTGTCTGTGTTTTTCTGCTCACTCTTGGTTTTTACAAGTTGCTTACAATCCTCTCCACTTGAAGCTCACCTGTTGTGATAACGGAAACGAGAATGAAATGACGTAGGAGCGAGGCGATCTTATCAGTGAGATCTGGACTACGGTGGTTAAAGGATACTTTGAACTGTACAATCGTTTATTTCTATGAATTGATTTCCATGCATGCTGCTTGATGTGATGTCATTCAGCAGCGCTTTTTCCTCTCGTTCAGTGTTTAGCAAGCAGGTGAGAGTGAGAAATCATGGTGACTCTGTCAACGTTGTCCTGCCCCCTCTATGAATAAAACTCTTCATTCAGTAAAACTTATTTTGACCTTGTGTCACAGAATAATCACATTATGGGTTATTTTTGATTATAAAAAAAATTCCAGCCTATAAACAAAACCAAAGTGAATCCAGTAATGTTATAGAAAATGACATAGCCTATGAACAAAGGCTGCTTGTATAAAGATACAGCTGTAGGAATTCTGCAGGGCAGAAATAGCACAGAAACACAAGAACTTGAAGTCTTGGCCTACATGTTTTTAAATGAATGCATCACTGTGTGAAAATGTACCTGATAAACACTAAAATAGATTTTGAGACACAAAAGAGGACACAAAACTAAATTATAGAATGTAGGAAAAAAATGTTCTTTGGGAGACTTCCGGACCCCCCAAAGACATATTTCAGATAGACCAAACTTTTTATTAGCACAGTTTTTGTGCATATAAAAACATTATACAGGGAAATAAGTTTAGTTGCCCTGGTCAGTAACTTGCTAATTAGTCTTTATGATCAGAATGAAGAAAACGTAATTAAATTGTGATACTGCCTTAAAAATCGTGATATATTTTTTTGGCATGATAGTGGAATTTAAGTTTACTAAATAAACCTTTTTTCAAATAGACTCAACTTATTAGCACAGTTATTGTCCATTTAAATTAGTCTGTAAGATAAGCATGAAAAATATTTGTGATAAAATCCTGATCGTGATCCTGCCATAAAAATGGTGATATATTTTTTCCTGTATCACCCACCACTACCCCAAGTATATTTCCCAAACTTTCTTTATCTGTATAATAGAGAGAGAGAGAGAGAAGTCCGCTGGTACCTCCCGTTAATGCACCAATTGAGATGGGACGTATCAATATAAAACAGAACCTTCTCATGCCTTGTTTCAATATTTTTCTGCAACTGTTTGCTGTGGATGCTATTCTGCACTCTTAGAGAGCGGTCACACTGGCAATCCGTACCGTGCACGGAACTCGAGCACGATTCCCCCCCCCCCCCCCAACGCTGCACCATTCCCCCACTCGTCAGCACGGCCCGCGGTCACACTGGATCAGGACTAACTGCCTGAGCACGATTACCTCTTGTACATAACGTTGTAATACAGCACATGCATTCTTTATGTTATTGTGATGCGTGCCCAGTTTACAAACAGGCGAACTAGAGAGAGCGAGAGAGAGAGACGCAGTGGAGTCCGCGTCTGCACATCGGAGAACAACACAGAGAGCATAATAGCTACTTTACTGACTTCGCGGCTTATTTTGAGTCACTTTAAAAAGATACAGCCGTAAATTGATTTAAAAAATAAAACAGACGAGCAGTCGAGTCCACATCCGCACATCGGAGAACAACACGGAGAGCATGACAGCTCCTTTGTGACTTATTTTCAGTCATGTTAGTCAGATACAGCCATAAAACTCTGGATTTCTCCATAATGAAGGCTGTCAGCGTTGTGTACCCGCCTGCTTATGCTCCTGAATGAAGTGTACCGTGCCCAAGCACACCTCTCCCAAGTGTGCCAAAGCCAAGGAAGTGGAGCGGTCACACTGGCCAAACGAACTGGATTTTAGGGTTGAAGCGTGCTTAGGCACAGTACGGATTTCCAGTGTGACTGCGCCCTTAGGGTCTGATTCACTAAAGGATAGTGCTGCTTTTGCACCCACTAAACTAGAGCTAACCAAATGGACCATCCCCAGGTGCCGTCCATCTGAACCAAGACTTATTTCATGAGCGCTTTTTACACAGTGCAGCCTTAGCTACTTTAGTGGTGGGCGATGTGAAAATATCTACAATTCATTTAGCAGACGCTTTTATCGAAAGCGACGTGCATCAGAGAGTAAGTACAACACAAGCAATGATCTAGAAAGGAGGAAATAACGCAAATGAACAGCTTTTAGTCCAATCGCACATAGGTGCTGACAGGCAATGTCTGATCCAACCTGTTGTGAAGGTTTCCCCTTTCATTGGCAGAGCGTAGTGGGCGGGAGGGAGTGGTGGGCAATATGGAAAAAAAATCACATTTTTTTTTTTAAGTCAGTATCACAAATTTATCACGATTTCTCTCATACTGGTCTTAAAAAAATGTTTGCAAGTTACTGACCAGTTTAACCACTTATTTCCCTGTATAATGTTTTTAAATGCACAAAAGCTTTGCTCATAAGTTTATTCTCTTAAAAAAATGTCTTTGTTGTGGGTCTGGAGGTTTCCCCCAGAACATTTTTAACACCAGATATGTCTTTCCCTACATTCTGATCAATTTTTATGTACAATTTGAGGGTTTTTTGCACCACTTTAAAATGATGATTTAGTATTGTCTTTAAATGTATTTTAGTGTTCATCAGGTACATTTTCATACAGTGATGCATTCATTTGAAAACATGTAGAATTCAAACATTTTACAGAATGTGTTAATTCTGTGACACATGATCAAAGTAAGTTTTACTGAAATAGTTGTATTCATGGAGGGGACAGTCACCATGGTAACTCACTGAAGGAGAAGAGAAAGAGCTGCTGACTGTCATCATTTCAATTAGTAGCCTATGATTGGAAATCAATGCATAGAAATAAATGATTGTAACTAGTTCAAACATTTTTGTAACAGAGGTCCGGACCTCGCTGATATGATTGCCTCCCACCGTTTCATAACATTGTTAAATCTCGTCTCCGTTATCGCAACAGGTGAGCTTCGAGTGGAGAGGCTTGTTAACAGGGTCTGAAATTAACTTTTTGACTCACCGGCCAAGGTGGCGGGTAGATGAAAAAATTTCACCGGCCAAACATATTTTTTACAGGCCGAAATAACAAATAGTGTTTTTGTGTCACATACACATCTGTTACAGTACATTTAATTGAGAAAGCATTATGTTCTGTTAAATTAATCACAGATTTAAGTCAAAGATTCAATAATTTTATCAGATCAGGAAATTGAGAAATTTAAAAAATATATTTGCTGGCCTTTATTTTTTAAATAGGTAGTTCCCAGACCCCCCCTGCTCCCCTCTGAACCCCCCCTGCATTACAACATTACAGACTAAAAACTAAAATCCATCAAGGAA
The DNA here is from genome assembly GCA_020745685.1 of Tautogolabrus adspersus. NCBI lineage: Eukaryota > Metazoa > Chordata > Actinopteri > Labriformes > Labridae > Tautogolabrus > Tautogolabrus adspersus. The sequence goes on from CM036545.1 coordinate 10,262,332, forward strand.
TAATAAATTATTCCACAAAACAAGTGTTCTCTTGATTAAGCTTCGACAACATTAGAGACTTAATATAATCAGCCTGTTCATTATTAGACGTGTGTGTAGCCTATCTCTTACTGCTCCTGCTGCGCGTGCATTTAGCACGCACTATATCTGCAGTGTTTATAACGCAGCGCTGTTTCACAGAGTCTGAGTGGAGAAGTTCACAGACTGAGACTACAGCGACTGTGAGATAACGTTGCTATCGTTATGTTAGCTGCAGACACGGTGAGCGTGAACGGAGAAAAGACGAACCGACCGGTTGACCGGATCACGTGTGTTCCCGACTTGGTCCGTATGGACCACGGATCAACTGTGTGCTGATGCACTAAAAGTTAAAAGGGGCGTGCCGTGTGTGTGTGTGTAAATGTGTGTGTGTGTGTGTGTGTGTTGAAATGTGTGTGTGTGTTGAAATGTGTGTGTGTGTGTGTAGCTGTGTCCCATTCCAGCAGCCGCAGCCTTCGGAGGGCGTGGACTTCGCGGTCCACGGAGCCACGTCCTCTGTGGACCGCGAAGGCTGAACCGAGCGGTTTCCGAAATGAGACGGTCTGGTCTACGAGAGGACTTCCGACTTGCGTCACTAACTGTTCTGTCTCCTAGCAACCCTGACAGCGTTCGTTTTTGACAGATCAGTTAACGTTTCTCCATTTCCTGTTGGAGAAGTCCCAGCAGCACTAGAATCAGGCCGTGTGTCCGGCTGTCCAGCACAGGAACAGCCAGGTTGATCCTGCAATACAGCAGGAACTCCCTGCTGCTTTTTTAATCAAATCAAATGCAAATACCCCGATATAAATATAGAATATTATAGATAGATTTTATATAATAGTCTTTACCTCTGTAGTACCTCTATAGTTGATGTTGATAATTTACACAATAGAGGTTACATTTTGGAAAGTATCCTGTGAAGCAGGGTTGTAATACATATCAGTATGAATACTGATACAACCATTAGGTTTTGGCATTTTTCTTAATTCCATCAGAAATCCTATTTCCTTATAGTGCCAGACTAACTGTAGGTACTTTGTTATATATGGAAGCTATGAGGATTGGATAAAGTGAAAGCACAGATGCTTCATACTTACTCTTGCATTTCTGATATTCTTACCTTTTCTTCCTGTGAGAAAATACTAGCAGCGGCTCCTTGATACTTATTCATCACTGGGACTGTAGCTTTCTGTAGATTTAGTCACATCATTTATCATTTTAAATACTCGAACATGTCTGGTTATTTTCTGCTCGCTAAGGTAGCTGGCAGTACAGTAAATAACGTGAAGTCTAAATATTTTCTTGGAGGAGGAAAAGCACGTGAGACAGCGTGGATTGAGTTTTGACCTGTAGTGAATCATGCTGCATTTCTTCAAATAAGTGAATCATCATTTTCATGCATTCATACATCATCCAGGTAAAATTAAAAGTATATTAAAATAACATCAAACATAACAAAATAAACAATTTATATTTCAATTCAAATTTTTTATTTATATTATTTTTCAATTAACCGCTCCAGCAGGGAGAACATCCTCTCCATCTGTGCCTCGCTCTTCTGCGCCCTCTTCTCTGCTTCCTCCCTCTGGATCTGAATGTCCTCTTGATGAGGTCCATTAGCTCCCCATCATAGTCCCTCTTTCTCTTTCCTCCTGCCTGGCTTTCCTCTCTTTCTCTCCCTATAAAAAGATGATTATTTTGTCGCTCATCTCTAGATTCTTCTTCCTAAACTTTCTAAAGCGTAACATCTGAGGTGTGCCCCTATTTGCTTGTGCAGAAAACAAAGGAAATAATTTGCCTTCCTTTTAACATTTTTAAGGACATACTTTGTATTGTCCCTGACCTCTCCTCCTCCTGGTCACCCACTGCCTCGCTTGGCCCAGGTGTGTCCTCAGGGATGGAGGCGATTAGGACAGGGGGTTTGGTGGAATGCCTCTGTCCCAACACTTCATCCATGAGGACAAACCAGGGCCAAGTTGCGGCAGTGGGTTTCCCATTCACGCCCTCTCCTGACCCTGGACACTTGCAATCCTAAGGCAGAGGAAATCAATCATGGCAGTAGACAACAACAGCAAACACAAATGTTAGCAGAAGTCAGTTTATTAATTTGTATGAATAGAAGTAATATAAATTCAATTTGAATGCATAGATTACATACTTTGTATTTCTTTTTAAGATTGTCTCATTTCTTTTTGGCCTGTATTGGGGTTACACTGCCAGCCAGGCCCATGGTCTCTAAATAGTTAATAATAATAATAATAATAATAATGCATTTGTTTTATATAGCGCTTTTCTAAACACCCAAAGACGCTTTGACATAGAAAAAAACAACAACAATCAGTAAACAAAACAAGAACAAAATCAATGTAAGGGGGGAGGATGGGAGTTAGTGATTGTAGGCAGTGTTGAAGAGGTGAGTTTTTAGAGATTCTTATTACAGAGAGAAAAGAACAGAACAGGGAAATCACGTTAACACACATCCCTCACAAATCATTTATGTTGGATGTGATGCCCTATTTTGGATTTAAAAAAAGAAAAGTCAACAGTTTGCATCCATGTGACACCATTAACTGGGTGTCTTATTATTGTGGGCTTTACATATGATGAGGACTAATTATAGCCTTAAGTACAAGATGGTCAAATGGCGATATGTCCCGTTGTTTTCCTTAATGTTACCTCCAAGCAAAGCTGGCAGTGTTCTTGGCTCCTTTGAACAGGTGATCGTTTCTCCCTCGCAGCTGGATGAACTGAGCTGTATGCTCTTTGCTCCCTAAAATAAAACGAAATATGTTTAAGCAAAAATAACGTTAAATTAAGCTTCACTCCGTTTGGCTACTGGAGTAATATTAAACTGAAAACCAAACAGAGTTCACAACCCGTCCAAATGTTTTTAACTTGACCATTTGTGTACGTGGCAAAGTCTGTTAACTGAACTAAAGAAAAACAAAGTGATGTAAAGTAAAATAAAGTTAACTCAACTAACGTTAGCTGCTAGTTAGCCGTGTCTTACTTATCGCTAACCTGACAGCATTAACGTTACGGATCCCGCAACATCAGTGAGCAGGAATCAACAAATATTAGGCTTTTAAGTCGCCTTCCTTTTTAAACATGCTTATCGTTAGCTATTCCAATGAAATAAAACCCAATACTTGCATTTAAAAGTGAAAGATAGATCAGCTGCGGAGGTCGGGGTTGGGGATACCGGGGATGCCATGTTGATTGTTGTTGAATGTCCCTTGCGCGCAATGCATCTTGGGAAGGGAAGGCTGCAAAGGATCCAACCGTTGCAGCCTCCAAATCGGGGAAAAGAAGGCTGCATTTCTCGGCCGCATTCGGAGGAGCCGCTGAATTGGGACAGCACTTGTCGCGCCGGTGTGACGCATTCGGTCTTAAAATGCAGCCCACGAAGGCTGCGGCCACTGGAATGGGACACAGCTTGTGTGTGTTGAAATGTGTGTGTGTTGAAATGTGTGTGTGTGTGTTGAAATGTATGTGTGTGTGTGTTGAAATGTTTGTGTGTGTTGAAATGTTTGTGTGTGTTGAAATGTATGTGTGTGTGTTGAAATGTATGTGTGTGTGTGTTGAAATGTATGTGTGTGTGTGTTGAAATGTTTGTGTGTGTGTTGAAATGTATGTGTGTTGAAATGTTTGTGTGTGTTAAAATGTTTGTGTGTGTTGAAATGTATGTTGGTGTGTCTCAGGCAGCGTGCTCCACAATGCTCTCAGTCATGACAGCAGAGAGAGGAGCAGGTATCTGCAGCTACATAAAACGCGCTAAATACTCAGCATAGTTTTTATTACTTTATGGTAAAACATTTACCCGCCCTGTGGCGGATAGCCCTCTGAAATGAACTCGCCATGTATGTATGGAGAAGAGAAGGGGACCGAGCACTGACCCTTGGGGGCACTTGTGTATAAATTGTGCGCTTCTGACACTTCTCCCTTCCAAGACACTAAAGATCTCCCTGAGAGGTAGGACACGAACCAGCAGAGGGCAGATCCTGAGATGCCAAGTTCAGAGAGCATGGATAGGAGGTTTTGATTGTTAATTCTGTCAAAGGAAGCATACAGGTCTAGCAGCAATAGAACTGAGGACTGACCCGCAGCTTTAGCCACTCATAGCAATTCTGTTACTAACAGTAGTGCAGTCTCAGTAGAGTGGCCCCGCTTAAAGCTGGACTGACTGTACAGCTGTACAGTTAACTTGAGATTTTTTTCTTGGCACAGTGCTTAAAACACATCATCTGTTAGTTTAGATGCGTTTCCCCTTCGTTTCCCTTTTCTGGTGTCCAACATTATCCAGATTGAAGCTCAAACTATGAAGAAATATGTTTTTATTTATTTGCAGAATGGCCCGCACATTTTCACAGCTGGTCTAGAGTTTGAGTAAGGGTCTGCACATTCTCATGTCACGCTGATTTTTATACATCCCGACGTGTGCGTGAAACACAGCTTACTCAACACTTTAGTGCAGTGGTTCCCAACCTTTTCCAACTCAGGGCCCACTTTTAAGTCTCAAAAATGTTCGCGGCCCACCTCCGACCCTATAAATACGGAGGCCATGTAATGCGTTGTCTGTCTATGCATGTATAATTTTTTTAAATGCACAAAAACTGTGCTGATAAGTTTAGTCTGTTTTAAAATGTCTTTGTTGGGGGTCTGGGGGTCTCCCCCAGAACATTTTTAATATCAGAAATGTCTTTCCTACATTCTGATCAATTTTTATACACAATTTGAGGGTTTTCTGCTCCACTTTAAATGAATGATTTAGTATTCTGTCCTCTTTTGTCTTTTGTGTGTAGCAAGATGGAATAAACACATTAGCCCGGTTCTACGATCTCTCTGCTTTGGCAGATCGTCAACACCTTCACGATCTAAGATCGCTATATCGCACACCACTATTCTCTCTCTCTCTCCCCCCCATCATCATACTATTTTGGAAATGATTTGGCGGCCCACTTGCAATACTTGGGGGCCGCGGGAATCACTGCTTTAGTGCAAACAGCAGACTTCAGATTTAAAAAATATAAAATTAATTCCACCCACATTTCAGCAAATTCCACGATATTTTGCATTTTACAGTTGATTCCATATTCATTGTCAAATTCCGCAAGTGGAAATCATTTGGCCCTTTAGAATCTGCTCACAGCATGACTGCAGCTCTAAATCTGCATGTGTTGACACAGCAACGGTGTGAGCTGCAGCTTTAAGGCGACTCAGCTCGCATGTACTGATAAGGCTTAAACTGTGTCCCTTGTCTGACTATTTATACATGACTCCTCTGACAACTACGGATATTCCTAGATTTTGTTAAACTCAAAGGAACATTTAAATCACTAGAAAATTGGTTAATGACATATACTGTTATTTTCTTTCAACTGAAAAATTAACCTGTTCAAATGCTATCCAGCATCCTTATTTCAATATGTACTCTCCTCACTGTCAATGCAGGCACTGCAACATGGTCTTGGAGAATGTGAAGGAGATGTGGACAGAAGTGCCCAAGAGTGGGAAGGGAAAGAAGAAGTCAAAGCCAGTGAATAAGGATCGCTACATTTCTAAAATGTTTCTGCGGGGTGATTCTGTTATCATCGTGCTGAGAAATCCTCTGATCACTGGGAAATAACTAAGTCTATATGCACCAGTCTTTACCCTTTCTTTGTGCTATTTTCTAATGCTTTTTGTGTTTTCATTTAAATAATAAAAGTTTTGCCTGGCTTCAGATGTTTTGATTGTTGTTTTTTACTTCAGGCTTTCATGTTTACTACAGCTTTCTGAAACACATTTTTTATTATATAAAGTGGTGTCAGTGTTAACTTAATAAATGTATGAAACTATGCATCCATTTCGTTTAATAAGGAAAATCATAATCATATAATAAAATCCACAGAATATCTTTGACAAAAGATTGTTCTGTATCCTTCCGTCTCACTGCCTTTGGGCAGACAGCTTTTTCTGTGAAAGCCAAGATTCAGTCGAACAACCTCCTGGATGACAATAAAAATATAATTCCAGCGGCAGCTTTAAATACAAACTTAGAATTCTACTAAAAAACACTCAACTCTGTAACCACTGATTTTATTTCAATGAATCTTTATTTGCATAGCGCCAATGCATTAACAAAATGTAATCTGAAGACACTTCAAAAAAGATCAGGTCCAGACAGTTCTATTTACAGAGACCAAACGTGCATCCACCATTAGCAAATCCCTATGCAAAATAAGTCACCTTGAGTAGAACCAGATTTGTTTTAAACAGCAATCTGCTGGGGCTGTGTTGGGATTGGAGAGAGGATAGAGGACAAACAAATGCATTAACAACGCATCAAACAGATTTATGATTACAATGCTAGTAAATGATGGTAAAGCATGTATGCTAGTAGCAGGAAATAAAGTGAATGAAATTTGACTCCATTCTAACATTGACTACAATGACAAAATGTGGAGGACTAATAATGTTAATTATAGCAGTTTAAGTCCAGCAGTTCTAGATTCATATTAACAATTATAAAAATGATAATAGATGTCAGACTGATAATGGTTGTAGCTATCTGAGTGTGGCAGGTCCACAGCAGCAGGCCGTTTGCAGCAACGATCCAATCCAGAGGAACCTACCAGATAAAGGAGCTCAGGAATTCCCAGTAAGATATACGGTTATTAATCTAAATGGTGCATGAATATTTAAAGTTATTGACATGTAGGGCTGGGAATCTTTGGTTGTCTCACGATTCGATTTCGATTCTTGGGGTCACGATTCGATTCAGAATCGATTTTCGATTCAAAATGATTCTGGATTCATTGATCCATGGATTCAAGGTCTATTTATGAATTAGTACATACACTATATTGCCAAAAGTATTAGCTCACCTGCCTTGACTCGCATATCAACTTAGGTTACATCCCATTCTTAATCTGTAGGGTTTAATATTACGTTGGTCACCCCTTTGCAGCTATAACAGCTTCAACTTTTCTGGGAAGGCTGTCCACAAGGTTTAGGAGTGTGTTTATGGGAATTTTTGACCATTATTCCAGAAGCGCATTTGTGAGGTCACACACTAATGTTGGACGAGAAGGCCTGGCTCTCAGTCTCCGCTCTAATTCATCCCAAAGGTGTTCTATCGAGTTCAGGTCAGGACTCTGTGCAGGCCAGTCAAGTCCATCCACACAAAACTCTCTCATCCATGTCTTTATGGACCTTGCTTTGTGCACTGGTGCACAGTCATGTTGGAACAGGAAGGGGCTTTCCCCAAACTGTTCCTACAAAGTTGGGGGCATGGAAATGTCCAAAATCTCTTGGTATCCTGAAGCATTCAGAGTTCCTTTCACTGGAACTAAGGGGCCATGCCCAGATCCTGAAAAACAACCCCACACCATAATCCCCCCCTCCACCAAACTTTACACTTGGCACAATGCAGTCAGACAAGTACCGTTCTCCTGGCAACTGCCAAACCCAGACTCGTCCATCAGATCGCCAGATGGTGAAGCGTGATTCGTCACTCCAGAGAACACGTCTCCACTGCTCTAGAGTCCAGTGGGGGCGTGCTTTAGACCACTGCATCTGACGCTTTGCCTTGTACTTGGTGATGTGTGGCTTGGATGCAGCTGCTCGGCCATGGAAACCCATTCCATGAAGCTCTCTATGCACTGTTCTTGAACTAATCTGAAGGCCACATGAAGTTTGGAGGTCTGTAGCGATTGACTCTGCAGAAAGATGGCGACCTCTGTGCACTATGCGCCTCAGCATCCGCTGACCCCGCGGCGTCGTTTTTACGTGGCTTACCACTTCGTGGCTGAGTTGCTGTCGTTCCCAATCGCTTCCACTTTGTTATAATACCACTGACAGTTGACTGTGGAATATTTAGGAGCGAGGAAATTTCACGACTGGACTTGTTGCACAGGTGGCATCCTATCACAGTACCACGCTGGAATTCACTGAGCTCCTGAGAGCGAACCTTTCTTTCACAAATGTTTGTAGAAACAGACTGCATGCCTTGGTGCTTGATTTTATACACCTGTGGCCATGGAAGTGATTGGAACAACTGATTTCAATTATTTGGATGGGTGAGTGAATACTTTTGGCAATATAGTGTACTTCAAGATCTACCCAGGTCATCTGTGAGACTGGCTGAATTTCTTGTTGCTCTATTTGGCATTAAAGAGCCAAAAAAATAATTTAAAAAAATATATTAAAAAATTGATTTTTGGAAGTTATGAATCGACTTTAAATCTTAGAAGAGAAGAAGCACGATTTTTACATAAATCGTTTTTTGTCTCCACCTCTACATGTAGTAATTTCGAATGCATACAGTGGGAGAGGAAGAGACAGGAGCTCTGTGTTCCAGGTCCCTAAGCAGTCTAAGCCTATGGCAGCATAACTAGGGCCTGATCCAAGCCTATGCCATCCCTTACTGTAAGCTTTATCGAACAGGAAAGTTTTAAGCCTACTCTTAAAAGTGGAGAGGGTGTCTGCCTCCCGGACCCTAACTGTAGATGATTCCAAAGGACCGGGGCCTGTTAACTGATGACTACAGTACTTTCAGCAACTGTAGGTACTACAAGTAGGCCTGCATTCCGTACTGTTCTAGATGGGTTATATTAAAGAACTATGAGCTCTTTAAGATATGATTGTGCCTGACCATTAATAGCTATGTAAGTGAGAAGAAGGATTTTAAATTAACTTCTGGATTTTATATACGTAGAGCCAGTTTAAATATCATTCTCTCTAAGATTGGTTGCCACTGCTGCTTTGTTTTAATTAATTTATTATAAAAGTAATATGGTATCAGTTAGGTTAATTTTTTTCTTCCCTTAAGAAAAATATACCTTTGCTGATTGTTTTTCTTTTCATGTCGGCTTATGAAAATAGTTTTAATTTGGTATCTATCTCTTTCTTTACATACTGTTGAAATAGATGATTGTAGTACTTTTAAACACCATATTTGATATAATGCTGTTTCAATATTGTTAAAAATAAAATGTGTTATTCTTGAGGGAAGACCTTCCCTCCGATCCATTTCTTACTGCCAACAGCAATCTCTTAAACTGTTAGGATTGGGCTATCTCCTAGTGGGTTTAAGGGAAGTTTAAGGGGTAGTCTTGTGTTAAACTTAAGCCTTTTTTGGGGCCCTGTCACATGGAATTAACAAATGCATCAACTAGTTTTTCTGCATTGTTTTGAGACAGGATAAGCCTGATTCATGCGATGTTGCAACGGTTAGAAACAGCTGTCCTTGATTTTTTTTGTAGAAGATTGCAGGACATAATAGAACTTAAACTCTTAGATTCCTCACGGTAGCACTGGATGCCAGGCTGATGCCATCTATGGCATTTATATTATTAGAATATGTCTCTCTGAGGTGTTTTGGGCCAAGCACAATAACGTCAGTGTTGTCTGAGCTAGGTAGCAAAACATTTCTGGTCACCCAGGTCAAATGTCCTTGAGGAGTGCTTCTAATTTCCATAACTGATTGTTGTTATTTGGTTTCCTTGATTTGTATAATTAAGTATCATCTGTATGGAAATTAAAATATATGGAGTGTTTCCCCATAATATTACCTGGAGGACGTTGAGAAGAATCAGTCCAAGCACTGAACCTCGTAAAACTCCTTAAGTAACTTTGGTGTGGACAGAGGACTTATCATTATAATGTAGAAACTGAGATAGATCAGATGAAAATGATTTAGACCAACAATCGTGTCTAATGCAGTGAGACAGAAGAAGTACAGAAAGAAGTCCACTTTCTGAAGCAATAAGTCATTTGTAACTTTAAACCAGTGTAGTCTTAGTGCTATGGTGGACTCTTTATCCTTACTAAAGGTCCTCAAATAAACTAAAGTTATGGAGAAAGTCACACAACTGATTAGCCATACTTAGTGAAGGATCTTTTTAATAAAGGGAAGGTTAGATATACTGTAGATTTAAAGTTAGCTAAGGTGCCTGAATCAAAGTAGGAGTTTTAAGAAGAGGTTTAATTACAGCACCTTGCATCTTGTGCACTGTGGTACATAACCTGTCAATAAGGACATATTCATTCCTAGTCCAGAAGTACTAACTAAGGGAAAGAGTATGTCATCAGTTGACACCTCACATCGTGTTCTATTGCCTAGGGTGGAGCTCGCCCTTGAAACCTCTGGGATTGGCAGAGCCTCAGGAACAGCCATGAAAGTATCCCTTGCCACACAACATACTCCTTTTGTGAATAACTTTCCTCTTTACACAGATCTAGTCTTAACTTTTAGGGGAAATTCTAAGAAAATGTCATGATTCTAAGAACTTTCTAAGAATTTAGTCACTAGGAGCAACTCTTAGTACTAAGGAGGCTTTGTGAATACAGCCCCAGGTTAATGAACCGGCCCTCGCACCTTTGCTACTTTGACCCATTTTTTTAAACCAAAAGCTCAAAATTGCTGACTTGCTGTTGAGTTGGCAATATCGGTCAAGCGGCTTTTCTGAAGGTCCTGGCATGATCCCAAAATCCCAGGTTGATTGTGCCACAGGAACTGAATTTTGAAATATTGTAGGAGGTGCCGCTGAGTCATTAAGCCATGCCCAACAACGAATGACTATAGGCATTAACTTGTATGTAATTGAGTGAAGGCTGGGACACTTATCATACATGCAAAATTTGGAGAAGATTGAGCTCTGTATATGGAAGTTTTAATGATTTATTTTGGGCAATTGGCCAAAAAAACTCTGACCTGTGGGAGCACGGGTGGCCTAATGGTTAGCTTGCACCCCCCATGTCTGTACATGGGAGACTATAGTCCTTGAAGCGGACGGCCCAGGTTCAAATCAGACCTATGGCTCCTTTCCCAAGGTTTTCCCCACTCTCCCCAATTTCCAACTCTAACTACTGTCCTGTCTATACACTTAAACAAATTGGAGTTGATCACATGAAACCCCTAGTTCTATTTATTTGTTTGTTTAAATATGAAGCCTGTATATTGCCTTTTGAAATTCAAGTCAAAATGGCAAAATTCCTGTGCGTTTTTCACTATTACTATAATACACTTTTTTTGTTGGTCTGAACAACTCGCATGCACGAAACCACGATCACAAGAATGAAGAAATGTCAACCATGCTTGAATTCTGTACAAATTTTGGGTTTGTTAAAGCCTTCAAATATGCAATTCATCTGGCAGTAGAATAATTTAAAAAGGGTCACCTGTTCGGTGCTTGGGTTCTAAATAGTAGGGACATTTAAGGTATGATGCATCAAAACCCAAGCTACTAGGCCTACAAAGAGTTGAAGTGATAAAGAAGGTTTTTGCTTAATAAACATGTGTATAAGGGACAACACCATGTTTATGGACAAAAATTACTAAAGCTAAACTGAGCAGGATTCAACACTAATTTTGGAATTTGATGCCATTCATCTCTTCAAAAAATTATGATACCCAGAAAACCTATTTATATTCTCACACAATCAAAAATCTCTCTACAATTGACCAATTAATTGGACACCATCGAAGATCAGGGGTTAGGTGCGAGCAATTGGAGAGAAAGTAAGGAGAGACTAGCTGTGAGGTTGTTAAGACAATTAACAAAGTGGTCTGGAGGGGGTTGGCAGAAAGGGGCAGCAGCCTGAAATGGAGAGAGATGAGGGTGTGAAGTGACAGTCAGCACATCTGGTGTCATCAATAATGTAGTGGGCCTCTAAATGTCTCTTTGTCACTTATTGAGCGTTGCCGACTGAATTCAAACCCGACACCTAAGACCCTGTCAGGGGAGTTTGAGAAGTAGATTGGGGTAAAACAACAGAGAAGGCTGCCTAAGAAAACCAGAGAAATATGAAGCAAAACTTTTGCTGAGGCATTTTCTGATATATGTAATGTAAATCAATTAAAATTTCAATTGTTATGATTAATCGCATTTTCAATCACGTTTGAAAATGTTATTATTTTGCATTTTAAAACAGTCCACATCGACATTGTAAAGTTATTCTTATTAGTGTCTTGAATTGGTAATCAAATGAGTGCAAAGAAATGTACTTTATTTTATGATCTTGACTTTAAGCTTTTTATTTAAATAAGTGCTGCATTGCTCTGAAATGGCAAATGGACTTGACTTGTTTAGCCCTTTTCTAGTCTTCTTTTTACACGGCATTTCACATTCACCAATTCACATCACATTCACACACTAATGGTAGATGTCATGTAATGTGTCCATCAGTATTAACTAACTCCATTTCATACACATTTACACTCCGTCCACACAGCAGTGGGATCAAGTTGGGGCTTAGTGGTTGCACAAGAACACTCGAAATGTGACTGCAGGATCTGGGGATCAAACCCCCCTACGTCAGGTTAAGAATGATCATTCAAATAAAAGAATAAAAGATCAGTGGCGCTAAAAAGATAAAATCATTAACCTAAGGAGCATTCAGTAATCTGATCGCAGAGGGGATGAATGATTTTGAGTAGCGGTTAGTCCACGAACATATTTAGCTACTTTATTAGCTCCATTGCTACTGAGAGTGAAGCATAACAACTGATATGCCTCAAGCTCTGAGGCGTATCAGTATTTACATAGTAATAAGGTTGGTCGCGTTTTGTTGAAGGAGGTGGGACATGACCTTATGTACTTTAAAGCAGATGTAGAGCCCAGTCAGAGTCTTAACGTTGCAATCACTGTGCCTGGGTTTTAGTTTCAACGTCAGGTGAAATACAAACAGCTGGCTGCTGGTGTATTGCAGACAAAGACTACACAGATAAACACATGAAACATTTTTCACACATGCTTCCAAGATTAGTGGATGATTTTGTTGAAAAAATATGAAGCTCTGCCCCAAATACATGGATCTTTCGAAAATACAGTAGGCAGATAACAGAAGTGATGTGTAGTAGATACAACAAACATCACATCTGAATAATACATCTGTAGTCCACTATGGCCTACAGGTGGAAATTAGCTCATGGCTGCAATCTGGCATATTCACATGTTTATGGTCATTAATGTGCACTGCATCTATATTAAATCAATAAATAAAATGCCAGCAGCTGCTAGCATAAAGGTTGAGGATGTATAGGGCTCAATACTTCTTTGAAGATGTTACTCATTGTCATTTAATAAACATCCCAGCCTGTGTCTCTGGAGTTATCGGTGCATTCTCCTTCATTTTTGAGTTTATCACTTGACACGGTTTAAGATCTTGTATCATGAAATCGCATTAGACAGCATAACAGGAGACTAATACAACATGAAATTAACAAATTATGGATGAAAAGGAGTGTAACATCAGTTCAAAAGTTGTGGCTACACCAGCTCTGTCAATGTACTTTCTCACTTTTCACTTGAAATAAGCTCACCACTCAAATTCACCAGACCAGACCAGCACAGATCTTGATCATTTTATCAATTTTTGAGATCAGGTTAATTGGCACTGTTTGAGAGAGGATCTCGAACACCTTCAGACGCCTTATTGCCCGTTCAACATGAATGCGTGCGTGAGCTATTCGCTGTGTGTGAGTCACCTACTCGTTGGTGAGCTGGCATCTTTTGGGTGTGAATGCTGGAATGATCAAGTAAATGGTAAATGGACTTGAGCTTGTATAGCGCTTTTCTAGTCTTCTGACTACTCAAAGCGCTTTGACACCGCATGTCACACCTACCCATTCACACACTGATGGTAGTGGTTGCTATGTAGTGAGACCATCAGAAGTAACTAATCCCATTCATACACATTCATACGCTGCCGATGAAGCAGCGGGAGCAATTTGGGGTTAAGTGTCTTGCCCAAGGACACATCGGACATGTTGCTGCAGGAGCTGGGGATCGAACCCCCAAACTTCTAGTTGAGGGACGAAAACTCTACCAACTGAGGCACAGCCGCCCAAAGTTCACTCTATGCTCCTTCAGCAAGTCCCTCGCAGTAAAACTACGATCAGCCATCAGCTCATCTCTCGCACGCATATAGTCCAGAAATCCTGAGTTCTGCGTTATGTACCTGTCACTGCATTTGCCATATTAAGCATCAGAAATGGACATGAATATTTCAAAGGGAGCAATTGCCACTAAATAGTTCACAATGTTGCTGGCATAGTAGTGACTATATGATTCACTTCTAGAGTCCAGGGGCTTCATTTATTTACAGTCCGTATGCATAGATCTGTGCATAATGAGTGTGTAAGAACATTTACACGCAAAGAATGGAATTCATCAACCTGTACTTTTACTTAGAAACGTGTGTAAATGTAAGCACATCTCTGACCATGCTTACGCACAGAATCTAGCGGTATAAACAAATAAACAGCACTACGAGTGTCGCAGCACGCCTTAATATAAACGTAGATGCATGATCCGAGTTTACTTTAATTAAAACCCCAAAATTTGTGATTTTGTCTATTTTGAATCCGAGACATTGCCTTATTGGTCTCGAAACTTAAAAAGACAGCTGTTGACAGGCATTTAAAATGTGTTGTTATGGCTCATTTTGCACTATGAGAGGATTTGGCAAACCCTGCGGTTCGCAGACAGCGCGTTTCAACAGAGCGCAATGATCAGTTTGGTCCAGCTTGTTCTGTTGGAAGAGTATCACTGCTTGTTTATCATCCCAGAGAGAGCTGTGCCGCCGATGACGCTGAAAATGCACTGTCCACGGGGGAAATTGTGTGGTATTCTGTTATACTCCAGTTGCAAACACTTCTAGCTTTTGTGCCGTGATAGGTCTTTTATTTTGCACTGAGCTTTATATCAGACGTCTTCTTCTTAAAGTGTTTCCCGCTTGGACCAACAGAATTTACAGCAATTGTCACCTTCTCTCATGCTTTTTTTCTTAAAGGTTTTCTTTTGTTAGTAACTTCCCGACCAAGAGAACAAACAAATAATTTATTTAGTTCACTTAGCGCAAGAGCTACTAACCTTATTTTATTTATTTATTTATTAACATTTCTATTTCCATTTCTGTTGCTACAAAGATCCTTTTCTTTGCTCTCGTCATTATTCCGGGGAGGTTAATATAATCATGTGGTTTTTAAAGAGGTGTGTTGTTACCACATATGGTTAATTGGAGGCGTTTCTAAATGCAAATGTCATCATCACATCACAGCTATAACTTCAGATTGGTGTGTGGTGTTGCTAAGGCTATTTGGTTGTGCGTGCACAAATTTGAGCACGTTAGCATATCTTTTAGAACATTTGGCAAATATTTGGCAAAATAAAGAGTCTTGAATTGATAACTACAACTTTTAAGAAAGATATAAATGCATGCAGTAATTTAAGAATGTAATTTGTGCAAAAATACTTAAAAACTCAAACTTTCTGTCCTCTATTACAAAACCAAATCTGATCAAAACTAAATAGTAGTAGTTTCCAAATATACCTTTTTGGTAGACTGTAAATAGAGCGTTGTTTCACCTTCCTGCTTATTTACGGTCTCTCCCTTTTTTTCCGTTTTAAGGCATTTGTTAACCTTTCCGCTGGCGGGCTTCCCCTGGGAATCATATGTTTCACATCACAATGCACCACAACTATGGGTAATTCCCTCACACTAAGGGTATATCCGAATTGCAAAGTGCCTACACAATCTGTCAGTAGGCAGTAGTCAGTAGACAGTACCTACTATCCGTGCTGTATACTTTTAGTACCTACTGTTCAGTAGGTGCGCACAGTAGTCAGCTATTTGTTCCTACTTCGTCTGATTTATTCAGTATGGAAGTAGCGTCATTTGCGTTGCCCAAACTGGCCGCATCCATCCTGTTTTTTTGGGGGGGTTTTTAGCTTTATTCAAGAAGAATAATGTGCATATAAAGTCAGGTAAACAAAAAAGCGAAATCATAATGTAAATCAAGTAAAAACAGATTAAATAATAAAATAACATACAGTACATACAGGAAAGTACAAATGAAAGACAGTAGCCTAAAGTAAAATAAGCCAATAAAGACGCATACATAAATATGGAAATCATTATTTAAATAGAGGGGAAACGTTTTTTTTAATAATGCATACATTTGTTACATTTTTTGTTGTTAATGTAAAGGAGCGATTTCAGGAGGGACTTTAATTCTAGATTAAAAATTGATTCAATTAATCCATCCTTGATTGTTTTGATTTGGAGGCGCACGTGAAGTGACGTTTTACATTTAATTTTGCACAGCATTGTGGGTGTTAAAATATAATTAATTTCCTGAAAGGGTGCATCCAAACCATACTGCACAAAACCCGGAAATTAGTATCCATGCTAAAATGTTGAAATGTTCAGTCTATTGAGGTGGACCCAAAAAATGCCTACTGAATGACGAGGGTTCAGTCTACTGAAACCCCCTACTGAAAGGTCAGCGCTCCATACTGAACTGTGGCTTTTCGGAAAGGGCCAGCGGCAGGCTTTGGGAAAAACTTCCCTCCCTCAGGCGTAAACAGGAACTGTGTGTTACCATGGTTTCTCAGCGGCATCTTTTTTTTTTTTTAGCATTCTGTAAAAATCTTTATGTAGATTATTCTTATTCTTCTTTAGTAAGTTATATTAGTGTAGACTAATAAAAACTCAACTTAAAACTCAATGAACAAAAAACTGAGGTACTTCTGTTTGCCCCCCCGGACTCCACCAACTTCATCTGCAAAAAACTTGGCCCACTGTCTTCCTTTGTGAAACCCTGCGCAAAAAACCTTGGCGTGACTTTTGATTCCACCTTCAAATTCGACAAACAAATAAACTCAGTTGTCAAAGGATGCTTCTTCCAATTACGAAACCTAACAAAAATAAAACCATTTCTATCATTCCAAGATACAGAAAAGCTCATCCATGCTTTTATTACCTCCCGCCTGGACTACTGCAACTCACTCTATGTTGGAGTCAGCCAGTCCTCCCTCTCACGGTTGCAGTATGTTCAGAATGCTGCGGCAAGATTTTTAACAGGTACACGCAAACGAGAACACATCACCCCTGTTCTCGCCTCCCTGCACTGGCTACCTGTAGATCTTAGAATCCATTTTAAAATTCTATTACTTGTTTTTAAGTCACTGCATGGTCTAGCCCCCCCTTATTTAACAGATCTTTTAACCCCCTACACCCCATCACGCCCACTTAGGTCCTCTGAACAGTCCCTTCTTGTAGTCCCTCAAGCTCAGAGAAAACTCAGAGGTGACCGTGCCTTCTCAGTGGCTGGCCCCCGTCTGTGGAATCAGCTGCCCCCCCCCATCAGAGAAATTACCTCATTAAATTCATTCAAATCCAAATTAAAAACTCACCTTTTTTCCCTGGCCTTTGAAACAAGCTGAAACAGCCCCCATATCTTTATTCTAGGTATGTATCTGCATGTATGCATGTGCATGCACGTATGAGTGTATGTACTGTATGTGTATGTGTATGTAATACGTATGTAGTACCTATATGCAGTTTTACTCTATATAGGAGTCTTCTACTCTTGCTTTTTATGGTTTTATGGCTTTCTTTGGTGTTGTGTTTTTGTTCTGTTTTATGCATTACCTGTAAAGCACTTTGGTCAGCTGAAGCGGTTTTTAAATGTGCTATACAAATGAACTTGACTTGACTTGACTTGACTGGACTAATAACAAAATTATTAGATGGAGCCTACATTCTTTATTGTAATTCATAATCTAATGTTAGCCTAAGTTAATTCATTGTAATTTCATAGAACAGGTTGTCCTAAATTAATGCAAAGGCAAGGATACTATTGTTGTATGTCAGAGCAGCAAAAAGTTAATTTTTTTTTTGTAACTAAAGTTTGTATTGAGATTTCACAAAGACATCAAAAAGTAGAAAAATAAGAAATAAATATTAACAGTGAGAAGTTGTGTGCAACATGATTTAATATTCCTTTGTTTTTGCATTTTTGTCTTTACAATAAAATAAACAACTCAACTGAAGGAAGAAAGAAGGGTAGGCCTATATATTTGATCCTCAATACAATATACATTTTAAGTTTTTAACATCTGTATGACAATATTAAATGTCTATCTTAGTTTGAGCAGTGTTCGTACAGGCACTTGCATGGAACTTTAGTAGGTTGCTTCCTCCATGTCGACACACACAATAGGCGGAGGCTGGTGGAGGGTTTTATAACCCACTACCTCTCCCCGCTATTTGGTTTGGGACGGACTTAATATGGCAGACCCTCCACAAGGAAGCACAAACGGAGTGGTAGTGGGTAGGGGGAGGGTGTAGTGGCTGGTTTGAAAAAGACCCTCACTTTGCACGGAATAATGTCATAGATGGATTGAAATGTCTGCACAAATCATTTTTGTCTGTTCTGCCCAACTATGAGTCAAAAAGATTCTTCTTCATGTAGTGTTTGGAGAACACTTCTCCTTTTCTCCTCATCTTGAGAAACTCTTAAAAGTCCTCCTCACTACTCCTTACAGTTTCACACACTAAAAGGACAGATACCTTCTAAAGATTTTTATGGTGGCAAGTAACAAAGCAATTTCTAAATGTTGGCTTCAGAGGAACCCTCCCACCAAGACACTCACGAAAAACATCATGAATTCCATCAGTGGTATGAAAAAAATGACTTATCCTGCAACTTCAAAAGGAAAAGGGAGAAGAATATTGGAGAAAATGGGATTTATACAAACATAAAGACTCTTAAGTATACATCTCTTTTCATTACAATGTCCCATGCGTTATGTACTGTACCTGTGCCTTTTACATTCTCGCATTTGATTTGATTTTCTAACACTTGTGTTGCCCTAGTCCTTACTTGTTCAATGTTTCTTGTAAAACAAAAATAAAAAAATACATTATTAAAAAAAAGGATCTAGTCTTAACTTTAAGGGGAAATACTTAGAAAATGTCATGATTCTAAGAATTTTCTAAGTACTTGCTTCTCACACACACTCTTGGTGCTTAGGAGGCTTTGTGAATATGGCCCCTGCTTTTCTAAGTTTAAATAATGAAATGATTCCTATATAATTATATAATATTCTGTTCTTTTTATGTAAAGAAAACTATTTAAAGGGCATTTTTGATTAATCTAACACCTATTATGAGCATGTGAGTGTAGAGGTTTGTTGTTCTTGGAAATATCTGTGTAGAAAAAATGTAAACTCTAAGGTCCACATTTTGGTCCATTTTGACCGTGACGCATAGTCTTCATTTACTAATGGAGCTTTCTCGGGTTGTCTGTTAGCTAACAATGTGAAGAATATAGGTACTGATAACCAACGATTAAATTGTAAATATCTACAAATGTAAACAATTGGCTGATGAAGGGTAAATAAACCATGAAGGGTAAATAAACCAAAGGTGCAGGTACTGTAATGTGGGTGAAAGATGATGCAGTTATAGAAGAACACTCATTTAAAAAAAAAAACACCACTGACTAGATATAGGAGGGAAAAAAATGCCATTAAATGCAAGCTTGGGCGGCAGGAGCTCAGTACATAGGGACTTGGGTTGGGAACCGGAGGGTTGCCGGTTCAATTCCCGATGAGGACCAAAATATGGAAGTTGGTCTGGTAGCTGGAGAGGTGCCAGATCACTTCTCGAGCACTGCCGAGGTTCCTTTGAGCAAGGCACTGAACCCCCACCACCTCAGGGGGCGCCTCCTGTGGGCTGCCACAGCACTCTTGACATCTCTCCATTAATACATGTGTGTGATTCAGGCCTGTGTGTGTGAGAAGCATGTCTCTTAATAACAGAGTGCGAACCAGAATTTCCCCTTGGGGATTAATAAAGTATATAAATTTTAAAAAAAAAATTTTAAATTAAAGCTTGATCTGTTGCACCAACACAGTAACATTCTTTGCTCATTGTTAGAGGTTTTCAAGTTGTAAAGTCGTATTTTTTCAGCCTATTTGTCTTATGTCTTTCTGTTGATCTTATGTGCAACAGTTGTTAAGTCCTTTAGAATCAGAATCAGAATTGGGTTTTATTGCCAAGTACATTTACACATACAAGGAATTTGTCTTGGTGTGTTGGTGCAGAACAATTACCAAGGGAAATAAAACAGAACTAGCAAGAACTTAAATAATAAAATATAAGAAGCAATTACAAATATATAAAATAGAATTAAAAAAAATGTCAAATATAAAAATAATAAAAAACACAAAATGTACAAAAGGTGCAATAGAGTGCATGTAAGAAAATAAATGTAAAGTCCAGGGAGCGTCAATGTAACGCATAAAAAACAGTTTCAGCCTTCACATTACTGTGATGTTTTCTGACTGTGGCGCTGATGAGAGTCTGTGTTTCTTTAGTGTAGACAATAAGACTTTTAATAACGTCAGCATTTGTTCAGATTTTTTCTCACTTGTGAAAGTGTACAATGTAACATACAGTATATTATGTCATCATCGACTCTGATGTGAGTCATCCATTAGCATGCTAATGACCCACAGAGGCTTAAATTTCTAGCTCCGTCCACCAGATAGTTTAGAACTGAAGAAGCCTTTCGGAGGAGAGGTGAAACGTCTTCAAGGCAAGGACAGACTGAGACAAGACCAAGACCAAAAATATCACTGAAAAAAACCATCATCCAGTGCGCAGCAGGTGTGTCACTCACTTAGTCCTTAACACCAGGAAGGTCGCGGACGTAACCGGGGGATAAAAGCCAAATTATGAATTAATTAAAGTTAAATGTTCTTTTATAAAGGGGCATTTTCCTTCTAATGACAGAAATGGCTAGTCCGCCAAGTCCGAGACCGCTACAAGACAGAGTAAAAATGCTTACTATTCCGAGACAAGACTGAGACCTTTAAAAAGTGGTTTCGAGACTGGTGTACAACACTAGTTTGAAGTGCTTTCTGTGTATGTGCATGGCCCTTGCCCTCACACTATTTTGTGAGTATTGGTGTGATGTTTTTATGCTAGTCAAGAACAACTGCCAAAGAATGTTTTTTTTACTGACAAGGTCATAAACTTAAGAACATAGGTGCAACCAATTTTCTGTCTACTAGCATGCCATAAATCTGAATTAGACTGTCTTCAAATTTTGGCAGTGGTTGCTACTAATATAAATTCAGCATATGGCTTTAAAAAACTGAAACTACAACATTAAGGTGCAACTTGGACATGGAGTGAAACTAGTTGTTAAGTGTGTTCAGTGGATGATGGGTAACCAAACACATAAAAATTATTTTATTCATGCTTAGGTGATCTATTGTAGGTTATTTGGTCTCATCTAACCTACCTTTCTTGTGTCAGGATGACTCAATAAATCCATATCCCTACAGATTTTGTGGATTAAACAATCAATGAGCAGGAAGGTAGATGTTTTATTCAGTAGGTAAGCGATAAGAGGGAGGAAGTGTGATTTTGATAGAGATCAGTCATGCATCAACACTTAACCTCCCGAGCAACACAACACCATGGAGTGGATCGATCGGCCGGGTAACCGGAGCTGGCAGTGGCACTACAGTTTGTTTTTTATGCAGAAGCTCGCTTGCAATTTCAGTGCCACTAGGCGAGAGAAGTGAACAGAACTGGCAAGAAAGTGGAGAAAAGAAGAGAAGGAAGAATCGTTTACAAACTCAAAACACAGAAACACTGCACACATTCATCTCAAAGAGGTTAAAATGATAGTTACTGAAAGGACAAATTCAGTGGCAGATTTTCATCCTCTCTGTGGTTAATGATCAGTGGTAGTCTAAGTCTAGCAAGGTCGCAGCCTCTCAAAAGTTTTTTTGGGCTGATATTGATGAAAAAAATAATTAATAAAAATTATATTTTAAAAAGCCTATGAGACAATTTGAATAAAAAGGTTGTCTTTTAAAACGTTTTTTTATTTAATATTCAATTCAAATTGCTCATGAGATTCTTCCTCATGACAGAACTACAGTTAAGCACAAAGATACAAAAAAGTAGGCCTATTTTTTCTCTGACAGCAAATAACAAAATACAAAAGTTGACTTTATTAAGGAACTCCTCTACTTCATTGCTATGTAGTGTACAGTGCAAACACTTCTCTGTCATATACAAAGGTCACATTGCCATCTAGTGGATGAAAAAGGAAATCAAGATATCATTACTTAGATTTGCAGCTTTGCCCTTAATGGTGACCTTGAGTGCTTTGAAAGGCGCCTTAAAACAAATCGTCTTGACTATTTGACTAATTTAATGCTCGAATTGTCTGATTACAGTCTAATAATAGGGGGGATTTCAATGCTGTCTGGCTGCAAACTTTGGATAGAACTGGAGCCAACGAGGGAAGAGAGCAGCGTCTGGCATCCTTAGCACTAAGGAAATGTGCTAATGATTGTGCAGTTGTAGATGTTTGGCGGACAGTAAATCCTTCTGCAAAAGAATGTACCTGCTATTCGGCACAGCACAGATCTTTCTCACGTATAGATTATATTTTTGATTCAAAGCATCTGTATGAGAACACGTCCGATTTTCACTTACTCCCAATTGGGCTTTCTGATCACAGAGCAGTCATGGAAACAGTTGTAATTGTCACGGGCCCCAAATGTGCAGCTCTTCGCTTTAATTCTACCCTGTTGCAGAATGAATCATTTTTGGGTGAGATGAGAGAACAAAGGGATGAATTCATAGCTATTAACAAACCATCAGTGAATGATCCTATTGTTCTTTGGAATTTAAGGGGTTTATTAGGGACAAAACAATAGGATTCTCTTCTAATTTACATAAATCCAAACTGAAACATATCCATTAACTGGAAAGGAAAATTGCTACCATAGAGACTTGCATGGCTTTGAATCCTACCACTGATTTAGCTATTAAAAGACAATTATTGAATAAAGAACTGAACCAAGCTCTGATATTCAGGGCAGACTTCCTTATCCATAGGAGCAGACAGAAGTATTATCTCCACAGTGCTCAGCCAAGCTACTTACTAGCCTCCAAACTTAAAAATAATGAACAATTTTCGACCCTATTGCAGTCCAATCACCTACAGGCGATCTGCTTACCACCCCAACGGATTTCAACAATTGTTTTCTATCTTTCTACTCTAAACTGTATTCCTCAGAAATAATCCTCGACGATCAAAGTTGCAATGACTTTCTTAATCCCTTACAGCTAACACAGCTTCACCAGGAAGCCCGATTGCTACTAGATGCCCCAATAAATATTTGTGAACTCCATAAAACTCTAGATGGTATACCACCCGAGTTTTATCTGGCCTTTTGGCCTCAGTTAAGCTCTCTCATTCTTGATATGTTTCACGCAGCAATTGAAAAAGGCTCATTCTCCAATAACACTAACATAGCTCTTATAGCTCTCTTTCTGAAAAAGGACAAACACCCAACCCTTTGCTCGAGCTACCGCCCCTTATCCATTCTGAACACAGACATGAAGCTTTTTGCCAAAACACTAGTGTTACGCTGCTACACCAACCAAAGCTATAGGTCCAGTGAGCCTGTAACCTAGTGCCTCTCCTTACGTGCTGCATTCAACGTGAAGGTGTACCTGCCTTAACTGAATGTATGCGACTGCCCTGTCTGTTAAAGGGGTTCGTGTGGGTAACTCACCGACAAGCAGACTACCCTCGTTCGGTCCACGACCAGCTCAATCGGACTGCCCGATCCACAGAGACAGCGGTTGTGATCTCCTCCACCAGCTTTCCTTGGATATACCAGTTTAGGTGATGTGCAAAAAACCTGTTAAGTGTCGACATAAAACAAACGTTAATTCAGTCTCTCTACAATTTACTCTCCAGTGTCTTGCGTCTTGGCATCTCCCTTGTGGCGTCCATTCCACTCAAAACCAAATGCGCCCCCGCTCCTCTGCAGGTGATGCTAATGAAGGTTACAGAGACATAGCCAACACACCCCCCTGTGACATCAGTACTGACCCTGCTTCTCCGCCTACCAAATACACTTATCGCTGAAGACACTGAAGTGAATCCTCCTCAAGCATTATCATAGCACTAACTTCTCAATTGGAGCCATTCATGACTCATCTGGTAAAGGATGACCAAACTGGCTTCATCAAGAATCGTCTTGCAACCTCTGGCATGCTGAGCCACACCGCATCACCTTCCTGATTCGGGCAGTGTTTGACGTTCTGCCTAGCCCAGCAAACCTCTTCACCTGGGGTAAGGTGGAGGGGCTCGTTTTGTGCGTACGCAACGGTTATAAATGAGACACCAGGGGTCTCATTTATAAAAGAGTGCGTAGAATCCATACTAAAAATGTACGTGAGCCAAAAACCCGGAAATGGCGTGCGCACAAAAAAATTCAGATATATAAAACCGTTCGTACGCACACTTGCACGCAATGTTCCCTTTATAAATCACGATCCACCTGTAAATGTGCGCACGTAGATTAGACCCATGTTCCGCCCTTTACACGCCCACATTCAACCATAAACGGTCAATGCAAAGCAGCTCGTGAATGAAAATGCATACAAACGAGGGGGCAGATCAAAGGTTTCCAGCGCTGGATCGCGGCGAAAACCGGAAGTTTAGAGGAAGAAAATAAACTTTCTGACCCAGAAATGCAGGAGCTTGTGAATGAAGTGAAGGTTAGAAAGCACATAGCGGTAGTTTGCTGCAGCAGGAGGGTCACAATCACAAACAGAGAATGACACCACATTGCTGCCGCATTCACGCTGAACAACAACTTTTAATTGTTGGCCACATTTTTTCGTGGGAAACTCCGTCTGCTCTGTGACTAACTATGAGGATATAAAGGCCAAATGATCGGTCAGAGATGCCCCGACTTAATGTCCAAACTTAAATAATTTACACAATAAATACATGCAGGTGATGAAGATGTGCTGAGTAATGAGAAGGCAAAATGTGTGAAGCCACCGCTGTGTCTCTGTGCGCTCTGTGCGTCTTGCAGCTCAGTCATCTTTATTCAAACTAAAAATCACACTTGATGAGAAATGCTCGATATTTAAAGATATTAATGAAAACTGGTGGCTCTACGGTTTTTGTGTTAGTTTAAATCTGATTTCTACATCAGTGATTACATTAGTGTACAGTCCGGTCCTCTGAGGTCCATCCGGGATAATGAAGGCGAGACAGCGCTGATGAAATATGTGTGGCGGACTTTTATTTTTTAATTTGTTTACGTATTTTGTCATATTTACTGTAACAATTGAAAATGGCTCATTACATGCGCTTGTATTGTAAGTAAAACAACGGCTGGTTTTAATGATTATGATGACGTGGATCTGTCTTCAAAGTTTGATATTTAGTGAAATAATGTGGAAGAGACATCAATACACATTCTGCAGGCTTCAATTCACCACTTCACCGTCTGTGTCGCCAATTTACCATGCCTCCAAAATGTACAGTACGTACGCATGGGTCAGAGTTTGCTTACCGGTGCGCACATTTTACAGTCAAGTTTGTTTTTATAGATTACAAACTTTGCGTGATTAAACGCGTACGCCAGTTTCAGGGCCCGTTTTGTGCGTACGCAACGGTTATAAATGAGAACCCTGGTTGCTTCAGAATGTGCTTAGCAGTTTGGACAGCTTGCTCAGCAGCACCATTTGCTTGGGGGTAATGAGGGCTGGAGGTTGTGCACAAATTCATATCTCTCACTGAAGTCGTGAAACTCTGCAGATGGGAACTGCGTAGCATTGTTGATCACCAGTTCGAGAGGTATTCCCCACGTCACGAACATGCTTTTGAGTCTGTTAATGACTTGACCACTTGATGTAGAGGACAGATGGGCCATTTCAATGTCCCAAGAAAAATAGTCAGTCACAATGAGATCATTCTGTCTCTCAAGTAGAGCTTTGTGGAGAGATCAGGCAGAAATCTCCCAACATAGTTAATGAGGCCAAGGACCTTACAAAGCTCTTCCCAATGGTAGGACATGGCATTTGCGTGATGCTTTCACTTTCTCCGGATCAGGTTTCATGCCTTTTTTTTTTTTTAAATGGCTCTGTTTTGATTTTGAAAACGATACATGTTATCCATAGTTAGGCACGTAGCTGACATTATTGACAGGTGGGCACGATGTAACGGTTATTAATGTTATGGATAGTCTAGATCTGGACCCAAAAGCACGACTCAGGTGAAGAGAACAGGAATTTATTAACAAAGTGACTCATAATGTGCAAATGGGAAGGGTAGTGCGGAGTCCCAGGATCCAATGTAGCCGGTGAGTAGAGTGACAGTGGCAGTGTCCGTGAATCCCAAGTGAAGTCCAAAGTGGTGCACAGGAAGGTGGGCGGCAGGCAATCTAAGGCAGGCAGAGAACACAGGGGTTAGCTACACAAGCTACGATAACAGGAATATAATCACACAGAGGAGCCAGAGTTGAAGCAATACACACTTGCTAAAGGAACAATCTGGCGTCGAGTAGAGGGCAGAGAGGAGTCTTTATTGAGAGTGTTGATGAGGAGATGAGATGCACTTGGTGCTGCCTGTGAGGAGAAAACCACGCCCACCACACTCACACAGACAGGGGAGAGAAACATGCGGATTAGACAGACAGGGAAAGACAGACAACACACAAATGGAGAAAGGCTGCCATGATGAGAATCATGACAATTAAAACAGTATTATAACCTGCCTCAGGTCCTGCTCTAAGCCTGTCGTTAGGTTGACTCAAAGTTAGGCTGAGACAGCATTTCCAGCATGGCGGCGGCTGCCGATAACCCTCAGGAACCCCCTGCCGTAACAGATGGCTTCATCCATTAACATTTACAGTCTATGGTTACAACGGGGAATACACCCATCGGCAGAGTCAGGAGCTCTGCCCAGCGATGTGAGTATCCCTTTGGGACTTTTTTATTTATTTTTTATTTAACCTTTATTTAACCAGGTTGGTCCCATTGAGATTAAGAACCTCTTTTTCAAGGGAGACCTGGCCAAGACAGGCAGCAGCAAAAAAACACAAAGTTGCAGACAAATACACAAAGGGAGACAAAGTACAATTTACAAAACATTTTGCATTATAACAGAACCATCTATGAGTCAAATCTGGGAGTCAGTAGATCAAGCAGTCGAGTTAAAAACATCAGCATTCTATAGAACAGGGGTCGGCAACCTATGGCACGCGTGCCACGGTTGGCACGCCGCAGAATAAACACTGGCACGTCACCTCAGTGTTACGATACTCACATTTTCTGTCCCGTAAAAAAAAAAAAAAAAACGTATTTTGTCTGCCGGCACTAGGACCCGGAGGACACCACTGGATTTGATGTTGGAGTGTTGCCATTGGTCAGGTTGCAGCGGGAGAATTTCAGATCTAAGTGTCTGAAATTCAAGCGCACTGTCCGCTGTCTTCGTGCTGACTGCTGACATAAATTAATGACAGAGCGTGATATTGTGAACAATGGCAACACCCGCTGCAGCTAAAACTAGACCATTCCAGTGCTGCTGGACACAAGAGTTTGGTTTTGTATTTGTGAAGGACCGTGCTGTGTGCACTTTATGCTGTGAGAATGTTGTGTGCAGAACGTCAAGTGTTAAGCGTCATTTTGAGACGAAGCACGAGAAGACCTTCAAAGACCAAGCAGACAAAGTAGAGTCAATCAAACGTGCTGTGTCCAGATATGAAAAACAGGCTAGCTCCTTCAAGGTTTTTACCACTGCTAAAGATCACGGGACAGAAGCAAGTTATCGCATTGCGCATTGCATTGCAAAGCATGGGAAGCCCTTTACAGATGGCGAATTTATTAAGGAGGCTTTTCTCAGTTGTTCAGATGCTCTTTTTGAAAGCTTGCCAAATAAAGAAACGATCAAGTCACGAATAAAGGACATTCCCACGTCAGCTAGAAGTGTTCAGCGACGTATTGATGAAATGGCTGAAAATGTCAGAGCTCAGCAAACAGCTGGATTAAAAGATGCTGCGGTATTTAGCATTGCACTTGATGAAAGCGTGGATGTGAATGACATCCCGCGTTTGGCAGTCATGGCAAGGTACTGTGATTCAACTGTCAGAGAGGAACTATGCTGCTTGAAGCCAATAACTGACACTACAAAAGGTGAAGACGTAGCCAAGGCATTAATTGAACATTTTGAAGAACGAGGGATTAACATCAGAAAAGTGTTTGCAGTGACCACAGACGGCGCCCCCGCTATGGTTGGGAGACACAAGGGCGCTGTCAAACTGATAGAAGAAAAAGTCGGCCACCCCATCATGAAACTCCACTGCATAATCCATCAGGAGAATCTGTGTGCAAAAATGTCAAATTCCGATCTCAATGAAGTTATGGCCATGGTGACAAAGATTATTAACTTCATAGTGAAGCGATCTGCACTGACGCATCGGCAGTTTCAGTCCCTGCTCGAGGAGCTGGACAGCGCATACAAAGATTTGCCGCTCCACTCAGCATTGAGATGGCTGAGTTGCGGAAAAGTTCTGGAGCGATTTGTCAGCTGTCTTGATGCTATCAAGGCCTTTCTGGCTGAAAAGGGCCAAAAGTATCCAGAACTGGAGGATGAGAAATGGATTGTGAAACTTAACTTAGAGGGCTTAACTTAGAGGGCTTTTAAGTCAGGAGACAAGGAGGAGATGAAGACTGTGCAGAGAGAGCTGAGGATAAAGATCAGAGAGGGGAAACGCAGCTACAGGAGGAAGATGGAGGAACAGCTGCAGCAGAAGAATGTCAGTGGAGTCTGGAAGGGCCTGAAAACCATTTCAGGTCACAAGGACTCCAACACTGAACTGGTTAGGGATCAGGAGTGGGTGAATGACCTGAACACTTTCTTTAACAGATTTGAACAGCCATCCACCCCTCCCCCGACTCATTCCATCCTGATGCAACCACCACCACTGTCTGCCCCCACCCCCATCTCGCCCCCCTGCACACCACTCTCTGCCCCCACCCCCATCTCACCCCCCTGCACACCACTCTCTGCTCCCCCCACTATCAGCCACCCCCTCACCCCCACCACTACCAGCACACAGCCCCCCTGCGCCAGCCTGTCCTTTACAACAGCCCAGGTGAACAGAGAACTGAGGAGGCTAAAGGTCAGGAAGGCAGTAGGTCCAGACGGCATCAGCTCCAGGCTCCTCAAAACCTGTGCAGACCAGCTTTGTGGGGTTATGGAGCACATGTTCAACTTGAGCCTTGAACTGGGGAGAGTACCACAGCTCTGGAAGACATCCTGCGTGGTACCGGTGCCAAAGACCTCCCGCCCCAAGGACTTCAACCACTACAGGCCGGTGGCATTGACATCACACCTGATGAAGACCCTGGAGAGGTTGGTCCTTCACCATCTGCGCCCCCTGGTGAGCTCATCGATGGACCAGCTGCAGTTCGCTTACCAGCCAGGCATCGGTGTGGACGACGCAGTCATCTACCTTATGCAGAGATCCCTCGCGCACCTGGAGAAGGCTGGGAGCACTGTGAGGATCATGTTCTATGATTTCTCAAGTGCTTTCAACACCATACAGCCCAGGCTCCTGGGGGACAAGCTGCAACACACAGGAGTCGACCTGCACCTCACATCGTGGCTTCTGGATTACCTGACCAACCGGCCACAGTTTGTGAGGACACGGGACTGTGTGTCCGACCTGGTTATCTGCAGTACAGGGGCCCCGCAAGGGACCGTCTTGGCTCCCTTCCTCTTCACCCTGTACACTGCAGACTTCTCCCATAACACAACCAACTGTCACCTACAAAAGTTCTCTGATGACTCTGCTATTGTCGGCCTCATCACTGATGGGGACGAGGGGGAGTACAGAGAACTCAACCTGGACTTTGTGGACTGGTGCCAGCGGAACTGCCTCCAGATCAACGCGGGTAAAACCAAAGAGCTGGTGGTGGACTTTCGAAGGCACAGACCCACTTCTCCCACACCGGTGAACATTCAGGGAAAGGACATTGAGATAGTGGACTCTTATAAGTACCTGGGTGTTCACCTGAACAATAAACTGGACTGGACTGATAACACACACGCTCTCTACAAGAAAGGCCAGAGCAGACTTCACCTGCTGAGGAGACTCAGGTCCTTCGGAGTGCAGGGAGCACTCCTGAGGACCTTTTACGACTCTGTGGTGGCATCAGCCATCCTTTACGGAGTGGTCTGCTGGAGCAGCAGCGTCACGGCTGCAGACAGGAACAGACTAAACAAACTGGTGAAGAAGGCCAGCTCTGTCCTGGGCTGCCCCCTGGACCCTGTTGAGGTGGTGGGAGACAGGAGGATGATGAAAAAGCTATCATCCCTGATGGAGAACGTCTCCCACCCCCTGCATGGTACTGTAACAGCACTGAGCAGCTCCTTCAGTGGCAGGCTTCGCCACCCGCGTTGTCTGAAGGAGAGATACCGCAGGTCCTTCCTTCCTGCTGCAGTCAGACTGTTCAACCAAGCCTGCTCCCAGTAGATCACAAAACTCACCCACAAACTGGACAATTCACTTAAACCTCTGTGCAATAATTAATGCTGTATTCTGTCATCACTACCTGATTTATTCGCATTGCAATAATAATTTATGGGACTACTTGTGCAATACCATGTTCATCCTCATATGCACTGTGTGCATGATAGTATTTTGTTTATACAGACTGTTACTGGCTTTTTTTCTTTATAACTCTTGTTTTGATATATCATGTTCATCCTCATAACATGTAACATGCAATAACATGCTCATCCTTATATGCACTGTGTGCATGATAGTATTTTGTCCATACAGACTGTTACTGGCTTTCTACATAATTGTTTTGATGTATATTTTTTACACTTTTTTTGATATTTTTTATTTAACTTATTTTTGCACTGTGTGCTTTTTTTCTTCTGCTGACTATCCTGCTTTGCTGCTGTAACACTGTAAATTTCTCCGTTCGTGAGATGAATAAAGGATTATCTTATCTTATCTTATCTTATCTTATCTTATGTTTCTGGCGGACATTACGGGACATCTGAATGTGCTCAATCTCAGACTGCAAGGTGCAGGACAAACTGTTTTGGACATGTTTGAGACATGGACGGCTTTTGTCGGTAAGCTGGCAGTATTCTCAGATGACATTTCCACCTCCACATTCCGCTACTTCCGACACCTGAGAGAGCTGTCCTCCCTGCGCAACATCAACACCGCTGAAATAACCGCGTACATGCGTGTGCTGGAGGCGGAGTTCACAACGCGATTTGTCGATTTTAAAAGGTACGGACCAATGTTCTCTATGTTGATCAAGCCCGACAGCTTTGATGGACATGATTTGGATGCTACTCTGATCGACTGGATGGATACAGAGGACATGGAAATGCAGCTGATTGAGCTGAAGAGCTCAACACTGTGGGTGACCAAGTTTGCAGAGCTCAGAAAACTGTTGGAAGCCACACCAGTGAAAGATCACGGAGCCCACATCCTCACCTGCTGGGCATCTGCACCTGAGAAATTCAGCTGTCTCCGGGGCATTGCACTGGCGCTGCTGTCAGTCTTCGGGTCAACATATCTCTGTGAGCAGGTGTTCTCACACATGAAACATGTGCTCAGCCCCACCCGCAGTCGGTTAACAACGGAGCACTCTGAGGCATGTTTGCAACTCAAAGTAACTAACTACAAGCCACAGATCACAGAGCTCAGTCAAGCAAAGCAGGGCCAGGGATCACACTGACTGTCTGGTAGGCATCTGATAATTTGATGTTGCCTCAGCCTACACTAGTTTTAGTTCAAATGTGTAGCTGTTTTTCAGTCTTTGAAATGTTGATGTGGCTATTTTGTTAAGAATACATATAATGTTATTGTTATGAATCAAATTCCAGGTATATTGGGAAAAAAAATGTATTTTGTGTCATAATTTAACTTTGCGTTATTGTTGAAAAAGCCAGGGATCACACTGACTGTCTGGTAGGCATCTGATAATTTGATGTTGCCTCAGCCTACACTAGTTTTAGTTCAAATGTGTAGCTGTTTTTCAGTCTTTGAAATATTGATGTGGCTATTTTGTTAAGAATACAGATACTGTTATTGTTGAGAATAAAATTCCAGGTATATTGGAAAAAAAATTAAATTGTGACATCATTTAACTTTGCGTTATTGTTGATAATGGCACACTAGATGAGAAGAAAATTTCAAACTGGCACTCCATGTCACAAAGGTTGTCGACCCCTGCTATAGAATCTGCTTCCATGTCTTTCATTTTAGATTTAAAAACATTTAAGGACACAAGCTCCTTTAATTTTAAGTCATTCTGCAACAGATTCCAGGCTGAGGCTGCAGAAAACCCAAAAGCCCTTTTCCCAATTTCTGTTCGAGCATTTGGGACAGAGAGTATAAAAAGGTCCTGAGAGCGCAAAGAATACTGTCCAGTACTTTTCTGCATGATATAAACACATAGATAGTGAGGAAGCAGACCAAGAATTGCCTTATACATAAAGGTGTACCAGTGTAAGAGCCTACGGGTCGCCAGAGCAGGCCATCCAACCCGAGAGTACAAGTCACAATGGTGAGTCAGAGCTTTACAGTTTGTAATGAACCTCAAGGATGCATGGTAAGTTGTGTCAACCATATGGAGACACTGAGCAGAGGCGTGCATGTACAAAAGATCACCATAGTCCAAGACAGGTAAAAAAGTTGCAGCGACATTAGTAACACTCTGGTTGAAGAATACGGCTGTTGTGTTATTGTGTGTGTGTGTGTGTGTGTGTGTGTGTGTGTGTGTGTGTGTGTGTGTGTGTGTGTGTGTATGAGTAAACAATACTAGTGGGTTTTCTTGTTTCGAAAGTGCCCATCCTGCAGCGTGTGTACGGTTGAGCGACTTGAGAAGGCCTCTTAATATTACATTTCTTATTCTCTTTTTAAATTACAACATTCTACCCCCATTTACAGTACCTTACAAAGGGACATTTATTTTTTTACTGTAATATCATTGAGTTCCCAATAGCCGGGGCGAAGAGACATGTCGTTTTTAGCCACAAAGAAAAAGCCTGACCAGAGGGGAGAGGAGGAAGGGCGGATGAAACCTGAAGCAAATGAGTCCTTGATGTAGGTTTCATTGGCCTCCCTCTCGGGACGAGACAGGTTGTACAAACGACTGCTAGGGAGTGAGGCACCAGGGAGGAGGTCAATGGCACAGTCGTAAGGGCAATGAGGGGGCAGGGAAAGTGCCAGGTCCTTGCTGAAAACTGCTGCCAAATCATGGTATACTGGTGGAACAGCTGACAGGAGTGGGAGGGGGAGTCAAGCTGTGGAAGCTGGAATAGCTGACTTTGCTTTGTTTTCACAGTGATCAGAGACGATGAGGGATATAGACTGCAAAAGTGATGACGTGTTTTTGTAGGCCAACCCGGAAGTAGCATCGCCATGGGTTCTAACGAGAATTCGCCTATGGGATTTTTGCATTGGATTTTGGATCATTGCAGATAATAAGCTCTGTGGCAAACACACGTTTCTGATGCGTAGGCGTTTTGTTTAGCAGGATAATCTTTACAAATGAACACCACTTTTATGAAGTGTGAAGCGTTAATGTAGCCGAGAGAAGTAAAAAGCTAACGTTATGCTACAAGCGAACTACACCACGGTTGGTTGATTTCGATCTAATCATTGGTTTTGACAAGCTAGCGAAACCGTAGCTTAATAAGTTGTTTATTAACCTAATATTTGCAAGAGCACTGAAAAACATGACTAGAGGCTGTAAGGCGGACTAGTGACAGAGTTCCCGGCGTGATGACGTTTAATGTCCCCGACAACCACTGTAGTCTCATTTAGCCACTTGTTAGCAACCGCCGTTTTTAGTACGCTTAAAATGTTTAAAATTCACAAGTTGGGGTCTTATCTAACGTAGTTTATCTCGTCTAACAAAACGCCAACATCTCTTAAGCTTGTGTTAACCACAGACCTTATTTCAGGCGTCTAACCACAAACCCATTCAAAATCCCCATTGACTTTTAGAGTAAGGAACCCATGGCGCTAAAATGCTAACTCACTTCAGGGTTTTAGGACTCATTCCTGTGGCAGTCTATAGGGGAGGTGCAATGAGTCACTGTAGCTATGAGACGACAATCCATTAACTACTTTGGGTGAATCCAATGTCTTGGGGGAGATTCCAGCTTGACTAGCCAACTCATTGTGAATAAAACTGTCATCGGCTCCAGAGTCAATTAACACTTTGACAGGGAGGGAGTGATTTAGCCATTGGATCAAGACAGGTAAGGTGATTTGAGATGAAGTGCAGGAAGTAGAGGAGGTTTGGCTCACCAGTGTGCTTTCTTCTACTGATGATCCCCTTCGTTTGGCGTTGAAGGACAGGAGTCCAGGAAGTGACCAGCTTGGCTACAGCAGATGCATAGTGTGAGGTGCATGAGTCGTTAGCGTTCACTAGGAGTCAGACGGGATCTACCCAATTGCGAAGCTGCAAGGGGCACTGGAGTATTGGTTGGAGGGGGAGGAGCACTGGGAGTCTAGGGAGAACGAGGGCGCGATTACACTGGCAATCCCTCCATACCGTGCCTAAGCACGCTTCAACCCTATAGTCCAGTTCGTTTGACCAGTGTGAGTGCCCTGATCTGTGCTCAAGCACAGTACACTTCCTTGGCCCTGGCATGCATGTAGAGGATTTTTAGGAAGCTTGTTAAGGTAAGTCTACTTATCTCTGTGGGGTGTCAGTCAGGACACGGTAGGCAGGTACTTTCAAACTCGTTATTGTAGAAACTACACACTTCCTTGGCCCTGGCACACTTCGGAGAGGTGTGCTTCGGCACGGTACAGTTCATGCACGAGCACGTTTGTACACAACGTTGACAGCCTTCATTATGGAGAAATCCGGAGTGTTCTGGCTGTATCTGACAAACATGACTCAAAATAAGCTACAAAGCAGCTGTCATGTTCTCCGTGTTGTTCTCCGGTGTGCGGACAACTACTCGACCGCGCGTCTCTTTCATTTTGTAAAATGTATTTATGGCTGTATCTGATTAAAATGACTCAAAAGAAGTCTCAAAGTCAGTAAAGTAGTTGTCATGTTCTCTGTGTTTTTCTCCAAAGAGCAGACTCAGACTCGACTGTGCGTCCCTTTGAAAAAAAAAAAAAAATCTCTAGTCCGCCTGTCTGAGCACGCTTTATAATAACATAAAGTTATGCATGCCTGTATTACGACGTTATGTACAAGAGGTAACTGTGCTTAGGCCCGGTTTGTCCTGGAGCAGTGTGGGTGAAGGCCGCACAGGCCAGTGGTGGAATGGGAAGGGGGGGGCAATCGTGCTTTGGGACAGAGCAGGACAACTTTGCTAGTGTGAGTTCATAAAAGACACTGTATTAACTTGAAGAGGGGTACTTTATGAATGCGACTTCAGTCATTCACAGGTTACAGGCATCACTGTCAATACATGTGCAGCTTCTAGAGTTCACACATACTGCGCATGCTCTAACTACTAGGAGGCAAATCACCTAGTGCTCTTATCGTTACAATATAGACACATGGGATTGGCTAGCCTCTCTTTCCTGGGTGGTGTGATCAAAAATCCTTGCGAGTGTCTCCATAAATAGCGTGACAGAATGACATACTGGGGAATTCCCAGCCCACTCTGCTGTCGCCCATGCCTCAGCTCAGCCAGTAAGTTGAGTTATAATAAAGGTTACCTTGGCTCTCTCTGTGCGGAACAAAGCTGCCTGAACACAGGAACTGACAATTATCTATCCGGACCCATGAACAATATCTGATAAAATGTGATGTTTACAGAGAGTTGTTTTTCTCTCGCGACGGTCGCGTGTAGGCTACATACTGCAGGCGCAGCAAATCCAGTTAATACGCTAATCTTTACTGTTACCATAGCGTCACCCAAATGAGCCAATCAAATCGATTGTTTACTGGAAGAGAAAAGCGGGAATGAGAAGACAAAAAAGGCTTGCTCGAAAGTAAGGAAAGTTGATACAGAAAACGGAACATTTAAAAGTGAATGGACGGACCAATATGCTCATTCTTCTGGAAGCGAGTACCAACCCTTTGTGTCTCATATGTTGATCAAAAGTGGGAATGTTAATAATAATAATAATAAATAAACTTTATTTATAAAGCACCTTTCCAAAACAAGCTTTACAAAGTGCTTTACAGGATAACACATTCATAAGTGTTAATCATAGGACAGAAATCGGCATCAATAAAAACAACACTGAGTAAAGCATAAAACACAGTAATAAAACATAATAATAAAAACAATAAAAACCGATGGAGTGGGAGGATAAAAATAGAGGATCACAGGAAGGCTAGACTATAAAAGTGTGTTTTTATAAGAGACTTGAAAGAGGAAATAGTCTTTGCCATCCTAATCTCCTCTGGGAGGTTGTTCCAGAGTCTGAGGACAGAGCGTTTGCCACCAGGGCGGTGGCAAACGCTCTGTCACCTTTGTTTTTTAATCGGGACTTTGGAACCACCAGGAGAGCAGCATTTGAGGACCTCAAAGCCCGTGACCGTACATGAGGAGTTAAAAGGTCAGAAATATAACTTGGGGCCAAACGGTTCTGGGCTTTAAAAGTGATAAGTAGAATTTTAAAATGAACTCTAAAACTAACTGGCAGCCAGTGCAAGGATGCAAGGATAGGCAAGATGTGCTCGCGTCTCCTGGTGCCTGTTAAAATCCTGGTTGCAGCATTTTGTAATAGCTGTAGAGAGGAGAGGGATGATTTTTTGCTGCAGATGGAGAATAGGGAGTTACAGTAATATAACCTTGATGAAATAAAAGCTGGAAGAAGCAGGTTCAGGTTCAGGTTACTTTATTTGTACCCGTAGGTAGATTTGGGTGCAGGGAGAGACACTTAATACAACACAAACAATACATAAACACACAAAGTGCAAATGCACGGTACACAGGTAAAAGTGCTGAGGTGCATAAAGTGCGCAGGTTCCAATCACAAGTTGATCTGTAAAAAGCTACAGAGCCGAGAACACCAGAATAAATAATACATGAATAAATAACCACTAAGAAGCATGACAACAACTTCTCAGGCTGCTATCTCCGTCCCTCCATGAAAGGCCTTTATGAAATTAAAATGACCACATCAAGCAGCAAAGAGGAAAGACAAAGACATGATACACACACACTACGACTTGTTCCGCTCTATAATGGCTGCTGGGACAAAGCATGACTGTATGACAGACTTGATATGGCTGTTCAAAGTGAGATTTTGATCAAATAAAACGCCAAGATTCCTACACTGGTGAGTAATGAAATGGGAGTATGGACCTAGTCTGTTTGTGAGTTAAGTATGAGCAGAGTCTGTGCCTAAAAGTAGTATTTCTGTCTTTTTTTAGTTCTTCTGAAGGAAATTCTGGGCCATCCATTTATGAATGTCCTCTAGACAATTCATAAGCGAGGACATTTCATTAAGGTTATTGGCGACACAGCTTAGATAAACCTGGGTGTCGTCTGTGTAAAAGTGAAAACTGAACTCTGAGGAACCCCACAATGCAGCCTAGAGGTGGAAGACCTCGACTCGGCAATCCAAACAGAGAAAGTCCTGTCCGTAAGGTATGACTTAAACCATTCAAGGGCCGTGCCACTGATGCCCACCCATTGCTCTAAACGGGACAAGAGGATGGTGTCATCAACTGTATCAAACGCTGCACTGAGATCTAGAAGTACTAAAATGGAAGGACGGCCAGTGTCAGCAGCTAGAGCCAAGTCATTCATGACTTTAAGAAGGGCAGTTTCTGTACTGTAAAGGGCTCTAAAACCTGATTGCAGGGATTCAAACAATTAATTTTCTTTCATAAAAGCTATTAGTTGATTTGCAACAATTTTCTCCAGGACTTTGGCTAAAAGGGAAATTTTAGAGATAGATCTAAAATTGTTAAAATCATTAGATTGTAGTCCGGGTTTCTTCAACAGGGGTTGAATAAGCATTTTTTAAATAATGGGGCCACGATACCGGTAGACAGGGAACTATTTCAAATGTTTAGTATAGGACACATTGTGTTAAAAACTTCTTTGAAAAATCTTGGGGGAAGGATATCCAGAGGGCAGGAGGAGGGGTTCTTTTTCAATAAGAGGAGTAAAATCCTCAGGTTGACTCTGTAATCATAAAAATGTCCAGATTCTGAGCTAGAATGAAATCATTGCATACAAATGACTTGTTTGACAGAGATCTTACATTGAGTAGCCCTGTCTTGAATGTAATGTAATGTAATTAGCACTTTGGCGTGGGCTGGCGGAGGAGACGTAAGCTAGCAGGGAATGTGAATTAGAGTTGATGCGGGGAGAGAGACAGCTTACTGAGCATCTGGACCTTGTGTAGAGCTGGCCACAACAGGAATAGAACTTTTGACAACACATGCAACACCACCGGGACCATCACTGTTAAAAGGTGGGCTTTTCCGAAGAGAAGTGTGATAGGGATCATGCTGAGATGTCTGTCAAAGAGAATGAAAAGCTATAAAATGGATAAAATTAGAAACCAGTTGCTTGGTTCCTTTCTTATTTGGGTGGAGGCCGTCCACTTTGTTAGAGGTCCTGCTTAGTCCAGAAATAGTCAAAGTTACTGATAAAATTATATCCTATACAGAAATTTTGCAGCCACTGGTGGAGACTAAAAAGATGACTAAAACGTTCAATGCTCTTAGAGAGTGTAGGAATAGGGCCAGACAATACACAAGTTTTTCCCAGACTTTCAATTGTGCAGCGTAAGGATTCAATGTCCAGGTGCAGTTTGGCCGATCGTCTTGACATGATGTCATTAGTTCCGGCATGTACTATTACAGTGTGGACTGAGGGGTGAAGGTCAATAAGCGTTGGAGCAAGTTCAATAAAATCCTCAACTTTTCCACCGCTGAGACAATATGTGACGGCCGATGGGAGTTTAACAAACCTTACTATAGAGTCACCCAGCACCAGGATTTGAGGCGCAGAGCTTCTCTTGTCTGTGTAAAAGGCAAGGTTGTAAGGGAGTTTGCAGGTTACAGGAGTTGCAGACCTCGGTGATGCCATGGGCATGGTAGTGTTAAGTGTCACTACGATACCAAACATAGATCCTTTGAGAAAAAATATCCACAGAAGTCGATAATAAGAGCGCGGAAAATAACCTATCTGAGAGCCCAGTATTACAGATCTACCCGACTTATCACATATTCATTTACAGCCCAGCAACATGCAAATGAATATTCACTGAAGATGGCATGGATTTTGGGGCAACATAAAAAGCATTCAGTGACAGGGCCGTTGTGAAGGACTGCTTGAACGCCGCTGCCGATATGTTACTTGAAGGTTAACAAAAAGACGAATTGTGTGACAAATCAGGCAAATCCTGGTTCGTCTGCAACTTCCTCAAATTAAACAGTGACAAAATCGAGCTTCTCCTCATCGGCACCAAATCCACAATTTCAAAACTTGACAGCTTTTCTCTTACTATTGATCACTCCTCAGTTTCTCCCTCCCCTCAGGTTAAGAGTCTGGGTGTCATCCTCGACAGTACACTGTCATTCCAAGCTCACCTCAATAATGTCACCCGGTCTGCTTATTTCCATCTACGCAACATTAATCGCCTCCGCCCATCCCTCACTCCCAACAGTACTGCCATCCTCGTCAACACCCTGGTTACATTCCACATTGACTACTGCAACTCCCTTATCTTTCCCTCTCAAGTCCATCCACAAGCTTCAACTCCAGAACTCTGCTGCTCGCATCAACTTCAGAAGTCTGCTCCTCACCTATAAGGCCATCCACAACCTCGCTCCTCTGTACCTCTCTGAACTCCTGCACATCAACACACCCACCCACACTCTCAGGTCTTCTTCTTCCACCTCCACCTCCTGCCCGCCTGTCCACCATGGGGTCCAGAGCCTTTAGTCGCTCTGCCCCCCACCTCTGGAACTCCCTCCCACCAAACATCCGTAATATTGACTCTCCCTCCATTTTTAAATCACATCTCAAAACACATCTTTTTAAACTGGCATATTCGGGCTGAACATTCTCCATCCAGTCTCATCAATCCCCTACGTCCTGTTCATTTGTGTTTTTTAATGTTAATTTTATCGATGTGTTGTTACTTTGTTGTTTTTATCTCTGCTTTGTAAGGTGACCTTGAGAGTTTTGAAATGCGCCCTTAAATAAAATGTATTTATTATTATTATATCCCAAAATCAGCTACAACGACAACCAGAAATATTAGCAGATGATGAGTAGGCCTATAATGCCCAGCTTTTGGTGTACCTAGCCTATGTGAGATTTTTTCACAAAGACAAAAAAGAGATCTTTGAGGACCTGTTGGGTGTAACACCACTACTTGAGACACAAGAGGAGAGGACGTGGTACAGCTATGGTAGGAAGAGAGAGGGGGGCTGTGGCACGGATGAAAGAAGACAACCTTGATCTCAAAGCATACAATATCATCCATCAGACTGTTCTAGAAGAAAAGTTTTCTGAAGTCATGAGTACAATGATGAAACTCATCAACTTCCTCAGGGCATCAGCATCCCAGAAAGCAACACAGTTTTCATTTTTTTTGCAAGATGAGCACAAGATGGCTATGGTGGCTTTTTCGGTCAACATCACAGCACACCTTAATGAGCTCAACTTAAAGCTGCAGGGCTGAAACAATTCCATTTCTGATTTGATGACAGCTGTCCGCTCCTTCCAGAGAAAGCTGGACATTTTCTAAGGAGATCTGGAAGGAGATTGCACACACTTCCCACAAGTGAAGGAGCAGTTTCAGTGTGAGAGAGACATTTCTCCTTACCTTGACTTCATTGAAAAGCTGATGAAACTTCCTTTAAAGGTTCGACAGCTTCAGGCTTGGAAACCAGCTGCTCCTGCTAATCCATAATCTATTCCTCATCAGACTATTCAGAGGATTTTCAAATGTAAGCTATTTTATTTTGTGTTGAAAATATTTGGGTTTATTATTTGTATTCTTATTTTTTTGTGATCTTTTTTAACATGTCTTTCTAATTCTTTAAATAAAGATATTGATTTATTCATTCACTCACAGGAGGTGACACAGACCTTCAAGTGGGCACATGCTGGATCTCTACAGCTGGAGCTCATTGATGTGCAAGCAGATTTTGCACTAAGGGAGATTTTTGAAGCAAGTGACCCTTTTACTTTCTGGCTACAGACTGTGCCTGAGACTGCTTTCCCTTGTCTAACCAAAGTAGCCCTACACATCTTGACCATGTTTGGATCGACTTACAGCTGTGAGTCAGCGTTCTCTGCTCTGAACATTCTAAAAAACAACTACCGTTTCAGGGTCAACAACGAGCACCTACATATGTGCATGACAATGGCACTAACTCCATTCAATCCGAGATTCAAGCTACTGGTCTATTTGTCTCACTAGGTAAGGGTGAACAAAAAAATGTAAAAATAATAATAATAATGATATTAAAACTGTTGTTTCTAAATCACTGCACACTTAGACAAGTAGAAGTAATCAACAAGCACTCTTGCTCTCTAGCGACTTATCTGCTAAACAGTTTTGTTCATTTAAACTACCTACTCTTAGTCTAGCTTAGCATTTAGATTAAGCTACGATGGCTTCTTTTCCTGCCTCTCCCTCTCCTGCTCTCTCCTGCTCTGTGTGTCAGATGTTTAGTTACTCCTCGTCCTCCTTTACTGGTAATGGTTTATGTATTAAATGTAGTTTATCATAGCTCTGGAGGCTAGGGTGTCTGAGTTAGAGAGCCGGCTCCGCACTTTTGAGTCACAGCCACAGCTATCGTACGCAGCAGTAGTTAGCCAGCCACCTGTAGCCGGTGCGGGCCGACATAGCGTTACATCCCCCCCGGTAGCTCCCGAGCAGCCGGGAGGCAGTGGCTGGGTTACTGTCCGAGGGAAGCATAGTCGTAAAACGAAGCCCACGGTTCACCACCAACCACTTCACGTTTCGAACAAATTTTCCCCACTCAGCGACACACCCGCCAGGACAAAAACTCTGATAATCGGAGACTCCATAGTCAGAAACGTGAAGTTAGCGAAGTCAGCGGGCATAGTTACTAGGTGTATACCCGGGGCCAGAGCGGGCGACATTACATCTCACTTAAAGCTGCTGACAAAGACTAAACGTAGATTTGATACAATTGTAATTCATGTCAGCACTAATGACTCCCGACTACGCCAGTCGGAAATCACTAAGGTTAATGTGGAGTCGGTGTGTAGTTTTGCAGGGACGATGTCGGACTCTGTAGTTTTCTCTGGTCCCTTCCCAAACTTGACCAGTGATGACATGTATAGCCGCATGTCTTCACTCAACCGCTGGCTGTCGAGGTGGTGTCCAGCAAACGGTGTGGGCTTCATAGATAACTGGCAGTCTTTTTGGGGAAAACCTGGTCTGCTAGCTAGAGACGGCATCCATCCTACTTTGGACGGTGCAGCTCTATTATCTAGAAACGTAGCAGAGTTTATTAGTCCCAAACCTTGACAACAACTTATCAGAGTTCAGACCAGGAGGCAGAGCTGCAGTCTTACACGCTTCTCTGCGCTTCCTTTAGATCTGTTTACCTGCCACTATAGCTGTAATTATGACTGTAAATCTAACTGTAGCTCTACTTATAACTGTAATTCTACTTTTACTATAGATACTGTGTCTGTTTCCCGGCCCAGACCCGTCGTTATAAGCAATTCAAACGTAAATAAAAAAGGCATAAATCATAAAAATGTAATTAAAATTAAAACTACGAATACGATTTTGCAAAAAAATCAGACAATTAAATGTGGATTATTAAACATTAGATCCTTAGCATCTAAATCTCTTTTAGTAAATGATCTGATATCAGAAAATCGTATTGATCTACTTTGTTTAACAGAAACTTGGCTGTCTCAGGATGAATATGTTAGTTTAAATGAATCCACCCCTCCCAGTCATTTTAATACTCATATACCTCGCGACACTGGCCGAGGTGGTGGAGTAGCAGCTATTTTTAATTCTAGTCTTGTAATTAACCCTTAACCAAAGCTGAATTATACTTCTTTTGAAAGCCTTGCGCTTAGTCTTTCACACCCAGTCTCTAGAACCTTTCAGCCAGTTCTAGTTGTTGTAGTTTACCGCCCTCCTGGCCCGTATTCTGAATTCCTATCTGAATATGCAGAATTTCTATCAAACGTAGTCCTTAGCAGTGATAGAATAATTGTTGTAGGTGACTTCAATATCCATGTGGATGTTGATAATGATAGCCTTAGCACAGCCTTCATGTCATTATTAGACTCTATTGGTTTCACCCAGGGTGTAAACAAACCTACTCATCGTTTTAACCACACCCTGGACCTTGTTCTAGCTTATGGCATTGAAATTAATAACTTGACAGTTTTCCTAGAAAACCCTCTTCTATCAGATCATTTCTTAATAACTTTTGACTTTCTCTTACCAGAATTAACTCCGCTTAATAAAAATGTGCTCTCTAGAAATGTATCTGATAGTGCTGTAGCTAAATTTAAGGAAGCATTTTCAGCTGCTTTTGATTCAGTACCATGCTCTAACCCAGTCGAAAACTCTTATAATAACTTTTGTCCCTCTCAGCTAGATCACTTTGTTGATAGTGCGGTGGATTCGCTGAGAGTTACTCTTGATTCAATCGCCCCCCTAAAACAGAAGGTTATCAAACGACAGAGACTAGCTCCATATTATAACTCAGAAAGCCGTACTCTAAAACTAACGTCGCATAAATTTGAAAGAGTGTGGCGCTCCACCAAAACGGATGAATCTCGTTTAATATGGCAAGATAGTCATAATAAATACATGAAAGCTTTACGTCATGCTCGAGCTGCCTATTACTCGTCTCTAATCGAAGAAAATAAAAACAATCCTAGATACTTTTTCAGCACTGTAGCCAGGCTGACAGAGAGTCATAGCTCCATTGAG
Organism: Tautogolabrus adspersus; assembly: GCA_020745685.1. Lineage (NCBI taxonomy): Eukaryota > Metazoa > Chordata > Actinopteri > Labriformes > Labridae > Tautogolabrus > Tautogolabrus adspersus. Next base: position 10,305,897 of record CM036545.1, read on the forward strand.
CCATGTATTCCTTTAGCCCTCAGCAGTAATGATTTCATGAGCTTTTTTAACGATAAAATATTAAACATTAGAGACAAAATTAGTAACCTACTACCTTTACCCGGTGCAGAGACCTCTGATACGTCAGAAACAGTTCCAAAACCTGATTTTAACCTCGACTGTTTTTCTCCTATTGACCTTTCAGAACTAAACTCAATTATTTCTGCGTCTAAACCGTCTCTTAGACCCGATCCCAACTAAGCTGTTTAAGGAAGTCTTTCCTTTAGTTAGCAGCTCTATACTAGATATGATCAATATATCTTTAGTGGCAGGTCATGTACCACAGTCATTTAAAGTAGCCGTAATTAAACCGCTTCTTAAAAAGCCTACTCTTGATGCAGGAACTCTAGCTAACTATAGACCTATCTCTAACCTTCCTTTTATCTCAAAGATCCTGGAGAAAGTGGTAGCTAATCAGTTGTGTGACTTTCTCCATGACAACAGCTTATTTGAGGAGTTTCAGTCAGGATTTAGAGCCCACCATAGCACCGAGACTGCTCTAGTTAAAGTTGCGAATGATCTTCTTCTGGCCTCAGACAGGGGACTTCTCTCTGTGCTCGTCCTGTTAGATCTTAGTGCTGCTTTTGACACGATTGACCATCAAATTCTGTTACAGAGACTAGAACAATTACTTGGAATTACAGGGACTGCTTTAAGCTGGTTTAAATCCTATTTATCAGACAGATCTCAGTTTGTACATGTTCATGATGAGTCCTCTATGCACACCAAAGTCAGCCATGGAGTGCCACAAGGATCAGTGCTTGGACCGATTCTCTTTACATTATATATGCTTCCTCTGGGTAATATTATGAGGAAACATTCAATAAATTTTCATTGTTATGCAGATGATACTCAGCTATACGTATCAATGAAGCCAGATGACACCAATCAGTTATGTACACTAGAAGCTTGCCTTAAGGACATTAGGACTTGGATGACCAGAAACTTTTTGTTGCATAACTCAGACAAGACTGAAGTTATTGTGCTTGGACCTAAGAATCTCAGAGAGACTTTTTCTAATGATACAACTGCCCTTAATGGCATCAGCGTGGCATCTAGCACCACTGTTAGGAATCTAGGAGTTTTATTTGATCAAGATATGTCCTTTAACTCTCACATAAAACAAATTTCAAGGACAGCTTATTTCCACCTTCGTAATATATCTAAGATCAGGCAGATCCTGTCGCAAAATGATGCAGAAAAACTAGTTCATGCATTTGTTACCTCCAGGTTGGATTACTGTAATTCTCTTTTATCAGGGTGCTCTGGTAAATCTCTAAAGACTCTTCAACTAGTCCAAAATGCTGCAGCTCGAGTACTGACTAGAACTAGGAAAAGGGACCACATTACTCCTGTTTTGGCTTCTCTGCACTGGCTCCCTATAAAATCTAGAATAGAATTTAAAATCCTTCTTCTCACTTACAAAGCTCTAAATGGTCAGGCACCATCTTATCTTAAAGAGTTAATAGTGCCGTACTACCCGTCGAGAACATTACGCTCCCAGAATGCAGGCCTGCTCGTGGTACCTACAGTCTCTAAATGTACTATGGGAGGTAGAGCCTTCAGTTATCAGGCGCCGCTCCTCTGGAATCATCTACCAGTCGGGGTCCGGGGGGCAGACACACTATGTACTTTCAAGAATAGACTTAAAACTTTTCTTTTTGATAAATCTTATAGTTAGGGCTGGCACAGGTATAGACCAGCTCATAGTTATGCTGCTATAGGCCTAGACAACCGGGGGAACTGGCACCTTGAGCTCTTATCCCCTGCTCTCTCTCCCTCTTTCTCTCTCCCTCTCTCTCTGCATTCATATGACATTACTGCATGTCATTATCTGTAAATCCCAGTTCCTAACCACATCTTCTTCTGGGAGCTCCTGAGCTCTCTTAGGTTCCTCGGGATTGTTGCTCCTGCTGAGCTCTCTTAGGCTCCACGGGGTCGTTGGTGGACGGCCTGCCAAAACAACCCTCCCCCCCTCCCTTCGGGATCGTAGGTGGACGGCCTACCTGAACAACACCCCCCCCCCCCTTTTCCCCTTGTTCCCTATCCCTCTTCCTGCATCTTATCCCATCTCCCCCTATCCTGTTCCAAGCCCGGCGCAGTCTAGGCTGTGAAGGCTGTTTCGTCATGAGCCGGGGATCACGCCGAAGATTTCTGCCTTTTAATAAGGCAGTTTTTTCTGACCAATGTAACTTTTGCTGCTTTGCTAAAGTGCTCATGATGGATTAAGCTGGGTCCTTGTAATATAGCAATAAGTAAGGTCTTTTACCTGCTTTTTGTAACATAACAATGAGCATGGTCTTTTTACCTGCTCTTTTGTAATATTAATAGACAAAGAGTAAGGTCCTTTACCTACGTCTTGAGATAACACTTGTTATGAATTGGCGCTATACAAATAAAGATTGATTGATTGATTGATTGATTGATTGATTGATTGACAGGGGGCTTCTCAAAGCTCTGTTTTACTTTAAATGTAGGCACTTTTTTTATTTCATTTTTTTTAATGATAAGAAATGTGGTCCTGTTTTCTTTTACTTGCAATGTAGGCCTCAAGTTAATTGTGCTAGCTATAGCACACATTTTATTGTGGTGCAGACAACGATTTGTTTTCATTTAAAGTATCCTACTTTGAAAATTGAAAATAAATATTGCAAAAATCACAAGGATATGTGCATTGTTGATTTTATTTGATGGACATAGGGGTAGGCTATTGGATGCAATGTAGACATGAGGTTCGGACCCTTGCTGGCAGGAAATTTGAGTAACTGGACCTCTTTGACTTTTCATTGAATACCCCTGGTATATATGGTAACACACACACACACACACATATTATAGTGTGTGTGTGTGTGTGTGTGTGTGTGTGTGTGTGTTACCATATATACCGTGTGTGTGGACTGAAAAAGGGCTGTCATACACTGAAGCTGTTAAAAGGAGAGAAACAAGGACTTTGTGACTGCTGTACATGATGACAATAAAGACAAACCAAAATATGTGCATGGACAAAAAAACAAACATTTTTGGCCATAATCTCCATGGTCCTTTATTGTGAATATTTATTGTGAAGCTGATATTGTTGCAGGTCTTGAATTGCCCCCCGGGGATAAATAAAGTTTTTTTTGAATTTTGAATTTGAATTTTGAAAGGTCCAGCAGGATTAAAATGATGCTAGATGCTCCTAAAAGGTTTCTGTACATTGTTGACATAACTGGGGAGGAATTGGATACACTAAGGGAAAGTCTTGGGGAAAATCAGATGATTTGGTCTGGGTTATAAAATGGGATTAATCAGAAAATTTGAGCATTTTAGGTAAACAATGTAAATATTTTGCACTATAAATGTTACAATCAAGAAGTTAGAGGTAATGCAATGATTATGGATACAAACCACCATATACAAAGAAGATTAGAAGAAATCATAATTCAGACGTCACAACAAGATGGCAAATTCACTATTTAGTGCACTATATAGTAAGGTAGTGGGTTATTTTGGACACAGACTGTGTGAAAATGGCAATTTCAACAAGAAACCTTACCTGTTTACCAGCTCTTTCCTTTAAAACAATTGACAAATGGGCTGATGAAATTTACAGGATCCCCCAAAGGCTTAAAAAAAGGATACAGTAAATGGAATGAGGATTATATCCACGATGTTACAAGGACCACCGGTGTCTCCTTGTAACGTAACTATTTTAACTAAGAAGTCAGCTAAACAAAATAATTTGCTTTTAAAAATGTTGAAAAGACTCTAACATTGTTGTTTCACTAATGCCTGCATCGATAAAGACCAATGCCAGCCCATTTGCAATTCATATGTAACATTCACAGGGAAATTGTTTCACTGTTGTGCAGGAAGGATTTCTTCTTTGTATTCCTCGTGTTCCTGTTGTCATTGAAAACTTCACATTGACCAAAGTGCAAGTATTTGCACAAAAACAATAGGCAATTTAAATGATTGAAAACAATTTATGTGAATGCAATTGTCTGATCCTTGGACAGACATTAGTTGCAGCTGGTCTGGGATGAGCTCATTTGTGGCTCAGTTGGTAGAGTCGTCATCTTTCAACCAGAAGGTCGAAGGTTCGATCCCCAGCTCCTGCAGCAACATGTTCATTTGTGAATTTGGGCTAGACACTTAATCCCTAATTGCTTCGTCGGCAGCGTATGAATGCTTATGAATGGGATTAGTTACTTCTGTTGGCTTACTTCATAGCAACCTCTGCCATCAGTGTGTGAATGGGTAGGTGTGACATGCGGTGTAAAAGCGCTACTAGTAGTCAGAAGACTAGGAAAGCAATATATAAGCTCAAGTCCATTTACCATCCAAGTCCATTTCAACTACTTTAGCCTACACAAAGTAACTAGTTACAATTATTTTCTGATCATTTTTTTGAAATTGTTCATCTTCAAAGCGGGCCCGGCACCATGGGGGGGGGGGGGGGGGGGGGGGGGGGGGGGGGGGGGGGGGGCTATATAGGGCTTTGCCCCCTCAGTTAAAGTTTTAGTACTGTTTATTATTTCAGTGGTCATGGTTTTAGATATTTCTGCTTATTTGTAAGATTAAATCGTCTGAAAAGCACTCTTTCTTCTGAACAAAATGAGGTATCGGACTCCATACTTTAATAGAAATGTGATTGATTAAACAACTGTTCTAATAAACAGCTGTTCTAATGATTCAATAGCGCAACACGCGGAAGAATCGCACCAAACTATCATTACACTATGCACTCTATAGAGCCGTTTTCACATATGCACTCCGGATAATATCCGGATTATTACGGGAGGACTGCTCCGGAGATTCTCCCGACCTAGCCGTTAACATATGCACCTCACAGCTGGAGACTATCCCTGTCAGACGGTAGGGGGGACGGGGGATTTTCTTGGGTAAGACGTGACGTAAAAAACAACGCGGAAGTAGCGGACGAAGCAACAGAGTCCGCACGGCTACACGACGCTATAATGACAATATTTGCCTTTATAACAATGCTACATGTAGTCCAACGGAATGACAACATCCACAAAAGAGCCGAGAACAAGATACGGCCGAACAGAAAACATAATGCAGCCGTTTAATTACGTGCACGGAGATCGTAGTGGTCGTGTGCAGACACTCTATGCACCGTGCAGCGATCACAGGGAATAAACGCCACTCCGCTCCTTTTGGCTCTAGGTGAATTCTCCGGAAAATATACTGCATCAGCCCCTCCGGACTTTCTACAGAAAAAATACTAGGGGTCCGGCAGGGGAAACTCCGGGTAAAATCTGAGTGAAAAATTCGGCTGTTGTGTTCAGGATAATCTCTGGAGTTTTTCAGGAGATTTCTATTTGTGTGAAAAGGGTTTAAGTTACCCTATGTATGTAACGGTTTGCACCCTTCCACTGATCCAGCAGCTATATTCAGCTATAGCTGGGATTCATCATGTATATGAATATTGATATATGTTTTATACCATTAATGTAGACCAATATCGGACATTTGTGAAGATGGATCTGTTTGCTTTGCACCCTTCCAACAACAGCTATATATTCATGTCAGACATATCTGTCTATGTTATTCATCATATCATTTTATGTAGGCTAATGTAAAACCTAGTGACCAAACCTATAGTGAGAAACAGCTGTATTCCCAGACCCCACAGATAATATTTTCACTGATAACAATTGTATAGTTTCAAAGACAGAGCCTACATGGCATTAACTTTTCAAAATTGCTGTTTAAATAAAATGTTTGATTTTGGACGTCTAAACAATATGGTTAATTTAGGTCTATATATCTTTATTATTTCAGAAACTTGCACTGTTAGTTGTGCGTTTTCAAGCAATTTGTTTATTAGGTTTGAACCTCACAGCATGCTGTACTTGCGATATGATAAATAATAGAATGATTACCTTCCGTGTATGATAGCCTATAAAAGATTTGCCCCTTCACAATTTTTAATCGCCCCCTCAGTCACGTGATCCTGGCGCCGGGGCTGCTTCAAAGTAACAATCAATTATAGGCCTACCTGTCCAAATAATTTACAGGGAGGGAGTTGAAAAGCTAACTGATCTAAATGTCTCTGAATTGGTTTTGAAAAGGAGCATGACTAGAAAAAAAAGCTTAGGCCTATTTCTAAAATAAAGTCTTACCTAGATAACCTAAAAATGTTTTAAAAACTGAGATAAACCACATACAATTTACTGTAGCCTAAGTCAAAACAACACCCAAATTCTCAGCACTGGAATGCGGGTATTTACGACGCACACATGAACGCCTCATGGGATTGAGCCGACTTTGAAGCCGGCGCGTTGAGCCAAACTCCAATGAATTAATACCTCACGGAACAAGCACCCCGGCCGACCGTGTGAGCGGAGAAAGTCTAGAACAGATACTCGGCTTGATCACAAAGTTAAAATATAAGTGTTTGATTTGAGTTGGCCTGCTTCTTCTCGACTTCACCTCGGTGGGTCGTTGAAACCAATGAAGAATAGCGATTGGAGTTGACAAGCTCGCTCCACTAGGCTACTGTATCTGTTCTCTAGGCTACTCTCCTCCCCCTCCTCTACCCGCTCCACCACAACCAGGAAATCGTCGAGGTGTGCTACTTCATACTTCTGGTTTCTCCCAGTTTTCGAGTGTAGCTGCAGGTTTTTGGCGGAGTTTTACCGTTTTTATTTCACGACTTTGACGTTAAGAGCAGGGTTCAGCACTGAAGTCAGCCAAACTTGCCTACGAGGAGAGGATCTCGACTCTGACCGAACAATGAGGTGGGTAAAGCAGCGCAAATCCCTTCATCTTCATTGTGTTCCCAGGCTACATTTTGTGTTACGGCCTCGATTCACTAAAGCCACTGATACGTGGTGACACTATGATGTTTTTTGAGTTCTGACGAGTAGTTTAACCCCTCTAGCAGTTGTTTACAATACATCAACCGTGTCGCTCACTGAAATAGCTATTTCAGTGGTGATTCACTCACAGGGTTCAACATGAAACGGTGCAGCAGTTTTTTGTTACATTTCCCAGCAAATAATTAGATGTTTCCTGTGTCAGGAAGTAACCTAAACGTGTTTGCAAGGTCGTACTGGAAGCCAGCTCCCACCTGTTCACGTGTGACCCCTTTTAAGTATTCATGAACTGGGGCTGTAGGCTAGTGCAGGTCAGACAAAAAATTGAATCGGCTTCAAAAACTCTAGATTGAGTCTTGTTTTACTACATGGGCGTGAGCAGTTTGACATTGTTTGCATGCCTAAACCAAAACCACTATCACACAAAAAGTAACAATGATTAAAAAGGGAACAACAGGTTATTTGTAATAAAGTTTATGCTCAAACATTAAAGGAATTCAGTGACTTGCATGAAGGCACTTCAGCAGGGTGTTTTCTTTCTTTTTTCGTCATTTATAACTGCACAGTGCATTCGCTTGCTGCCTCGATCATGCTATTTCCTATGTATTCCAAAACCCTTCTTCAAATATAGCCTCTACTACCCTTTTCACTCTTGAATACATAGTCTTGCAACAGGAACAAAATTGCTCTGTTGAAAGCTCATGTCCACAAATTCCACATCCTGTCAAAGACTGTGCACTTGGCAATCTAGTTTTGAAGCCATTACTGCAGGATGGGGCTTCTCTTGGCTGACTTCTTAGAGCTTTACAGATGTAGGTTTTATTATAGACCATGTGGTACAGCAGAGTGCACTGATGTGGGACATTATTAAACTAACCCTATTAATGAAGGCATTGAAAAAGTTGTGAATTTTGATAATCGGCAAAAATTACAGTTTTAACACACTTGACATAACAAAAAGCCAGCTAAGCCAGCAAAACAAATATAATTGAATAAATACGTTGCACAAAAGGCATCTGTCTGTTTTAACTTGTTGATACACTTTTTTAAATATACAATCAGTTTAAAAGTAAGTGTGGGATAAATACATACATGCCACTATGACTGCCCTGCCATACATCATACATAATACAAATTATTACACAGCATGCTGTAAGATAATCTATTTTGGAAATGACCAGTATAACCCAAAATACACTCCATACTGCAGTTATCAAAAGTAAGGAGCCTTTTTGTCTGTATTCAGGTTCAATCATGATCTTAAATGTGGTGTCTCTCAGTGGTTAATGCAGTCTTTGATCCCTGTTTGATGATTGTAGGTCTTATTTTACTTACTGCTCCTACCAGCCCTTCATTTTGGCCTTAACAGCCTATGTCTCCTTGAATAATAGGCAGACTGGAATGCGGCTCCACTCATGTTCATTGTCATTTGTGCCTGTGGTATGTGAGTGTTGACACAGAAGCGCAGTCAGTTGGTCAAAAGTACAGCAATTTGACCCAGTTGAGAAAGTGGTTCAGTAATAAATCCTAAATTTCAGCTGCCTGTACAACATTAAAAAGAGAGATCCCCCTGTTCAGTTGTACAGCTGCATCATCACTGATTGCCTGGTGCACATAAATTGAAGATGCAAGGATGTTACTGAAATTTGGAAAAGACCCACATATGTGTAATACTTCTGGTATTTTTTTTTTTCACCGAACATGTTTGTATATTTCCTTCCCTGTTTTTATTTCTCCATTTTGTTTCTATCTACCATAACTATGTTTAGAGCCTTGCATAAGTAAGTATTTCAGACCATCTTACCATTTTGTCGATTGCCTGGGTATTGTCAAGAACCTCACAATTCAATTACATTTCCTTGGGTCATTATTAGAGGCTGGGAAAAAAATTAATTATGTAAAAATCGAGATTCTTATCTTCTGAGATTTTAAATAGATTAATAACTTCCAAAAATCAATATTTTTCTGTGGCTAATCAGTCACTCCCTGCTAGGTGCTAAGGGCTACCTCTTTAACTAAGTAGAATGCCAAACGGAGCAGCAAGAAATTCAGCCGGTCACAGTCTACTGGAATAGATCCTGAAGTATGTACTTATTCAAAAATAGACTTTGAATCATGAATCCAGATTGTTTTGAATAGAAAATAGATTCCGAATTGAATCGTGACCTCCAACAATCGAAGTCAAATCAAATCGTGAGACACTCAAAGATTCCCAGCCTTTGGTCACGGTTCAATACCAATATGCTGCGCAGTGTTTACCCTAGGTTTACAGCTTTGGGGGGGTGGGGGCAGACGGACAGCGACACTAAAGCCGGGCTCACACTGTACGATATTCCCCCGATTGTATAAAAGTCGGGGTGGCATGTCAGCTCACACTGTACGACTGAATCGTTTACGACGCACGACCAGACCTTAAGTTTTATGTGCTCACACTGTACTGATTGTCGGCCAACTCACTTTTGTTACTCGTAGCCTGGTAGACACCTAAATTACTTTTATTTCAATTCCAACCTTGTGGTAATTAGGATTATTCACCAGTAAGAAGGCAAAGGGGAAAATTTTTTAGATGCGCTGTTAGTAGTCCATTTTTGGAAAATTGTAGTTTCACCACGGCAGACCCACGTCATTAACCTCTGCTGTTGCATAATTACGTAGCCTAAGGAAATGTTTTTGTAGCCGTTTAATTACGCGCACGGAGATCGTAGTGGTCCCATGCAGACACTCTATGCACCTTGCAGCGATCACAGGGAATAAACGTCACTCCGCTCCTATTGGCTTGAGGGGAATTCTCTGGAGAATATGCTGCAGCATTCTCACATCAGCCCCTCCGGACTTTCTGCGGAAAAAATACTAGGGGTCTGGCAGGACAAACTCTGGGTAAAATCTGAGTGAAAAATTCGGCTGTTGTGTTCACACATACAGCCCCTCCGGATAATCTCCGGAGTTTTTCATGAGATTTACGTATGTGTGAAAAGGGTTATGTCCATGTGTTTCTTTAAATGACAGCAGTCAATATAACAACTGAACAATTATTTGAACTGTAAATTGAACTAAACATCTGAACATTTCTTTTTATGACAATTATCTACAAAGTGTGCATCTTTTGTCACTGCAGTGTACCGTTTAAAAAACGCAGATATTCTTGTCTGCTTTTCAGGTGGTTGACGCAACATATTTTCCGATGCGCACTCTCTGTCTGCTGGTGGGAGTGTGCTCACCTGTGTGTGCGCGCACGTGTCTGTGTGTGTGAGCGTATCGGGGCAGAACTCCGCCGTATGCGATACAGAGAGCAGTGGAGAATTGTAAACTTGCTACCATGTAGAGACGGAAATGACATGCTGTCGTGTACATATGATAAATAACATAAGGCTATTTATTTTGTTTAATAAAAGGACAAGGTATAGACCTTTTCTAACTGAAATGTATCCTTAAATGACTTCTGTTGTGATCTGGCGCTATATAGAGAATAAAATTAACTTGACCTTCGGGGGGGGGGGCATCCACGGGGGCATCGACGGTTCAATACGCGCTTGTAAATTACGGTTTTGCATAAGAGCTTCCATGCACAGTATTTCTCTCTGAATTGGCTATGTTTGTGTGTGCCTGTGAGTCCATGCGCTGGTATAAGGAAATTCAGCCCTACAATTTTAGTTATTTGGATTTCAGACCATCTCATTCTTTTGATTTTGTCGCACAGGCAGTGCATCCATCTGTTTTAATATTACAGTTACCATCAGAGCTGACTTAAAGCTTCCATTCATGACTCACTGATTCTGTCTTTATGACAAAGATCTGTCCTATCTGACAAATGCGTTACAACTGCGTCAGATTACTGAAGATTACTTACTTGTGATTACTTGCATGACACAGCACAACCACAGTTGTATATGGTCCACTCTACACTGTTTGCCGTCCACCAAGTTGATTGATTGATTGATTGATTCATTGATTCATTGATTCATTGACTGATTGACAGCAGTTTATTGTCAAGCAAAGTTTCCTGTGCTCAGTTTAGAAGCCCTTGTCCAGAAGCAAGGCCAAACTGGGCTCCTCCACATTTCTCCCTACACAGTTATGCGAGTCTATTGATCAGCCTTGAATGCAGGAGATAGGCCTCCCCTCCATCTCCCTTATCGCTCAGGTTCAGCTTTTTTGTTTTTGTGTCTTGGCAGTAACTCAAAAGGAATGCAGCCCTAACAGTGATCTTTGAATTTTTACTATCTGCTTCCTTTTTCAAAATCATCTTCTTGTCGTCCCTGACAGAGCAGTTGCATTTTTCATTCAGCAATATTATTGTTATTTATATGTGTGGGCTAAAGAGATGAAACGTTTTTGGTTTTGTTGCCGTTGTGTAATGTTCACATTAACAAGCATGCTGGGATACAGCTTTTTTATGTCTGTACTTGTTGCCTAATACTTCAGTGCACCAATACTGCAATACACATTTTTTGGAAACTCATTAGACATCTTTTACAATAAAAGGACCGCATGGATCTCAAGTGTTTCCCCTACCATTGTATTGGGGACCCCCAACGGCCTCCCCCCACCCCCCCTTGAAGGTCAAGTTAATTTAATTTAATTTTATATATAGCGCCAGATCACAACCAAAGTCATTTAAGGATACCTTTCCTAAAGAACAGGTCTTTACCTTGTACCTTTATTAAAGAAACTTTTTGTTATTTATCTTATTTACACGATGGCATGTCATTTCTGTCTCTACATGGTCGCACATTTACAATTCTCCTCTGCTCTCTGTATCGCGCACGGCGGAGTTCCGCCCCGATGCGCGCGAACACACACACATAGACAAGTGCGCGCACACACAGCTAAGCACACAGCTGATGCACGTTCAGCTGGCCCACTCGGACCAGTTCAAATACTGCCTGGAAGAAGAAGAAAAAGGCAGTAACACACTCTCAATTTCACAGCACTTCCTGTCGTACCGGTGTTTTGACAGTAATTATTTTGAGAACTTCTCACTAATAACTCAGTCCCTCCAGGAATTCGCGGACTTTTTGGGGGATTCTTGCGGCCTAAAATGCCTGATTTCGCGGCAGCTTTTCAAATAAAATTGCAATGCATTTTGGAACGTTTTTAAACGTTTTTTGAAATAAAATTGAGGCAGGAAGCGAAAATTGCAAAACTAGTTGCGATTTTTTACATTATAAAAATCAAAACTTTTTATTATTAAACTATTTTCTTACACACACTTCGATGTGATTGAGTGATGCCTATATTTTTAACCTGAGCAGAGTCATTAGTTTTTTGACGTTACATATTCCTCTGCCTCACTCAGTGACGTCTCTCTCACACACTTACACTCTTCATCTGATTTCATTACACATCCAAATTAATATTTTGCCTTAGGCCCCGTGTCCACCTAGTTGAGGTGGTAAAAAAAATCGATTCATGTAAAAATCGAGATTCTTCTCTTCTAAGATTTAAAATCGATTCATAATTTCTAAAAATCGATTTTATTTATAAAAAAAACAAAAAACATATATATATATATATTTTTTTTTGGGGGGGGCTAATCAGTCACTCCCTGCTCTTTAAATCAGTAGAATGCCAAATAGAGCAACAAGAAATTCAGCCAGTCTCACAGATGACTTGAGCAGATCCTGAAGAATGTACTAATTCATAAATAGACTTCAAGATCAAGAATCGTTTTGAATCGAAAATCGAGTGTCTTTTTTACAAGCGCTCTGCCGTTTTTGTGCGGCCGCTCTGAGCGCTCAAGTTGAAAATCTTTCAACTTTTCAAAAAGGCGCTGTTGACGTCACAGGTGCTCTCAAAATGTATGATATTCCCTGTATTTTAGCTTCTTACGGATCGTGTCTTGTACCCACATCGTCTTTGCTCCGTGTCTGCTGGGTTAAAAAATGATCTTGAATATATAACGTGCAGTAAAAAGTAACGGAGCAGTGACGCCATATGATATTCCCTGTATTTTGCTTCCTACGGATCGTATCTTGTACCCACATCGTCTTTGCTCCGTGTCTGCTTGGTTAAAAAATGATCTTGAATATATAACATGCAGTAAAAAGTAATGGAGCAGTGTCGGTCATATAGCGGCTGTTGTCAACAAACTGTTGTCATAGAGACAGGACGGACGTGCAGGGCGTTTCTTCTCAGCGAACAAACGCTTCATGCAGACACTCCCGAGTGCACAGCCAGCGCCTTTTCTGCCCAAAAAAAACGCTAGGTAAACACGGGGCCTAAGCTTTTAAACCACTTTAAACATTTTACGACTTTTAATTCCTGACTATTTTCATTAATACACGCATGCATGCACACACACCATTTGTTTCGCAATAAGACAAGCTCTATTCAAACTTATTTATCTGACTCGCCTTGCTTCTTTCAGCACTTGCAATCGATCTGGATTCAGCAGCCTCTGACACAGTGATTTGTCCTGTATGTGGTCCGCGCGTTTCAGTCATTCTCCTGGTGTGTTTTGCGGTAGATCGATGACTTTCGTTTATGTTTCTCCACAACGTTGCACGGGGTGCAAAACAGTTTTCCCCTGCTTCCTGCGCTACACACAGATTGTAAACTCGCACACGGATTTTAGCGCAGGTTTTCTCTAATAAAAAATAAGTTTGGAAAAACTGTTTTAAAACCATTGGATCCCAACAAAAGATGGGCTAAAATCAACATTGAAAGAAAAAAATATCACTGGAAGAGTCGAGAGTGACAGCACGGCATGACGAAAACAGAAGGGAGAAAAGTTGCAGCCACAGTGGCATTACAGATTAGATCCTGGTAAAGATAAAAGTTATGCACAAAGCATCTTAGCCCTTAAGAGAGCTCCTAAAGTAAAAACTTAAGGATGAAGAGTTTCTCACAGATGAGAAAGAATGAGAGAAAGGTGATCACACAAACAATTCCAGCTCTATCACAGCCTCATATTAATATCAATTAGATTAAGTAGACTCTTGCAGTTACGAGTATGGTGAATAAACATGAGCAAATAAACATAAGAAAAATAAGGAATATTTTATATAATTTTAGCTCAATTCATTTAATAAAAGTTGTAATGAAATTACTTTTGCATCAGAATGGTTCAAGAGTAAATTATTGACTGTTATCTTCTGAATAAAAGTAATGTTCCTGGGCCAGTGATCCCCCCCCCAAGCTGTAAACCTAGGGGAAACACTGGATCTCAGTATACTGAAGGATAAAAAAACTACCTAATTTAGTAAATCTCAAAACCCAAACTAGATGTTCTCAACTCCTGTTGAGTTCAAATAATTGTTTATAGAACTAAGACCTTACAAGTAACAGGCAAAAAATATTTGCCGGATACTAAGTCTGTATTGCCATTATTTTTGTTTGGGAAGGTGTGATGATATTTGGAAGCTGGTGTACGAGGACCTACATAGCTGCCCTGATCTCATCAATTCTTGATGTCTTATAATTATAGGGCCGAGGTCAATCAGTGGTAGTCGGTTGCCTCTCAACCAGATCCCCAGCTCTTGCAGTCATATGTCAAAGTGTCATCCTGCTGCTGCGTCAGCGACCTGTGAATGTTTATGAATGGATTAGTTTATACCGATGGACATTTTACATAGCAGCCTCTGCAATCAGTATGTCAATTTGGTGTGAATGGAGAAGTGTGACCTGCACAGAAAAAACTGTTTTGAGTAGTCAGAAGACTAGAAAAGGGCTATACAAGCGTAAGTCCATTACTTTTATTCTGATTCTATAGCTTGGTAATAATGAGCTTGATAAGAATGTGGCAGAAAGATGTCCCCACAGGGGCATGACTTCCTATCTGTTAGACATGCCATCTATGGGAATAAAATGTTATCTACAAAGCTCTGATTGAAAGATTGTCCTTTCAACCGGTGAAATAACATTGGTGTGCACAACACCGGACATTTATGAACCTTTGAACTAATCTGTTTTGTGGGTGACCCTTTAAGGGTCTGGAACCAAGTATTATTTATATAATTTCTATATTATAGCTTGTAAGACTTCTCTCCTAGAAAAGATCTCACTGTGTAACCCATGTGATATCAAGCAGAACTGTGGAGCAGCCAGAGCTTGTTGTGGGCAGAAATGCTATAGCGATGTATTGTAGGGTTTGCCCTGCTAATGGGCGCAAAGATACATTGGGTTCATCAGGAGTCCATTTCTTAATGGAGTGTAATGGATACCAGTTACTATAAAATCTGCTTGATGCTGTCAGCCATCTTAAAAAAGTTTTAAGATAAAATCTTTCAGGCCATTAAATTCTAACTTCACTTATCTGGTACGATTGTGATTGCTGAAACACAAATGCTTTATTATAAAACTGTATTGGAGGAGGCCAAGCAGATGATTTGCTGAGCAGCAGTTTCATTTTGTTATCGTTATGCATCACATTATGCATATATATATATATATATACTCTGGGTAGGAAGAAGAGATCACATAAGAGTATTACCAGATATGAATAAAGAGATTATAGGTTTGGTGAATTTTAACTATGGACAAACAAGCATTGTAAAGGTCAGTGAAACTTCAAAATTTAGTGGCAAAAAACAAGGAAACTATTTTGACTTCTGTTAGAGTGAGATCCCAAAAAATGTACCACTTGTCACCATGGTACCACCCAGAATAGCAATTTTATTGTTTTTGTATGAAATATGTCCATAATCTTGCTTGAAGAAAACATTCATAGATGTTGCATGGAGCTAACACTGTATGTTGCTGCAAGGTCAATTTGTATGGTAGAAATTAAATTTGTAATATTGAACTTAATTCAATTTAATTGGAGGACTATCCTGTGTAGTAAGAGTAATCGATAAAATATATATTCAATTAAGTCTATAAATAAAGTGATGCATTCATTTCAACACTTCACAGAGGGACAGTCACCATGGTCACTCACTCTCACCTACTGTACCTTCTACAGACTATAAGCAGCATGCATGGCAATCAGTGCATGGAAATAAATGAATGTACAGTAGTACTGTTCAGAATATTTTTTTAACAACTGAGGTCCGGACCTAGCTCATATGATTGCCTTCCTCTGTCTCATAATGTTGTTTCAATCTCAATTCCTTTATGAACACTAGCCCGATTCTACGATCTCTCTGCTTTGGCAGATTGTGAACACATTCTAATCCATAACAATCTAAAATCGTCTTATCGCACACCACTAATTGATAATTCCACAATTCTACAATTCACTTTCCAGATGCAGATACTTTTATCCAAAGTGGCGTACATCGGAGAGTAAGTACAACACAAACAAGGATCTAGAAAGAAGGAAACAATGTCAGTAAGTGCAAACGAACAGCTCTAAGTCTGATCGGACACAGGTGCTGACAGGCAGTGCATAGAGGCAAAGCACAACATTGAAAGCTGTTCTTGAGAGTTCTAATCAGCATTCAAACCATCCTAAATATCGTCATCACCATTATCAAACTAAAACCACAATCTTCATCATCAGTATCATTATGTGCTTAGGTGTTCATGAAAGAGCTGGGTCTTAAGCTTTTTCTTAAAGGTGCAAACGGACTCCGCATATTGAATGGAGTTTGGTAGCTTGTTCCACTACCGGGCGACAGAGGAGAAGAGTGTAGTTAGAGACTTAGGGCCCCGTTGTGAAGGTTCGATCAGACGTCTTTCATTGGCAGAGCATAGTGGGCGGGAGGGAGTGTAGATCTGGATGATAGAGTTTAGGTAAGAAGGAGCCGTATTTGCAGATATTTTTTAAGCGACCAGCAGAATTTTAAATTTGATGCGAGCAGTAACTTGGAGCCAGTGAAGGGAGATGAACAATGGAATAACGTGCTCTTTTGGGTAGGTTGAAGACCAGTTGCGCAGCTGCATTTTGGATCATTTGCAGTGGTTTGATTGTGCATGTAGGACGACCTGCCAGTAGGGAGTCAAATAGTCAATGCATGATATTTTTTTTATTTGTAAATTTTATTTCATTCATCGACCAAACAATACAATTAAATACAAACATAAAATCTCAAATCTTGAATGAAAAGGAGCAGAAAGAAGAGTAATCTTATATAATTTGCCCCTCTTTCACAAGACATTAATTAACAAAACACATAATTCAAAATCAATTTAAGATCAAATAAATTGGCTGCACACAAGAGCCTGTACCAGGAGTTGTGTAGCATGCTCTTCCTGATCTTCCTGATGTTGTACAGGGCAAATCGACATGACCTTTAAGACCTGATGAGACGTCTACGTCTCATAAGGCAATGAACATGAGTGCAAAGGATATTTTAATTTACAGTTAAAGCCAATAGTTTTAAGCTTTCAAATGTTTTATTTATATGTCTTTATCTGATACAGAGGCTGAGACAAAGATTTTAGTAAACACTGAAATTTTGTGCAGTTTTTCTGAAAACCCTCAGGTTTTGGGAGGTTGATTTCAAACGTTACTTAGGTTTTAGAGGGCGTTTTTTTAAGCATCCTTGGGTCTAAATGGGTTAACATTGCTGAAAGCCGTATACAAGGCCCAAGGGTGGTTTTGGTGTAAGGCCAGATGAGCTGGCTGTTTTGTGCACGTGAAATGTAAATGGTGAATGGACTTGGTGAATAGACTTGAGCTCGTATAACGCGTTTAGTCTTCTGACTACTCAAAGCACTTTTATAGAAATTACGCCAATACTAGCATATCAAGTTACTATCTGTACCGGCTACATTGTCGCAGACATGTGCCGATATTACTAGATTTATTTACCAGTCAAAAAGTGTTTCTTTGTTGCAATTCTTTCACCATCAGTGTGTTATATGGATTACAACAAGCATTATCACTCTCCAGAGTGTCAAGCGGTGATGCACATACATGCAGTTTCTTTCTAGTTGAGTGCCCATCTCTTATGGATTATGTATTTATTTCATTTATTTTGTATTTATACCAACACAATAAATGTGTATATCTATATTTATTTATGTCTACAGGTTGAAGATGGCTCTAAGGAAGATATCAGTATCACATTTTTTTCCTCCCTAATATCAATATCGGACCCAAACATCCCATATCGGTCGGGCCCTACCACCTACCCATTTACACCCATTCACATACTGATGGCAGATGTTGCTGTAAAGTGACCATCAGTATTAACTAATCCCAGTCATACACATTCACACATGGTTCTGGTTGAGAGACGACTGACCAACTCTACCAACTGAGCTGCAGTCGATGTCTGACCCATCATATGAGGTCAAGAACTTTACATCTATTATGATGACCTGAGTTCAATGTACATAATGACGCTCCAAATTTGAACAATTTTACATGCCTTACATATAAGATTTTCTTCCATTAATATTTATCTCAATCAAATCTGCATTTTGGCAAAAGTAAGACTGCTGGTGATCTGCTATATTTAGTTAGTTTTGTAATGTTTTTCTACCTACTTATTTATTCTTGGAATCAATTCACTCTTTGGTGTCATGCTGAATGATGCTGCATAAAAATGGTGATTTAAAACTAAGATGGCGGTGCACACAAAGTATCAGTGCAGGAGCCTTAGCATCTGCCCCAGCCTTGGCAAATGGGAAGATCAGTCACTGTCTGGAACTGTTGTGATGACTCAGTCAGGGTAACATTGTGAGTCTATAACTGTTTTTTGTTCACGATTTGAGTGACAGGAGGGCTCACTCCTTGTGTTAATTGAGAATCTGAAAGAAGCTGAGTAGATTAACCCTGACCAAACTGAACTGTGCACAGGGACTTAATGTTGATAGCCTTTTGTGTTTGTTGCTGTTTAAATACATTGTTCTGTTTAAAGATATTGCTTGTTTCGGGTCTGTTCATATTTGCTTTTGCTTGTTAATGCGTGTGACTATCCTCTACTGCAATATCAGGTACGAATTCAGGCCTTTTTTCAACGTTTACTTCCCTTTTTCACTTCCCTGACAACAGGTTGTGTTAGTCATGAATTTAAAAAAATGCTTGTGCGTCATGTTTAATTCTGAAAGCGCTGTGGTGGAAATGGTTTTTTATCTTCATGTTGAATGATTTCTCACTTTGAACATGCATACATAAATACATGTGCACCTTTTGCTTATGAGCACCAGGTATGATGTTCCTAAATTAAGAAATAATACATTTCCTGTTCAGCTGGAGTCATTTGATTTTATAGGTCTCCAGTAAATATTGAGTTGACTATAAAATTTAAAACGTGCAAACTTGCAAAGCTGTGAGGATGACTTTTTTCATTATTTACTGCATGGTGGCTACAGAGAAAGACACCTTGTCCTGAGGGTAAGAATAGTGTTGTTATAACCTCCCGGAGGTCATTATATTACTACTTAGTGTAGACATAAAACTGTAACTTGGATGTGTCTTGTCTTTGTTCCAGGACTGAAATCTGCATAGTATTTTTCTTATTACCACTTACATGATTCACATGATAAAGGATTTGTATCACTGTGCTAAAGCTGCTCTTATCCCTGCTTCTACAAATGGCCTTAAAAACACTGCATGAATTCAACCAAGTAACAAGTCCCAGCAGGTCTTGTTCTTGGATCACATGATTGAGGGAAAATATTCAGGAAAGTAGAAAAAAGTTGCAAAGGAGAGATGTGGGAGGGTCAGGTAAACGGAGGAGGAGGAGGACAGAAGACTTGGATCCACTGGGCCTGACTGTACTTGCCAGCACATTTGGGAAATAGCTCTCAGACCACAGCCATATACAGACATCTCCAAGAGTGCATGTTTCCAGGCTGTGCTCTGTGATTTCCTGTTAACCCCTCCCTTACAGTGTAACAACGGAGGGATGATGATGATAAGTGTATAAACAGCAAGTAAAGACGGACTGGGTTTAGTTTTGAAGGTGTTTGTAAAAATCATTTGCAATTTGCATGGCATCCTTGATTATTTTCTTTGCTGAAGTCCTCTGTTGTGTCAAGAAAGTGCTTTGTTGGAGGTATTTTCGAGGTTGAGGACTCAAATCCCTCCCAGAGCATCAGCTAGAGACCTATTTGTGTCTAAGAGAAAACCTCTTAAGTCAGTGTTCACTTAGCTGGCTTAGCCCTACAGCTAGTAACAGTGTCTGTAGAAAAGGGCTGGTTGGTCCACTTCAGATGAAATGTTAGCATCAGAGCCTGCCTTCCATGGTGGTTTTCCTTTACCAAAGCGCAGTCCAGTCAGCTGCATAGCTTTGGGTATTTAAGAGCCTGGTATAATGGTGGATTGAGTTACCTCAATCCACCATTATACCAGGGCTATACCATGAGGGCTTTCACGGTGAAGTAATTCTCACCGCGGTGGTCCAGGGTGGCTTTATAGAGCAGTATGAGGTAGGCCCGGGCGATAAAATGATAACGATAACTATCACGATATCATTTTTCTCAATGTAAATATAACAAATGTTCGATAGATTTAAACCTGTAATTACACCACCCAAACACTGGGGGAGGGGTGTGCTAACACGCCTTAAATGGTAGTTGCCACCCGACATTAAAGAGAAGAAGAAAAAGATGACGAACAGCCAATCATGTCGCAGGGATATGAGGCTTACAGACAATTGGAGCTGAATGTAAACACAGCTGAAATTAGCAAATGTGACACCGAAGAAAAGCTGAGCCTACCAGCTCAAAGTAGGGAGAAAACATCATCAATAAGAAAGGACCCTCAACTTAAGGAGTTTGGAGATATTTAGGATATCAACAGTCCGACAAAAAACCGAATAACGTGCTCTGTAAACTGTGCCGAAGACAAGAGCAGCTAAAACACTGAGCTTATGATACTGAAATGTTCCTCTGTTCAAGTAGAGTTTGTTATGTTCTGACAATAAAGATAATTAAACCACAATAAACCATCTGGTTTCTTCAACTTTAACTCAAAAGCAAAAATCTGACTTTCAATCTGAAAGAAATCATGATTTAACATTAATCGTGATAATTATCGATATCTACTGATATTTTTAGTCATATCGCTCAGGCCTAGTATGAGGTATTAACGCACCACCCGTATTTTATTTATTTAGCTAATTTGTTTGAGAATCAGAGATTGGCAACTGGTCGCCAGCAAAAATATTTAGCCTGCAAGAATATTTTGAAACGTGACTTTTATTTATTTTATGATTTTCTTGACAACTACGCCATGATAAACAGTGACAAACACAAACATCTGCGCCATGGAACAGTGTGCATGCAAGCATTGCAGCAGACAGCGCATGGCGCTGAAGCAAAGCACCATCATAGCAGCATCAGGTAACACCAGAATCATCTCATCTATAGCCTTTTCCTAAAAAAAAAGTTCTAGGACAGTTGAGCCACTTTTCATATGAATTACTAAGCGTGCCGTTATGCATTATGTAGCCAAATCGTACTGTACAGGTTTAAAAAAAAAAAAAAGCCCTGTCGCATTGACAACTATTGCGGTCATGATGGTGCTTTATTTTAGCACCAGGCGCTGTGCAGTGTCTGCTGCACTGCTCCACACTGTTCCATGGCAAAAATGTGTGTGTCTGTCACTGATTATCACAGCGTTGTTGTTGGAGAAAGTGATAAAGTAAGTAAAAGTCACAATCAGAAAAATCTTGCGGGACAGATGCTATTTGCGAGATGAGACCTCATACTGGATGTTTTTCCTAATTTCACAAGGATCTTTTTGGCACAGATTTGACAATGCATCATCTAAATTAGCTGGTTTTCCCTTTTCATTTGCTGAAGGCCGGAAAAAACGCATTCAGACCCTCATTCTCAGCTGAAAAAAATTAACCGCACATAAATAAGCCTATGTAAATTCCATCATAATTCAGGGCTGGGTATCACCAATGATTGCCTGAATAGATTAACGAGGTCCCAATTATAACGATTAATTTTGGAATATTAAAGTTAGTACCAATAACAACACCAATTCTGTTCCAATATTATTAGGATTCTCAGAAAAAATAATTTTGTAAATTGTATAAGGAACCTTCTAACCACTTTTAAAAATGTTTACGTCATCAAAAAATTTTAAAGGAAGAATTTGCGACTTTTTGATCCAGTAGATGTCGCCCTTGAGCACCAGCATGAAACCAAAACAAACTGCTGTTTGGGGACACCTCCGCTATTCTGAAGCCTCCAGCGACACAACTCCAACCCCTCTACACTCGCGTTTGTACCAAGGAGTTATGAATTAGAACACACCATAATTTAGCACCATTAAGCGCAAGTGGCGGACAAAATTGTTCTTGGCTCAAGCTGCAATTGCCTGTGGCCTGCATTGTTGTTTTAGCAGGCTAATGTTAGCACACTTTGGTTAACTCATAGCTTCATATTGCACATAAATTGACACGGAATGACTGTGATCTAAAGACACTTATTTGACATCCAAATAAGCAGGGAGTAGGCTATGCTATTTTTCTTTTCTCTAGTCCTTGACTAAAACAGCTTTATACGCAAGCCGTCCTGTCAATGTAAACATGACATAAACACGGCCCTACTATAACACAGCCAGCGGTACTCGCGCTTCTCAGTCATTGTGGACAGTCAAGAGGATTTTTACAGAGGATGTATTTCTGCTATATTTTTGTGTAAAATGTTGCACATTCTGCTCACAATTTACGTGACGTTTTTATCACAGCAGCACATACAGCAACAGTACGGCAGCTGTCTGTAGCAATTCACGCTTCCTTGTGTAGCAGTATTTGACGTAACATTCGGTGTTTCCACGATATAATAAATAAATATATATATATAAATATGTTGTGTCTCTCATGTATTGTTGCATTCCTAATGCTTATGTCACAGCTCACTTTATTTCCCACTCATGGGAACTTCAGAATTATCTTCTGTGCACTTACACCATGTCCTTACAGCACGCGAGCGTTATATGTCTTTTTCACACTGCATGCGTTAAATATTGAATTCTATGCTCTGTAAATTTCAGTATCCCCCTTGCAAAGAGAATAACATCTAGTGCTTTTGTACTGAAGGTGGACAAACGGATATGCGGTGCTTTCTTTTAACGAGCAGCTGACTCACACCACAACACAGAGGCTCGTCGGTAACGTCTCGCTGTGAGCCGAAAAAACGTTTATTTTTCGGTGTTGACAAACATTTCAATCACAGATTTGGACATTAACAATGCACTGTTATCTCCCCTTTGTAAGATGAGCTACCAAGCTCTGTTGAGTGAGAAAAGCAAGTGTCAGTGCCATGTAGAGCCCCCTCCTTCCCCTCTCCCTGTCCGTTGACGCGAGCGACAGAGAGGAAAATAGAAACGGGGCGGAGTAAAAACGGCCAATAGGAAACAATAGAAATAGGCTGATTTTGTCGCTGACACTCGCTCGCGTTGCGTGCTGTTAAGACAGGCTGTAAGGAGCTGGAATACCACATATGGCATCTGTCGTGCACCTAAGCAGCAGTGTCAGCCGTCATTTTTGAAAAAACGATGTCCCTTTTGGAACTAAGCACATGTGAGCAACTTAAGGACACACTAAACCCTTTAAAGTTGCAACTCAGGCCCTCTCCACGGGTGCCTATCCCCACAGCGTCAACCAAAACCATCAGGGTCTGATACGAACGGAGCATCGGCCAGCATTAGGAGCTATTGTTTGATCTCACACAAGTCACAGGAGGATTTAATCAACAAAAAAATAATCTACAACGGCAGTTAAGCCGGAGGGCGCGTGTAGAGAAGGCGGCTGCCCTAACATTAAAGCGTTGCGAGAAACACTGTAGTTGAAAGCAAGCAACTAGTATGTGTAGTGTGGAAGTTTTTAGCCTGTAGCACTACACTGTACGTTAATGTCATAGCTCCAAGTATCTGCACTAAAGCTATAGGCTTTAACTTCTATTAACGTTCTTGCTGATGAATGTTCTCGCATGTTCTTGAAGAAGCCAGGTAGAATGTAGCAGAAACATGAGCTGTGCAGATATTGCTTGTTGTGGTTGAAGTTGTTGGTGTAACAAGCGTGAAATACATCTAAACTGCTTAGCCACGGGCTTGCTGTAAATACAGAATAGCCTCGAACTGGCTTGTTTAGATCAGCCTTGAGGACTGGCAACATTAATCAGCCTAGTGTCACTGTAACCAGATCTAGCTATTTGAGTTGGGATCTTACCTAAGAAATCAGATTTCTCAGGTCTGATCCTGTGGCAAAGCAGCAGCTGTGTTGTAATCTTTCATCTCCTCCTCCTCTTGCACTGTCGAAAGCTTAAGTATCAAATGGGTGAAGTATCCCTTTAGTAACTGGAAAAAGTGAAAAAAAAAAAGGAGCTAGTTTGGCTGTGTTCTGTTAATCACTTATTCAATACTCCATAGCAGCTGTAACAAGCATTAAAATAGTCATACAGAAATTATCAATCTGGTCTTTTGTAGGTCATATGGAGGCATCATTATCAATTTCAGTCCGTCTCATAATCAACTTAGAATGACGTATGCCAAAAAAAACAATCACAATTAGGTGTTTTGAAGTGTTTTTTTTTTCATTTTGATCTATTCCTTGTTTCTATCAGTATAACTCAACAGTTAACAGGCAAATGTATTGGCCCAAAATACTTAATCATTTATTATAAGATTCTTTGTTCATTATTCTGTCTTTATTTAAGGGTTATTAAACTGTAAGTATTGAAGCAAAAAAATACAATTAACAATGGCTTGATTTCAATGGTATATGTGTTAAGGATTTTTTTTTAACCTGTGAGTGTGTAGGCAGTGATTGTTCAGCAAGAGGCAGCCGTATTAGGCATTGCTGGCAGCAGGAAGTGGGTTGTGGCTTTGGTGCAGTTGAACAGGAAGTAGCAGATTGTTTCACTGGCAGGACAGATGGAGGGAGGGGGGGAGAGGGGGAAGAGAAGGATTAAGGCACCAAGGGAAGAATACGGAGGGTAAATACAATGAGGAGGGGGAACAGACCAGTTAAAAACATCTGATTTACAGTCAGGCACCCTTTTCCTCCGTGTCTCTGTTCATCTCCATTTTTACTAATTATTGTCACTATTTTTTTTTTTTTTTAGTTTTATACAACACATTTTTTAGACGTTTGTTTTGGCTGTGTTTGTTTTTTAAAGCCATGGTATCATTTTCAAATATGAGCAATTTATTTATCTTATGATCTGTCTGAAACACACACTGCATTCTCTAACTCTTCTACCTGAAATTGCATGCGTGTTTGCATTCCTGAATGTGTTGTAACTTGTGTGTATTCTGCTTGCTGTGAATAAGCTTTTGTCTCATGCCACACTTTTCTTATGATGTGTTTTTAGATGGAGGTTGATTACGCACAAACATTTGCACAGCTTGTTTCAAAGAGCTCAGTTTGTTAACATTAGGATACCTCCAGTGTTCAGCACCCAAAAAAACAGACAGGATTATTAAAATTTGTAAAAGGACCAAATAAAGCAATTTTACATTGTAAATTGTTGTTTTTCACACACTTCATCAGACACTGGATGTGGGATAGAGGTGCGAGTGGTGCTTCTTTACTAGATACAGTGTGGCTCCAGGAGCTCCGCCTGTTTATTGGTCAGGATGCCTTTAGTGATTGACATTCACAGGCTTTTAACATGAGCAGAATAATCTGTAGAGGTCTTCTCCTCTTTTAAACAAAAATAAGGTGATAAATACCAGAACAAATAGACACAATAACTCAGTGTTTCTCAGATGCTTTTTGGTTTAAGGTAGATTCCAGCTGAGCTGCCATTAAGTTTCATATCGTTGACGTTGTGATGGATTGAGAAAGAGCGATTGGAAGCTGTAAGAAATAGCAGGAAGACTTTACAGTTTAAGCTGTGTGCACATCAATGAACGCCCCAACTTCTACCTGGCTCTTCTGTGTTGCTCACTGCTTGCTGCTGAGGAGTTAAAATGACAGGGCTTAGCCCTAAAGTTACCTACAACTTCACCTCTGGAGCAGACCAATAAATCTCCCCTGTGCTTTTTGACTACGGTCAGGACTCTGAAGAAGGGAAGGTTAAGTCTGTTGTTTGCAGCACAAGTGATGAAATGCTCTTAGTTTAGAAGTTTTAGGGAGCACTCACACTAGGCAAAGTTGTCCCGTACTGTGCTTAAGCATGATTGCCCCTCCCTTCCCATTCCTCTGCTGGCCTGCACACTGCTCCATGACTAACCAGGCCTGAGCCCGGTAACTTGTAAACAACATTGTAATACAAAACATGCATGGCTTTACGTGATTATGAAGCGTGCTTATTTTACAAGTCAGGCGGACGCAAAAATTAATAAAAAGAAATAAAAGGAACGCGCGCAGTGGAGTCCGCGTCGAGTCAGCGTCAGCACATCGGAGAACAAAACAGAGAACATGAACATACTTCACTGACTTTGTGGCCTTTTTTGAGTCATTTTAGCAGAGGTGTGTAAAGACTACTAATATATTCTACTCAAGTTACTGTTACTTTAATAACATTTTACTTAAGTACAAGTAAAAGTACCAGTTTAAAAATATACTCAAGTAAAAGTAAAAAGTAGCTTGTTTAAAATGTACTTCAAGTAAAAGTTACTTAGTTACTTTTTTTTAACAACGCATCTCTCCGGTGTGCAAAAAGGACGAGAGGATTTAAATCTCAAAGTTTTTTTTTAATTAAAGGACAATCTTTACAAAGATTCATCTTTTCAGATAAACATTTTCTTTTCTACCCCATTGACAAAAACAAAATATAAATATAGACATTAAAAAAGATTTTCCCCCTTTTTTTTAACCAGCAGTATGTTTTAATGATGGATAATTTAATAATCAAGGCTTATAATGTTCAAGTAATCAGCTGTTTTATGAAGGGAAATGTTTAAAGTATTTAAGAAAATACTGACAGGGTCTTTGTCTCACTCATAAACAGTGTAAAGAGTATTTTGGTGTTTTTAGTTTAATTATTCTGAGGCTGCTTAGTCTCAAATGCAGCTGTGTCCTCAAAGGCTGATTTAGCTGAAACTAATCTGAGATGAAAGATAATCCATTGATTATTTTAAAATGAGCCTATTTTAGATTGTATTAGATGTTTCAAAAGGAACTTTGTTCACCTCTTAGCAGGCTACACTGAAGCTTCTGAATCTGTTTGGTTTTAAGTATTTATTTTCACACATCTGAGATGTGTTAAATTGCTGCAGTTTATAACACCCAACTTCCTGATACGTCTGCTTCAAATTAAAAGCACATCAAAGAGATGGCAATAAGGGACTTTTATTGTGAAAAACTTAATGTGTTTATCGCTCTGAGTGTTCACGGAGCTGCAGCGGTGATTCTGTCGAGAAATACAGCATTCACAGCAACTTCTTTGCCCATGAGTCAGAGCCACAGCCAACTTCTTTTAAGCATGTTGGACTTAAGACAATGAGACATCAGTCTAAACACACCTTCACCAGGTAGACCTGCTGTAATGGAGGTGCTTATCTGTGCTGCACTAGCTGAAGTGGCACCGAGCAAAGAAAAGGGTCTCTGCCTCTCGTTGCTCCTGTGCTATGAGGGAAAATCAATTATAGCAGGCCTACATTTTTTACTCAGTAACGGATGTGATTTAAAATGTAGCGAATTACAATACTTAACAGAAAACCTACTTAAGTAAAAGTAAAAGTACAGTCTTTAAAAACGACTCAAAAAGTAGTAAGTACACCAAAAAACTACCCAATTACAGTAACGCGAGTAAATGTAATTCGTTACTTTACACCTCTGCATTTTAGTCAGACTATATCAAAACCTTGGACTGAATTCTTCAGCCGAGCATGTCTTTGGACCCCAGTGACTATGGATGTGTGGTAGGAGTTCATGGTTTTGAGTAGCCACTCTGGTTCACAGTCTGCAATTGTAATAATAATAATTTATACTTTATTAATCCGGCAAGGGTAAATTTGGTTTTAAACTCTGTTTAATGAACATGATACATACACACATAGGCCGAAATACACCTCGGCAGTGCTCAGGAGGGTGGACTGGCACCTCTCCAGCTACCAGACCAATTTCTGGACTTGGTCCGTGTCGGGACTTGAACCGGCGACCCTCCAGTCCCTACAGACTGAGCTACTGCTGCCCTAAATGTATATGGAGATTGCAGCAATTGGCGGTGAAGCTGCAAGATTCATGTTTCATTATTTCATTATTCTTTAATAATAAAACAATAAAATACAGTATGATCTAAAGTGCACAATTGTGCCTTCGATCTCAGGATTTCCTTGAATCGATATTGAATTGTGAAAATAATAATTGCAATGCATTGATGAATCAATATTTGTAACCGGCCGTAATAAACAGTATACCCTCCTGTTTGACAGGGATAGTCTCCCGCTGTGAGGTGCATATGAACAGCCAGGTCAGAAGAGCAGTCTTCCTGAAATTATCTAGATATTTTCAGGAGTGTATATGTTTAAATGGTATTAGTGTGCAACTACTTGTCCCTAAATTAATATATTTTATTTGTGTTCATTCAGTTTTGTCATGTACCTCCAATCTTCATGCTTTGTATAAAAGCTTCATTGTCTTCTTCCTGTCAACATGTAGGACATATGCTGCCATGCTGAATACTGTTGTATAAAATGTGAATCTTAACAGAACACCCCAAAACTCTATTTTTTAGATGCAACTTGAATGTGTGACCTTCATAATGCCATAATTCATCTCAAAATAATGTTTCTTTCTTTCTTCCAGTGAGTCAAGTATTTGCCAAGCTCGGGCAACTGTGATGATCTACGACGATGGTAATAAAAAGTGGTTACCAGCAGGTGCTGGGCCCCAGGCCTTCAGCAGAGTTCAGATCTATCACAACCCCTCCACCAATGCCTTTAGGATAGTGGGTCGCAAGATGCAGACAGACCAGCAGGTATATATGCAAGTTTTTGGTTTCCTGTGTATATGTAACCACATGATGTACTCAAAACCATATTGTAGACAAATGCAGAGGGTAGAGTGTACTTCAAACTGGAGTGCATTCTGATATTTCTGGTGTTAAAGCATTTGAAACTGTTAAATAAATGTATTTTGCTGTGTGCTAGGCCAGTATTAGCAGGTTTCTGAGGGATATTCCATCAATAAAATTGAAGAAAGCGCTTATTGAAAAAGCCCTGTTTAAATGAATCCTTTGGACTCAAACCGGTACATTAACACAACTCGGCCATGACTTGTCAGTGCTACTCCAACAAGGCTAAGAAGTGTGGAAAAGAGGCAGAAAAAGAAACAGCTGTGTTCTTCTAAGCAACAGAACAAACCTTGCAGATGGAATTGTGTGTTGAATACTGAGTATTCACCAAAAATTACAATACTGTAACACAAGTCTATTTTTTTATTGATAAATGAAAGTTAAAATCACTAGTTACAAGGCTGAGACTTTAAGATTAGATATTGTCAAAGATATGTTTGTACGTAAAGGAGGACCAACATTTCTATAATTTATTTACTGATATACAGCCAGGTGTTAGCCCTATTGTTGCAGTTGTTAAAGTCCCTCTGACCTAACTCTGGATCCATATTAATATTTCATCTCTGCAGGAGTCATCTCAATATCCAGAAATGGCCTTTTATGTGGCCTAATCCATTCCTCTGATGCATTGTGTTTGTGTGTAGTCAAGTAGCCTCAGGTTAAGACAGCAGGATTGATGTTCTCACTAAAATTGGTTCGACGTGTGTTGAGAGATGCTTGTCTGCATACCTCGGTTGTAATGAGTTGTTATTCGAGTTACTGTTGCCTTTCTATCAGCTTGAACCAGTCTGGCCATTCTCCTCTGACCTCTGCCATCAACAAGGCATTTTCGGCCAGAGAACTGCCGCTCACTGGATGTGCGTGAAAATCCTAGTAGATTAGCAGTTGCTGAAATACTCAGACCGTCTGGCACCAACAACCATGCCACGTTCAAAGTCACTTAAATCAACTTTCTGCCCCATTCTGATGCTAGGTTCGAACTTCAGCAGATCGTCTTGAACATGTCTACATGCCTAAATACATTGAGTTGCTGCCATGTGATTGGCTGATACATATTTGCATTATCGAGCAATATATATGGAGTAGGGTTGCAAATTCTAAGCATTTGACTTACTCGACGATTGGTAAAATTAACGATCAATTACTCGATTAATAGTTGTTTAAAAACATGAACGTTTTGCTTAAACAAACAATACCAAATGCGTTTTTTTCTTCCTCAATCAAAGCTTTATTTGCTCAGCAACATAATTTTTAACAGAATTGCACAATGAAACATTGATATGCCTGCCCTCTACATATTTAAAATGTTAAGGCCGACTATATAACGTTAATTGAATAGCGCAAGCGCTCAAACAAAATCCTCGCTATGCAGCACATTATAACTGTAGCTGTCTTTTTTCCCACAGCAACACATTCTCTGACAACATTGCATGCCTAAAACATTACGTTTTGGCCTATGATGACATATCAAATCAAATATAAAAAAAACTGAATAGGCTACCAAATTACACTTTTAGAGCTCGCGGCGGCGTCCGGCTTGTTAAATAAACGCAGTGTTTCCCACACATAGACGATACCTGGCCGCCTAAGTGGCCTATATTTCCGACCTGTTATCATTACATTTTTCATTGATTCATAAAATTGCTGCGTGCTCAAGAGAGAGCGGGGGAGAGAGTGCAGACGCACGCGAGGACCTCACGGCTCTGCAGGACCACTGAGTTCCGTTCTTCCGGCCACTCTGACCGCAATCAGTATGAAACGACTTGAAGGTCGCAGGGACCGTGCGCGCCGTCCGCACCGTGCCCACCGCAAATGAATCAGGTTTTTAAAAAAATTCCCTCTCGCCTCCTGCGGAGAGATAAGATGCAGCGAAATATATGAGCAAACCAAGAGTGCAGATTCACATCAGCAGACAGAGAGGGAGCGATAAGCTCCACTGTCCATACATCCCTCTTGTAACCACTGTTGCTCTGTGCGTTTAGTGTTTTTCTAAACGTTTAGCGTTTAAATGTTATCCACCTCCGTATCTATGCGTTTAGCGGCGGGAACTGTTGCATACTGCTCCCCCAAAAGAAAAGCCATTGCCGAGAGCTGATGCTCCCGGCGTGAGTAACGGTGTGTCTCTGTCGTGCCCAGCACCGTTAACCTGTGGGTTCAGGATGGCCACCTGCACCACTTCTACCAACTCAACCAGCTTCGAATGTGCGTTTGTTAAAAAACTCAGATGTTTGTGTAGAGGGTCCAGCATCGTTGCAACACTTTGTAAATACACCATTGCACTGATAAAAGGAGGTTGAAATGAGACAAGTTCTTGATATTTCAAATCAGTAAATCGAGTAAATTTTTCTAGGTTGAGCAAATTCTTAACGACCAATTAATCGATAATCGATTATTTGTTAACATCCCTAATATGGAGCAGATATATATATATGTATGTGAGTTTTAAATCTGGAAAAAAAAAATTATTACAGAAAGTTGAAGCTGTTTGGATTTCTGTCACAACCTCATCGTCAATGTAGTGCAAAGTCATTATCCTACTTTACCAGAGATCAGATATGGCTGAACAGATTTCAATTCAGCAGCTACCTTCATACAACATGTTGGGCATCGCAGTTTGGGAAAAATATTTTGTGATGGCACAGTGTATCTAGAATAGAATAGAATATATCTTTATTGTCATTGCTATAAAAACAACTTTTGTCGAGGGTTTTAACGACGTGCTTAAACCCACTGTGTTCTACTGTAGGGGGGCTATGGGAGCCATGTCCTTCGTGATTGTAGTAGGAAATCACGTTGGTTATTTCTTTCCATCTTCTTGAATGTTTTTTCATATTTTGTAGCATCTGTGAATGCTTGAGTTATCGACAGCTGTTTCGTTGAGGCACTTGTTGCTGGGCTCAGGTGCTGGGCTCAGTTCTCCTCCTGACTGGCCGGAGTCATGTGACTACACAGGTGGTAGTATGTTTTAAGGGGACAGTAAATGAATAAACACACACAGTGGGGAAAGCATTGACAGATAAAAAAATATATAAAAATGACATACAGTTGTGCTCATAAGTTTACATACCCTGGCAGAATTTGTGATTTTTTTGGCAATTTTTTAGATAATTTGAGTGATGATACAAAAGCTTTTCTTATTATTTAAATAAAAGCAAACACTTATACAAACCAATAACAAGATCATATTTTAGATCTGACAGAATTAAAGTTCTGTTTTCTATTTTCTAGAGTAGTCGGCCCTGCCCGATTCATCCGAGCCACAGAGAGCTCCAATGTCAGAATTTCTATCCACAAGCTGATCCACTGATTTATAGAAAGAGTGTGAGGGGGCTTCCATCTTACTGCCAGCATCTTTTTGGCAGCAGTACATGCTGAAAGCCACAGCAGTCTTTGTGTTTGGTTCACATTCTGCCCGGAATCATCATTCAAAAGCATAATTGTAGGAGAACGGGTAATTGGCAAATTACATTTTCCAGTCAGGACTTCTGTAATTTGCATCCAAAACTTTTGAACAGGTGGACACTCCCACATAATATGTAGGAATGTCCCTATTTGGTTTAACTCACATGAGGAGCAGTGGGGGGAAATATCAATATGCATTCTGTAGCGCCGTACAGGTGTTAAATAGGCTTGATAAATGAAATACAAATTTGATAATTTATAATTTAGATTTTGTGATGAATGAGACGTATTTCTCCAAACATTTGCCCAGTTTATAGATGACTCAGAGCAGTCTTTGTTCCATTTTGATACACTTGCTAAAGGAGTTTGTATTTGTTCCAATAAGGTATTATAAATCAGGGAGACATGTCCTTTAGGTAGAAGTAAAAGTCTCTTAATAAGTATCACGACTGGATGAACAACAGCTGGCTGGTCAACCGGAATATTAACAGCCCGTATGGCAGAACGTAGTTGTAAAAACAAAAAGAAAGTATTGATTGACAATTTATACGTTTCTTTTAAATCCTGAAAGCTTCTTAATCCAGACGTACCCATGATGTCACCCAGACAATGTATTCCTGACTCAGACCACTGATTTGAAAAAAAAAATGTGATCCTCCAGACCTCAGGGAGTTGTTATGGAATAATGGTGTGCTGGCATGCCATTCTGTTTTCCACTTATATAACTTTTCAATTTTTCTCAGATTTTCAATTGCATAACTTATTATTTCACCATATTTACTTTTGCATTTACTAATTGAGAGCTGAGTAAACAGAATGTCTCTCAATGCAGCTGGAGCTACCAGGTCCCTCTAAATTTTAATCCATAGTATGGACATGTTGTCATTAAACCAATTTATAATGGGACGAAGGGAGAGTGCCTGAAAATACAATTTAAAGTTACCGACTGAAAGTCCTCCTAACTCCTTCTTTCTTTGTAAATTAGCAAGTTTTATTTTAGGACGTCTTCCTTTCCATAAAAATCTTGTAATGATGCTGTGTATGATATCCCAATACTTTGGAGGAAGTGCTAGGGGTAACATGTAACTAAAGAAATTTAACCACGGAAATATGTTTATTCCTAAGTATTTAAACTGAGAGACCACTGGTATATTGACATGTGCACATTCGTCTCTACTAGTTGGATTTATAGGTAGAAGCGCAGACTTGGTGGTTAGATATTCTGAATGTCGGTTTTGATTCATTTTCAATTAATTGCACTGCTCTACTTAGTGTTGCCTACTAACTGGAAGTATTGTTTACTTAGTTGTACTGTAGTGTGACACTTTTATTTGTCTTTTGGATTTTAAATAACAATTTTTAAGCTGTTCCTCTGACCTGGTTAACCTTTGAAATGGATATTTTAATAGTGGTGAGGCTTTCAGGTTTTTATAAAAGACACCTATTAAATGATCCTTGTATTGATCATCTGTCCTTTTCTTTCTCCAGGTGGTTATTAACTGTCCAATTGTTAAAGGTCTCAAGTATAACCAGGCCACACCAAATTTCCACCAGTGGCGGGATGCCCGGCAGGTATGGGGGCTCAACTTCGGGAGCAAGGAGGATGCTGCCCTATTTGCTAATGGCATGAGTCATGCCCTGGAGGTGCTCAATTCCTTGTCAGATGCAGGTAAATAAGCACTAACTAAATTTCCCAGGTTCACATATTTGATTATGAGTAGTTAGGCCTAACCAGAGCAGAGAAATCATCCATGTAATTGGTTTGATATTAAATGCCAAAAGAAGTGTATGCGTAGTCTTTAAACACTTTATGCAAACAGTTGAAATGATTTAAGTGTAGAACATACCCAAGTGTGATGCATGAAATATTCTCCAGTGTTGGCAGCTCTCTGTCCAGACTACAATTTGTAAGGTTTTCTCTGCTGATCCATAACAGTAGTTCTGTTCTTGTTTTGCTGAATCATGTTGTGCCCGCATGGAGATGACAGTTGAAGTTTCCGGATGACTAGTTTTGTCTAAGTGCATCAATAAGCAGAAATGGTCCACTAAGTCATTTAAATGAGATACAATAAATTCAATTTTTCACCAATAAGGTTCCAGGTACCCCAACTTTAAACAGCTCTCATGGATTTTCCTACAGGAGTTGGATTTAAATCTTTGTACATGTATTATAAGACACCTTTATGAACAC
Source organism: Tautogolabrus adspersus (assembly GCA_020745685.1). Taxonomy (NCBI): domain Eukaryota; kingdom Metazoa; phylum Chordata; class Actinopteri; order Labriformes; family Labridae; genus Tautogolabrus; species Tautogolabrus adspersus. Next base: position 10,340,169 of record CM036545.1, read on the forward strand.
ATTTGTGAAGACATTTCTTGTAAAGGAATTTATTCCCAGATTTTTGCAATATTCCCTTACTATACCTCCCGTTTTTATCATTTAATTTTTGTTAGTTCCACCCCTCATACATATTTCAGCATACATAGTTTTGTTAAAAGTCAGCTGGCTATTGAAATGAAATTTGATTCTGCTTGTTGCGTTGAAAAAAGAAATACTGTAAATAGAAATGATGCCGTAATGTAAGACCACTGCAACATTGTTTCAGACCTAGTGCAGTTAAAGAGCATTTCATTGCTTATACGGCGCCACAGGAATGAGTCTTAAAACCCAGAAGTGAGTTAGCATTTAAGCGCCGTGGGTTCTATCCTCTAAAAGTCAATGGCAAATTTGAATGGGTTTGTGGTTAGACACCTGAAATAAGGTCTGTGATTAACACAAGCTTAAGAGATGTTGCCGTTTTGTTAGACGAGATAAACTACGTTAGGTAATACCCCCACTTGTGAATTTTGAAGTTTTTACGCGTCCTTAAAACGGTGGTTGCTAACAAGTAGCTAAATGAGACTACAGTGGTTGGGAACTCGCTCACTAGTCTGCCTTACATCCTCTAGTCATGTTTTTCAGTGCTCTTGCAAATATTAGGTTAATAAACAACTTATTAAGCTACGGTTTCGCTAGCTTGTCAAAACTGCTGATTAGATCGATGAAGCATAACAGATGTGACGTCAAAATCAACCGACCGTGGTGTAGTTCGCTTGTAGCATAATGTTAGCTTTTTACTTCTCGGCTGCATTAACGCTTCAAACTTCATAAAAGTGGTGTTCATTTGTAAAGATTATCCTGCTGAACAAAACGCCTACGTATCAGAAACCTGTGTTTGCCACAGAGCTTATTATCTGCAATGATCCAAAATCCAATGCAAAAATCCCATAGGCGAATTCTCAATGGACCCCATGGCGATGCTACTTCCGGGTTGGCCTACAAAAATACGTCATTACTTTTGTTCTCTATAGGTCCAATCCCTGATTGTGGCAGTTCAGCCTTTTTGTTGACATGGACAGTCCTCAGACTTTGTAATGCAGCTGCATGGGTAGAAAAGATGTTTACAACAATGAAGGCACACAAATAAGAACGTTGACAACAACATTTGATCTTTTACCCATGATATTTGTCATTATTATCCACAATGTCTTTTGTCTCTGTATTTCTTTTGGCAGGTTATGCAACCCTCCCCCGCCCAGTGACAAATGGACCTACACCAGAAGAGCTCGAACAGCAGCGGAGGTACCTTCAGAATTGCTCTAAAAAAAAAAGTATTGACTCTCAGCAGACACCATCAACACTTTATTGTGATAATCCTGATATCAATACCAAGTGTATTCTGAGTAATGTCAGTATTTGTTTATAAGAAGATTTTCTTTGGAACCATGAGGATATTTCGCTTGTTCTGGGAGACTATGAGAAGTTTGTTTGAAGCCACCAAACCTCTGGTTCTATTTGAATAATAATCACTTGCAAGTTAAGCTGTCTTGGCTTTGTAGTTATCCTGTTGGCATGGCATGTGTAAAAGGATTTGATGGCATTAGTCAACAGTGCTAACCCCAGCAGCCCCTGTTGGTTAAAGTTTAAACTGACAACGAGAAGACTGCCCACATCAGTGCCACCTCCTCTCCATTCACCTATTTCTACAGATAGTAACAGATAGATGGCTAGATTGTAGTTGTAGTAACACCATGACTGCTTTCATTGAAAAGGCATTAACCTTTTAATCTCATTTAGACTACATGGTAAGATGTTTCAAGGAGTCAAGGAGGCTTTTTGAATTGCTAGAGATCCTGTTACTAGGACTTCCAGTGGCCAGTGGCATATGCAGCTAATTGAGTCTTCAAACCTTTTTAATGCCTAGTGTAGATGCGGGTATTGTGGGATATTATTTACATGAATACCTTAATATGAGGCTCCATCTTTTCTGAGGTTGTCAAACTAAGATTTGCACATAGGATTTTATCAATGAAAACTAAATTAATGTTAATTTCTTGAAAGCATGTATCACTTTTTTTCCATGTGGTTTTTGGGGGATGTTCAGCTTTTCTTGGACACAAGGAGGGGGGGCTCCAAGAAAAAAGGTTGGGAAAACTGCACAGGTAATATCAAGAGGAAATACTCCATACGTTTATATTATTATGCAGACGATACTCAACTATATATATCAATAAAGCCAGGTGACACCAATCAGATATGTAAACTAGAAGCATGCCTTAAGGACATTAACTGACCTGGATGACGAGAAATGTTTTACGACTAAACCAACAGCAACCTCCGGTGTTAAAATTGAAGCTGATGCAGAAGAGCAAAAACCTGCAGTTCGTCGAATGTCTGCTTGAGGCTGGCTGCAGAAGCATGTCACATACACATCCATTCAAAAAAGCTGTCGTAGGGTTGCCTGAAAGTCAGGTTGAGCCAGCATGGCGACTACCATCAATGGACTTCCAAAGCCCCCCACAGTGATAGATGCGTGACTTCCCTCAGGCTTTGTCCATTAATATTTACATTCTATGTACTTAACTATAGAATATAGAATGTTAGGCCCCAAACACCTCAGATAGGGCTTTCACACTTATCCAGAGTTTCTCCTGCCAACCCTCTAGTACTTTTTCTGCAGAAAGTCTGTGTGAGCTGATGTAGAACATAGCAGGATATAATCCTGGGAATTCAACTCGAGCCAATGGGAGAGTGTGGTGATGTTTATATCCTATTCCCAGTGCACAGTGCATAGACTGTATGCACACGACAAGTACATTCTCCATGCAAATGATTGCACTGCTGTAATATGTTTTCTGTTCGTCAGTTTGCTCTTCTCCACTCTTTTGTTGACATTGTTATTCCATTTAACTACGCCTAGCATTAATATAAAGGCAGATATTCCCATTATAATATAGCATAGCGGAGTCTGTTGCTTCGTCCACTAATTCTGTGGGGTTTTTTATACATCATGTCTTGCCTCAGGAGAACCCCACTCCCATCTGACAGGGATAGTTCCTGCTGTGAGGTACATACACACCTGAACATCAAAATCTTAAGACTGGGGATAAAATTACAAGTATTCGCATTTAGCGGTGGTGGATCTTAACCAGGTTGTAAGTAGAGCTTCAAAATGCAAAAACAAGAAACAGAAGCAAGAGACAAACAACATAAAATTGGCAATTTATTGAAAACTGCATTTAAACACAAACAGGCTGTTCATCAGCTTTTTAAAAGTTTAAGACCATAGCCTTAAAAAGTCAAAATCCACACCCAAAAGCCAAAACATTTTCAAAAACACAACTAAAAGTGTCAAAAAAGGACTCAGTAATGAGTAGCCCCACCGTTCTTGCTGATCACTTCAAAAACTCTTTTAGGCATGCTTGATGTGAGTGTTTCCAGGAGGCTGGTGGGAACGTTGCTCCATTTGGTGAAGATGGCTTCATGAAGGGCATCCACAGTCTGGAACTGACGTCCGTTTTTGTAAACTTCCCGTGCCATCCATCCCCAAAAATTATCAATGGGTTTTAGATCAGGGGAACACGCAGGATGGTCCAAAAGAGCAACGTTATTCTCCTGGAAGAAGTCCTTCGTCAGGCGGGCGTTGTGAACTGCAGCGTTGTCCTGTTGAAAGACCCAGCCATCACCGCACAGACGAGGGCCCTCAGTCAAGAGGGATGCCCTCTGCAACATCCCCACATAGCCAGCTGCCGTTTGACGCCCCTGCACAACCTGAAGCTCCATTGTTAAATTGAAGGAAAAAGCCTCCCAGATCATGATGGAGCCTCCTCCACTGTGCCGCGTAGAAAACATCTCCATTGGGAGCTCCTTGTCATGCCAGTAACGTTGGAAGCCATCAGGACCGTCCAGGTTACATTTTTTCTCGTCAGAGAATAAAACTTTCTTCCACCTTTCAATGTCCCATGTTTGGTGCTCCCTTGCAAAGTCCAAACGGGCAAATTTGTGGCGTGGGAGGAGACGTGGTCTTTGAAGACGTTTTTTATTCTTTAAGCCCTTCTCTCGCAGATGCCGTCTTATGGTTATTTGGCTGCAGTCGGCATCAGCAAGGGCCTTAATTTGGGTCGAGGATCGGCCTGGGTCCTCACGGACAGCCCGTAGGATCCTCCGGCTCAGAGGAGGTGACATTTTTTTTGGTCTACTACTTGACTTTTTTGTCCCATAACCCTCAGGATCTTTTAAGAAATTTAAAATGACTGTCTTACTGCTTCCAACCTCGGCAGCGATGGCGCGTTGCGAGAGGCCTTGCTTGTGCAGCTCAACAATTCTGCCACGTTCAAAAAGAGAAAGCCTTTTTGCCTTTGCCATCAAGAGGTCATGTCAGTGTGAATGTCTGACAGAAAATGACATTAAAGCCAGATTTTAGCGTGGATTTTATACTTTTTAAGGCTATGGTCTTAAACTTTTAAACAGCTGATGAACAGTCTGTTTGTGTTTAAATGCAGTTTTCAATAAATTGCCAATTTTATGTTGTTTGTCTCTTGCTTCTGTTTCTTGTTTTTGCATTTTGAAGCTCTACTTACAACCTGGTTAAGATCCACCACTGCGAAATGCGAATACTTGTAATTTTATCCCCGGTCTTAAGATTTTGTTCAGGTGCGTATGTGAACAGCCAGGTCAGGAAAATTTCAAGAGCAGTACTCCTAAAATGATCTAGATATTTTCAGGAGTGCATATGTGAAAACGGATGGAGAGACGTATTCTAATGATATAACTGTCCTAGATGATGTCAGCCTGGCATTCAGCAGCACTGTTAGGAATCTGGGAGTTATATTTAATCAAGATATTTCTTTTAACAAATTGCAAGGGCAGCCTTTTCTCACCTTCGTAACATCTCTAAAATCAGCCACATCCTATCTCGTGACGATGCAGAAAAACTAATCCATGCATTTGTTACCTCTAAGTTGGATTATTTTAATTCTATTTTATCAGGCTGCTCTAGTAAGTCTCTAAAGACTCTTCAGCTGGTCCAAAATACTGCAGCACGTGTACTGACTAGAACTAGGTAAAGAGATCACATTACTCTTCCTAGCTCCTACTACTCCTTGCTTCTTCTCTGCACTGCCCCCTGTATAAAATCTAGAATAGAATTTAAAATCATCCTTCTTCTCACGCACAAAACTATTAATTATCATTCACCATCATATCTTAAAGAGCTCATAATACTGTATTACCCCTCTAGACCATAATGCTCCCAGAATGCAGGCATGCTCGTGGTATCTACAGCCTCTAAATGTAATATGGGAGGTAGAGCCTTTAGTTATCAGGACCCTCTCCTTTGGAATCATCTTCCAGACAGGGTCCATGAGGCAGACGTCCTCTCTGCCTTTAAGAGTAGGCTTCAAACCCTCCTTTTTGATAAAGCTTATAGTTAGGGCTGGTTCAGACTTGGAACAGCTCCTAGTTATGCTGCTGTAAGCTTAGGTTCCTGTCTCTTACTCTCTCTCTGTGTATGCATGCATGTCATCACTGCATGTCACTATCTTAATCTTCATGTACCATTTAAGTTACTAGCCATATTTCCCCCTGGGAGTTCCTGAGCCCCATTGTCTCGAAGGTCCCTCTGGAACGTTGGTGTGGACACCCTGCAGCTGTGGACCCGCTTGACTCCATCTGCTGCATCTATTATAATCTGCCTTATGTCTATTATCATTATAAATGTTAAAAAGAATCTAAAAGCTGCTCGACTTCAACTTCTGAAATTTCCAATGTCAGTCCTCCCAATTTCATGATCATTATAGTTGCTACTGTTAATATTTGAAGTATCAGTCTGTGATCATACATTGTTGTTGCTGCTAATACGACACATACTATTATCATTATTACTGGCATTGTAGCTATAAATCAGTCTTATTCATTGTTTTTGTTGTTGTTGCCCTGTTTGTCCCTATGTATCTCTCTCTATCTCCTGCATCTCCCTCTAACCCCAACACAGTTTCGGCAGATGGCTTTTCAACATGAGTTCTGTTCAGCTTGACCTTTCTGCCTGTTAAAAGGCAGTTTTTCCTTTCCACTGTTACTTGCCAAATGTTGCTTAGTGCTGTGCTCATGGTGGATTATTGTTGGGTCTTTGTAAATGATATAACAGTGTATGGTCCAGACCTGCTCTTTTTGTATAGTGTCTTGAGATAACAATGGTTAAGGATTTGCGCTATACAAATACAGCTCAATTAATCTCCCCGTTTGTCCACTTTTTTCATTTTGTGCATTTTAACATGTATTTCTTGCTGAAAGGTGTCTGTGTGTGTTTGTACACAGATTGGAGCAGCAGAGACTGGAACAGCAGGAGCGAGAGAGACAGGAGCGGGAGCGACAGGAAAGAGAGAGACTGGATAGAGAGAGACAAGCTTCTGCAGGTCAGAAAACAGCTGGGATGGTCAACATAACATTGCATAAAATAACATAAATTACAAGACAGTGCAGTCTTAGCAGTCCCTAATATTTTGCCTATTTACGTGTTGGCTTTTTCCTTAAGTATTACCACCTGTGATAAAGTACAGGCAAAACAAAATAAATAGATATACCAATCCCTGGGGGGAAATTAGTATTTCAAAATTACAATAAAAGAACAACAAGAAAAGGACCCAAAAACATGTATAGAATATTCGGTTGTTGTTTTTTTACACTGAAAAAGTTACATCAGAAACTGAGAGCAACACAGTACAGATAGTAAGGTGACATAAGACATTGTCCAAGGTTCTGAGTGCAATGTTTACAGTAGTAGTGCTAATGATATTAGTATACAGTCATGTATACAAACAATATTAGTTTACTCTTACATCATGTGATAGTGTATATGCATCACACTGTCGACAAATTGTGTCTTGCTGTAAGAATGGTAGCTGATGTTTTCTCTTTTTCTGTTTCTAAAGTCCCCATTCCACCTGCTCCACCTTTGGCCCCTGTAAGCGCTGCTCCACCACCAGCACCTCCCCCACCCCCTTGCCCTCCTCCCATTGCTGGCATCCCTCCCCCGCCTGGACCACCTCCCTCAGGACCTCCCCCAGCCCCTCCCCTTCCTGCTGCAGGAGGAGGAGGCGGAGGAGAAGGAGGAGGGGGCCTTGGTGGTGCAGGAGGGTTGGCAGCTGCCTTAGCAGGGGCTAAACTCCGCAAAGTATCCAAGGTTGAGTATAAAACTAAAGTCTTTTTGGCTAGGTGATTTTGATAGCATTTTACTGCGTAGGAGCTGTACTGATTCTTTAAGAGTTTTATCTGCTGACCTTTGTCAGTCATTGTTCATTCAATCATCAGGGCCGGGTTGTTCAAAAGTTATTGAACAGTATTAATCTTATTGGATAGGATAGATCAAATCTTGAAATTCTGTTGTTCAAAGGAAAAACAGGATTACATAATCGGATGAGATCAGGTAATCCAATCATGGTTTTTAGTAGTCCCGTATTTGCCAGACTATAAATCGCTCCGGAGTATAAGTCGCACCAGTCAAAAAATGCATCATGAAGAGGAAAAAAACATATATAAGTCGCACCTGACTATAAGTCGCATTTATTTAGAAAATTATTTCACAAAATCCAAGACCAAGAACAGACATTTAATCTGGAAAGGCAAGTTATTCAACTACACAATAGCACACAGAACAACTTAATAGGTGTCCGGTATGTTAACATAACACATTAACAGTTATTCAGCTACACAATAGCATAAAGAACATACCAACTATAGGCTAATAAACATAACAAGCCAGCAAGTCCACCAAGCTCTTGATCTCATTCCACATCACTGAATCCATTGAAGTCTTCATCTTCGGTGTCGCTTCTGAACACCTCCGAAAGGTAACTCTGCCAACTCCAGAGGAAGATGAAGTAATGGTAATGTTTACTCCATGGTTCATGTCAGTCAGTATGCACATAGCTTATATTTTGATATATAAGTCGCACCTGACTATAAGTCGCAGGACCAGCCAAACTATGAAAAAAGTGCGACTTATAGTCCAGAAAATACGGTAGTTTATGGATAACTTTGTTTAAAAAAATCAGGATTATCCTGATCCTAGCAGAGGGCTGGATTCAGACATGAATGTAGGGAAGAAATGTAACCAAAATAAACAGAGTGGTCAAACAAGGCTACTAGAACTGATAAACATAGTTAATAGGATAATGAACTACAATTTGACACAACCAAGTAGTATATTTTCGTAATAAATGTTTTATCCATTTTTTTTCATATGTTTTTTTTATGAGGCATCGTTTTTCATAAATGTATATTCTGGACTGGATTTTTAGTATTTGATAAAATCCTTAAGAAATAAAATATACAATAAATTGTGTGCTAAAGTCAAGACAATAATAGATAAAGTAATGAAGAAAAAACTAATTCAACTAAAATCAAGTTAAAGTTAAATTATTAAACACGTTTTATCAATGTATTCTTGATGTCTCATGCTCAGAGGACTGACTGTTAAAGAAATTACCATGGAAGGTCTTTTTTTAGATGCTTTTTGTTAAGTTTTTATCAGTGTTGAAAAAATAACACTTTAAGTGACCCCATGTTGGCTGTTCTACCTCTTGTTCTCCTCAATATTTAAAAAAATATTTGTTGAAATATTTTCAACTGGAATTATTGCATCCCCACTATGACATAGTTGTGAGGTAGAAATGGATTCATAGAAAATAAAGGTTTTTAAAAGATTTAATTACCATTTAAATATTCCACCAAATAGATGTTAATATGAAAAATAAGATGAAAAGGCATATGGGGATTTTTCATGTGTTCATGTGGATTTTAGTGCCCCCTGCATTTCATTCAAAGCACTGGTAATCCAGATTTGGTTATCCTTAAACGTCGCTGTATCTGGATCAGGGTGATCCTATCCAGTTTTTCTTTGAACAACTGGGATGAAAGTGAGCTGGATTATGTGATCCTGAGGGGGGGGGGAAGAATTACCAGATCCAAATCATTCTTATGCTGATAAAACCTTTTAAACAACTGGGCCCAGGTCTACTAGATGTCTGCTGAGTTCTTGTATATTTGTTTGTATTTGCTGCCCTCAGCAGGATGAAGGAGGCCCTGCAGCTCCAATAGGCAGAGCTGACTCCAGTCGCAGCAGCAACTCCTCTATTGGAGGTGGAGGGGGGGCTGGATTGATGGGTGAAATGAGTGCCATCTTGGCTCGAAGGTGAGTTACATCTAGTTTAACACGAGATAATATATATAATTTATAAAACTAATGTGATCACTTGATTTCAATTTAATATAGTTATTTTTATCTTCATTAAAGCACTTTCTTTTAGTATGTCTATATTTTGTTACTCTTTTTTAACTGAGCCTACTTCAGATTGATGTATAATTGTTTTTTTTAATGTTTTAAGACTTATTTTGGGGCTTTATTGGAGAGACAGGACAGTGGATAGAGTCGGAAATCGGGGGGATTGAGGAATGACGTGCAGGAAAGTAGCCACAGGTTGGAATTGAACCTTTGGCGCCTAATTTGAGGACAATGATCTCTTGACAAGGGCCGCAAGTGAAATTCAATGGTTCTTCAATAGTTTAGTGTCTCCTCTGGACAGCAAGACCCATGTATGGAGCAGGGCTAGAGCACCAACTCTGAAGCTAAGCCATGAACTGCCGTGGATGGGTTTTGGAAAAAAATTTAATGAAACCACTGAAAATGTATTATCACCCGTTAGTGTATTCTATATACATCCAACACTTCATGTTGTCATCAGACTGCCATTTCCTATGGCCCCATGTTTTTAGCCATAAAACTGTTTTGTATGACTACGAATTCAGCATATAAGATAAGATAAGATAAAGACCAGTTGTTTGGGTTAGGTGTTTATGAGAGAACAAAAGCAAAAAAGGTGAGAGAACTTTATTTGTACCCGTAGGTAGATTTGGTTTACAGTGAATGATCGACCTCCTTTTACACACAATCAACAGCACAAGACAGTACAAAACATAATTAAGCAACAACAGTGCTCAATACTAAGATAATAACCCTTAGTAAAAATAAGATAAAATATCCCATCAGTAAGAACAAGGCAAATTAAAGCAAGATAGAAAATTAGTGTATACAGTACAACCAATCAGTAAAAACATGGTAAGTTAAAATAAGATAGAATTGAGCCATCAGTAAAAACAAGATGACGGAAAACAAGATAAAATGTGCAGAGATCCATAAATAGTCAATTGTGCTTCTTCAGGATCAGTGCTGTATTGTTACGAATTGTTCATCTCACTAATGGCTGCTGGGACAAAGCTAAATTTTTTGCCCCCTTTTTTCACTGGATGGTACTTTATACCTAAGTCCAGGCGAGAGATGCTGAAATTCACCATAAAAAGGGTGAGAGTCATCTTATAATATAGAGAAGGCTATCCAAAAACACTGTCTAGTGTACAGGGATTCTTGACTAAGCTGTTACCCTTCAATCAGTACACTGGACCATTTCACAAATTGATGAAGACCGTTTCTCATGTTGTATCAATGTGGAAGGAGGACAGTTTTCTCAAGCAGAACAATTGCTGTTGTCCCAATTTCACATAGAGCTTCACAATTTACAATGGAAATTACAAAATATTGTTCATGTTAAAGACACAAGGATACTTTAATGAATCAGATTATACAGAGGTATAATAAAGGGAGAGGGGGACGAAGCCTGTTCCCTTTTAAAGTATACATATATAAGCACTAATTTTGCACTTAATGTTAATAGATGTTGCACAACCACACATTCATATATAGGTATTCGTAAACCTCATATATTTAAGTGTTCTGCTTTTAGTTTTAGTGCTGTCGTTACTGTATCTATATTCTTGATATTAACATATTTGGGTCATTATTTTTTTAGATGTTTATTATATTTTTCTTTCATTTGTGATATTTGTTTAGGGGGAGGCTTTAAATAAGCTCTCAAATAAGTTTTCTGCCTCATCCTGCCCATTGTATTATCTATCTTTGTTATGTGTGTATCTTTTTAATTATAGTAAATAAAAAACTAAAACTAATAAAATGGTATGAAATATGCAATCATACATCCTGCCATATGAATTAGATTAAAATGATTGATTTTGGAGATGCAGAAAGTAATAAGTTATAATTTTCATTTTATAAGTTATAAGATTTATTTTTATTCAAAGTTATTTGTAGGTGCTTGTTTACATTGTAGAAAAATATCTAAACTTACTGTAGGTTTCGGTACTGATAGAGAACTGATGTGAGTATGAAAATACTCCTAAATTAATGATTGAGTTTGGAGACAGTGAAAGTAATAAGATAAGAATGTCATTGATTTATCTGTATTAAACAATCTTTGAATCAGCTTGGTCCTATTGTTAGAAAATTGTCTAAACGTGTGTTTTTGTACACAAAGTGATGCAAGTATGAAAACACTCTTGATCGAACTTTGTTTCTGGAGTCTTACTCTGAGTAAAATAAAAATATCGTTATTGATCTGTTTTGCTTCAAACCCCATCCACAGGAGAACATGGCTTAATTTTATGTTGGTCCCTCGGCTTCTCCAAACAGAGGCTGTGCTGACTGCCATCTACTGTAGGCAATAAACTCACTATTGAAAGGCACCTTGTACAACTTCAGTTCAAAAGGTCCAGACTAGCCCTTTAAATCGATTCCTCTTTACCTCAGGAGAAAAGCTGCGGACACTGGAGAGAAGCCACCTTCGAAGACGCAAGATAATGTAAGGGTCAGCCTTTTGTCTTATTTTTTTAAATCCTCAAAAGAATACAAAAAAATGTGTTTTAATACAAGGTCCGGCAATATATGTCATAGTCCCGACCAAAAAAAATAGAAACAGGTGGAGGATGATTCACTCTTTTATTTTCTATACAGGACGATCCAGAGCCTCAAGGTCAAAGTGGTGAGAACTAAACATTTTTTCGTAAGCATGCCATCTATATTAATCCAGGTGTTAAATTTTAACTAAATTAAAAGGTAAATGAATTCCATTTGTATCCTTTGTCCTCTCAGACACCCTGAGAAGACCTTGGGAGAAGTCGTCCATGACTAGGTAATCCAGGATTCCGTTATTTCCACACAGCCATGGTCAATGAGTCTGTTACTTCCAGGTTTGGTGCCCCATATTCAAAATTGTACTAAAAGTAGTTCTCCTTTGGTGCATGTGTGGTTATGGGTATATCAGTGAACCTACACTCATCTGCCACTTTATTAGGTACACCTCGCTAGTACAGGGTGGGACCCCCTTTTGCCTTCAGAACTGCCTTAATTCTTTGTGGCATAGATTAAACAAGGTGCTGGAAACATTTCTTAGAGATTTTGGTCAATATTTACATGATATCATCACACAGTTGCTGCAGATTTGTGGGTCTGCACATCCATGAGCTAAATCTCCCGTTCCACCACATCTCAAAAGTGCTTTTTTGGATTGAGATCTGGTGACTTTGGAAGCCATGTGAGTACAGTGAACTCATTGTCATGTTCAAGAAACCAGCTTGATATGATATGAGCTTTCTGACATGGTGCGTTATCCTGCTGGAAGTAGCCATTAGAAGATGGGTACACTGTTGACTTAAAGGGTCGGACATAGTCAGCGACAATGCTCAGGTAGGCTGTGGCGTTTAAATGATGCTCAGTTATGCTGCGTTCCATTTACCTCGGAACTCGGATCTTGGAGCTTGGAATGACGTCACACCTGAGTTGACTGTGTTCCAGTTGCAAGTCGGAAAAGCAATATGGACACCTCCAGGATTACCTTTGTTTTGTTAGCTAAAACCAGACGATAACAACACACTACGTGATAGTTTTTGCACGAAAATAAAATTACAACATGACCACAGATAGAACTGTCACGACACTATCGGTGTGATTGATTTAATCACACAAAAAGAGGAACACGTGGCAAATAAATACTATAGTTACAGCTTTAACGTTACGGTTGATGCACGTAGCAGCTATGTTGGATTTTAACTCGGGCTACTAAATTTACTCAGAGTTTCTGAATCGGAATTCTGACTTCATGGGGCGTTCCAGTTGACACTTCCGACTGGGAACTCGGAATTTCCGACTTCCGAGATCAACTGGAACGCAGCATTAGTACACAAGGACCTCGGTTGTAACGAGTGGTTGTTTGAGTTACTGTTGCCTTTCTATCAGCACAAAGTCTGGCCATTCTCCTCTGACCTCTGCCATCAACAAGGTATTTTCGCCCAGAGAAATGCCGCTCACTGGATATTTTATTTTTTTTCAGACCATTCTCTGTAAACCATTGAGATGGTTGTGTCTGTCTTACTTACAGGAATAACTCGATTGCCAAGAGCACAGACTCGACTCTGTCACTGTCCCAAGGTTCCAGGTATACATTTTTTTCCTTTTCACTCACAACCTTAGTTCTCTTTGCTTTTCCTTTCTGATCAGATCAGTGCTGCATCATCACATTCAATGTACTATGGCAGCTCATTTTACAGTTGAAAACACCATGTAATTGACCAGAGAATGACATTCACCCTCGGGACTAGTGAGTGTACTAGCTGAATGTATTAAATCTGAAAAGTGAATAAAAAAAATAGAATCCTGATTGATGTACATTTTCACAAAATTATTTCTGAGCACTGGGGTCAATGCTGTGCTTGACTTGTGATAAACTTGACCACACCATGTAACCATTTGTGTACATTATTTCTCTCATCGATAATTTCTCTCTGATTACTTGGCTTGTCTTTTCTACATTGAGCTATTTATACACAACTCTGGTGCTTAAAATGTGGATAAAGTCCAAATGGGTATTAAAAATGAAAGCCATGAAATTATATTTCAGGAGAGCACCAGCCTCATTTGTCTTGGTTGATATCACTGGAATTAGTTTATTAATTATTAGCGTCCTTGAGGTCAATATATGTTCAGAAAGGTAAGTAAGTGAGCTCAGATGTGTACATTCTCTGTTTCTGTGGTACTAAAGAGATGTCCATCATTGAAAGTTGGCCTGTCAATGCAGTGCCAATGCCCTTCTTGGCTTTTGAGAGACACACATAAACTATGCATTTGTATTTTTTCTGTTTCTTTTCTTTTTACAGGGCAAAGCCTGCAGGACAGAGTAATGATGCGGATGGTATGGATGACTTAGATCTGGAGAAAATGAAACAGGTACATTTCTTATCATCCTATAATCTTAATTTCTCCATACAGAATCAGTAGGACTACATGCACTCAAGTAACAGAGCCACAGTTTTCCCCTGAAACATAATGTGGATGAAATATCTGATACAAAAAGATAACAACCAGAAACTCAAACATTCTATCTCTACAAGCAAGACCTTTAGCCGGAAATTAGATGTTGAAATTGTTAAATACAGAATGAAATCAGGTCTGAACATCTAATGACATAATTACAACTTTTTTTCAACCGGCTAAAATATGGCTGTAATATACTTTTGAATCAGTTTTAATTGTCTTTTAAATGGTGGTCATAGGCGTCTCCTACACATCTCTTACCTGAAAAAAATTACTGGAAAGTTAGTCTCAGTAATTAAGTTATTTTTACAGCCTTAAATGAGAAAGCTATGCTTCTGAAGTTAGGTTTGGGTAGGAAGAAAAATATCGACTAGACCTTTACTTGTTTACATTCATTACAGTACCCTTCTTACTTCGGTGCATGTAAAGATATTTATTGAACAACTGTGTTACCACATCTGACTGTTTGTCTATCAAAATTCTGTAGGAGATCCTGGAAGAAGTGCGCAAAGAACTACAGAAAGTCAAGGAGGAAATCATTGGAGGTGAGATTACTTTGTACTCTCTAAAATTATTTAACAGCTTCTATATAGAGTATTTTGGGTGCTTAATGTATGTTTCTCAACTCCCCTTTTCCAGCCTTCATTCAGGAGCTTCAAAAGAGAAGCACATAGTTCTGCTGAGTGTAAGGTGTATCAGAGGGATGTGATGGATGGATGGGTCAAGGCTCGCTGTGACCTCTCATCTACAGAGCCCTCCCATGTAGCCCAGGGATTTTTCTTTTATTCTGTTGCACATGTTGTCTTTACTCTTTCTCTCTTCAACAAACACGTGAGCATACTTGCTTATGAGTTCATTATGCTTATTCACTTAATGTAAATTGTTACCCACGGAACCTCCTCATGTCGCCAACCAGCCCTTTCGATGATCACTCACTTGCTGGGGTTATCCTACCTATCCTATCTCTCATGTTTATTTATCCCATCCCTTTGTGTACTAAATCAATATATAACACACAGCCTAAGTTGCGCTGTCCATTTTGTTATCATATACACTCATCATTATCACCTTTTCTACAGAAACCCTGCAACCTTTCTTTTCCCATCTGCTATCAGACAAACCAATTACTGAAAGAGCTTCCTTCAGCATTCAGGAAAATTCAGGCATTGAAGATGCTTGCTGAGATTGTTTTTCACTGTATCTCAGATGACCAAAAATGATTTTTCCTCAAACTTGTGTATAGGGAAGTTCAGTTCATCGGCTAGTAGGAAAGTGGTTGGATGCTATAAAACGACGAAATTTAGGATGGATTGGCAATCCCAACTTCCTGACTACTGGAATGTCTCTTGCTCGAATGGACTTTGAGAGCTCCCAACAATGGCTAAGAACTTAAACAGCACACCTGTCTTCACTGCTGCAAGACACAGAAGTCGATGGAGGAGATGACAAGTGAGGGGAACCAGATTGATAAACCAAGTGCTGTGAAAGATGAGTGTGTTGTTGTTTTATGATGTGTGAGAAATGTATTCTTATTTCATTGCACTTGTCGTAGAAGAAGTGTGCCTGTGTGCCACACTGCCTTGACAGACTACTTCCTCTCACTCATAATGAGATAATTGTATGCCAGTGTAGTGGCCCTACCTACACTGTGCTTATTCTAGTTATTTTTTTCCATTCTATCTTTTTCTTGCTGCAAAACATAAATAATGGCCATGATGGAGTCCTTTTTTGCCATGACCAACTGCCTTGAGAAAAAAATATATATAAATGTATAAATATGGAAAATATATTTGTTTTGAGGGAAATGTATTCAAAAAAAGAAGAAATTATGTTTCTATTTTCATTGAAATGACTGGTGAATGGGGACTTTGTTTTTTTTCTTTTTTCAATAATAGGTTTCTTATGAAATGTTTCTTTGGGGTATAGTTTTCATTTTCTAGTAGAGTCTAGGCTTTTTACACTGAAATATAAAAATCAGCTGATAGACACTGGATTAGCGATGCCTTTATAGTTCAATACAGTTGCGTCTTGAAATGCATTACTTTGTCTTGGGTAATTTTTGCATCCAAATGTTAAAGTCATCTGAATTCAGTCAACTAAAGAAATGTGAAATATAGGGCTTAATGGAAAACATACACACATTTATCAGAGTACAAGATACATTTGTGTTGAGCTTTGCATAGAATTATTCTGAAAATGAATATTTTAAGGTTTTTTTCCCAAAGAAACTCAAAACATGTGCGGACTGACTATAATTTTGACTCTTTAGTCTAATGACATGGTTTTACTAAATGTAACTATCTAATTTTAAGGTTGTGGGTGTAGCCTATGTAGACTATATTCACTACGAGTTGTTGCTTCTTCCTCGATGGCCAAGTTGGACACAAGCTTTAAAAGATATGCTCTCGTAAAAATTATTCATTACTTGTTTGTAATGGAATTGCCTTCACGGGAGCCAAATGACTGTTTTTCATATAAATGATTGGAATTCTTGAAACTTGCTGATACATCGACAAAACATTTAATTTGCCTTTGATTAAAAACAATACATTGTTCCCGACCGTTCCCGACACAGGTTGAGAGCAGAAATCCTTCCAGAGCACCCTGGATGCTTCCGGATTGGGATTGGGAAGCCTCTGTACCGTTTCCGCCGCCATTGCGGATTTCGGACACAAGATCAGTCGTAGCCAGTAGCCACTGCTATCCATCGATACAGCGCAGAGAAGGTGCAGATAGGTGGGACGTACTCAACACGTTTACTGGTTTCAGACTTTGGAAACACGATTAATGACACGGCATATTACCTTTTATCGTGCTTTGTTTTCCACTGACTGGCTTCGACCTACACGTACAGCAAGGAGGTCGTAGCTAGCACGGGGCTACTGCCTAGCTAACTAGCTGTACGGCTAGAATATCAGAACTCCCGAGTATTTAAAAGAAAACCACCATGGCCCAAATTCTACCTATCCGCTTCCAGGAGCACCTGCAGGTATGTATTCAAACTCCTGAGCTTGACAAAACAAAACACTCTTATTAGATTTGAGTTTTCCCACATAACTGTTGTTTGACAGATTGGAAGCTAAGCTAACGTTCAACATCAATACCCGCAGCTAATGAATGAATGCCCCCGCCCCCCGTTTAGCCTGTAGCTCACACCTAGCTTTCAGGCTAGCAGCTCATTCATATCTCTGATACTCATCGTTTACCTACGTTAGCTGTCAATTACGACTTGGGTTGGGAGTGAGTAAGTGACATAATTGATTATTAAAAGCCATCAGGATATTTTTCTTTCAGTTTAAGAAAACTACCAATGCGTGAACAGTGTGTAAATACAGTACAAGATGTAACATGTTGTTTACAGCTGTTGTTAAAGTGAACTCAAACTTCAGAGTTTCTGAGAGTAATTTTAACTTTTGGTATATTTAGTAAATTTGACCTCCGATTGCATTTGCACTGTCTTATGTTAATTTGCACAATACTGTATATTCTCTGTTCTGTAGCCTAACTAATTCCTGAGCCAGTCAGCCAGAGTCTGCCTTTTCACTGCTTCACTTCAAAAGTGTTTCTAATGTCTTATTGACATGACATTATTATAATTAGTAAAAGGAGTTAACCTAAAAAAAAGTTGTATTGTATAATGTAATGTAATATGAAGTGGGCTATAAAGTACTAGTAGCCTATTGATATAAGACCTTTCCATAAACGCCTTAGGCATTAAACAAATTGGTAGAATGGGAACAAAGAAATAGGCTACATTATCCAATTTATAATGGTAATATGTATTTTCTTAATTATGCTTTATTTGATCAATTATCTTCAGGTTTTTTAACATTTTAACTTGAGTCTTTGAGTCAATGACAAATTTCCCCAAGTGTATCGTATCGTTATCTGTAACCCTTGCTTCCCTTCAGTTCTTGTATCCACACACGCAACGCACATATTCCTCTTAATACACAACTTGTCCCGCACACTTGTCGGCAACCTGTGGTGCTAGAAAATGAAGACAATGCGGACGTGCAAAAAAGCATAAACAGGCTATTTCTGTTCAGGCAAGCGCATCAACTGACAGCGAAGTGCGCTGCTCTCTCCCTCATTTAAAAGCCAATGTAGATTGCCCACCAACGATCCACCCACTGTATAAAAAAAGGGGGGACTTTCTTGAACAGAATCAAATTCACTGTGTTGTAAAAAATAGTTGTATTGGTGCACACCATCCATAGCATTTTTGCACTATAAAGAGCCATATGCTGTACACATGTGTCAGTTGGTATTTAAAGTTTGCGGGTCAACAAAAGCTGTTTTGGTATTGTAGGTGTTATCTTTAAAAGAAGCCAATAGAATATAGTTTTATTTTCTTCAGGTAATGGGCTCAGCCCAATATACTGGCGATGCTTCTGAGACAAACCAAAGGATAGTCAGTCAATGTGATTGTGCCAAAGATAAAAAACTCTTACTCAGTAGGAACATGCATGCAGAGCAGAGGTATTGCTCAGGAAAGCGAAACGTATAAAACACGCTCATGCTCTGCTGAAATAAAACGAATGCACATAAACAGCTGTCGATGTTGTGCTTTGTCTCTGTGCATTGCCTGTCAGCCACTGTGTTGGTCGGACTTAAAGCTGTTTGTTTGCACTTACTGAAGTTGTTTCCTCCTTTCTAGATCCATGCTTGTGTTGTACTTACTCTCTGATGTACATCGCTTTGGGTAAAAGTACCTGCTAAATGAATATCAGAATTGTAGAAACTTGTATTTCAAGCCTTTGTTTTGGAGGGGCAGGAAGTCGTGTTGGGATGGCAGCTGCACAGAAAAAAACAATGGGGTAACAATTGTACGCTGTATAGTTGTCCTGATTAAGCTGGATGAAGCTTTTTAGTACTCGAGTGATTTGAGGATTCGTTTCAGCCCTAATCATGATCCAGTCTTGTGTCCTCCTTTACTTATTTTAATATTTCTTTTTCATACATTTACAGACATTGGGACTGTTTTCTCTAGCTGTATAATAGCAGCATAGTTCATATATGTAGTTTCGTTTGACGTTATGGGATAGACATAAATAACGTGAAGAGTTGTCTAAAACTTCTTAACTAGGTGGGTGAAAACATCCCTCGTTTTGTGTCTCATTACTTAGATGAACTTCCGCCAGTGACTTTTAACTGCCTTGATATTTCTTGCCTGCTTGGGAAAATCGAACGGCTAAGCACCAAGATATCTGACATGAAACACAGACAAATATCTGAGGCTCTACGAACCATAACTTTGGATATAAACAAATGTCTTTGTGTGATTGAGCAGCCTGATCTGTGTAGACGAGGTGCGCCCTTTCCGCCAGCCAGCGTGGAGATCAACTCAGGCTTCCGGAGCCCCGGATCACGAGCAAACTGACTCAGATCGGGGCAAACGCACTAAGGCTAACCTCTGCAACCAATACTTGTGTGCCTGAGGCACCTGCTGCATTGTAGATATCAACATGTTGCATGACTTTTAGAGTTGTGTCATATAACTCTCGTGGCTTGCCCCTTGGACAGAGCGCAGGGGATATAGTCCAACGCATTGTTATTGACAAGCTCCTGGAGAACGCTGATATTTTATGCGTACAAGAGACATTTTTTATGAAATAGGACCTTCATAAACTAATTCTGTTAACAATGATTTTTATGGCACAGAAGAATCAACAACTGATTTGAGTATGGCTGGATGGAATGAATATGTGTCTGAACTTAATACTGAATCTAGTGATGCTCATAAACAGTGGGTCTTATCAGGAAAGTCGAGGCACGGTCCCGAGTTTGAACACAGGGAACATGCAACTGCCAGATTTAAATATGCTTTACGTGTCATTAAAAGGCATGAGCAGACCATGAGGGCAAACTCCATAGCAAAAAAGCTCCAACAAAATAATGTGTATGAATTCTTGAAAAATGTCAGGATTGTGAACAACAGTAAGATTCCCTTGCCAGCGAGTATTGATGGGACGACTGGACCTGATACTATAGCTGAGCTGTGGAGAAAGCATTATATGAATTTATTTAACTCTAAAAGTGATGAGTATTATGTTGGTGATGTCTCTTACAATGATGGTGTGGTGATTAGACCGGCCTAAGTGTGCTATGCTATTGGGAAACTAGCAGTAAACAAAGCATGTGGACTTGACCAAATAACAGCAGAACATCTGAAGTATGCCAGACATAGAACTGCAGTTTTATTTTCAATTTGTTTCTCTGGTTTGTTAAGCACTTTACTTACTCGACTACTGGTACTGGTAAAATTAACGACTACTGGTAAAATTAACGATCAATCACTCGATTAATCGTAGTTTAAAAACATGAACGTTTTGCTTCGACAAACAATACCAAATGCGCTTTTTTCTTTCTCAATCAATGCTATATTTGGTCAGCAACATATTTTTTAACAGCATTGCATATGAAACATTGATATGTCTGCCCTCTCTACATATTTAAAATGTTATTAATGCCGACTATAAAACCTTAATTGAATAGCGCGCGCGCTCAAAAAACATCTCCGCTATGCAACCACATGACTGTAGCTGTCTTTTTTCCCACAGCAACACATTCTCTGACAACATTGCATGTGTAAAACATTACGTTTTGGCCTATGATGACATATCAAATGTAAAATAAACTGAATACCAAATGACAGTTTGTGAGCTCTAATAAAAAAAATCTGCTGCAAACATAGATCTTGTGGTTGTATATCCTGACACACTACATTTTACAGTGCAACAAGAAAATACAAGTTGAACATAATGTTTAAGACTCACGGTGTCCTGATTTCTGCCTAGTACTTGTTCTTATTGAGGAAAATAAGTCAGACAGGTCAGGACAAGTCAGACGGGAGCGCAGCCTGGTCACAAGCAATCCAGCAGCTGAAAACACCTGCTCGGATGGTACTGATGTTGCGGGTATGCATAGGTACTGGCGTGCCAGCTTTGCTAGTCGGGGAAATCTGACCGCATTTACTTTCCACCAGTCTGTCGGTTTTGTATCCAAAGGTGCGTTAATGTCCTGCAAAAAGTTATCCACCTCCGTATCCATGCTTTCAGCGGCGGGAACTGTTACGTACTGCTCCCCCAACAGAAAAGCCATTGCCGAGGGCTGATTCACGGCTGCAGCTCCGGGCGCGAGTAACGGTGCATCTCTGTTGTTCCCAGCACCGTTAGCCTGTGGGTTCAGGATGGCCACCACCTGCACCGCTTATCCCAACTCAACCAGCTTTAATCTTGCATCCAGTCTCTGTGCGTTTGTTAAAAAACTCAGATGTTTGTGTTGAGGGTCCAACATCGTTGCAACCATGGGTGGGGAGGGTGTTAACTGGCCGATCTGTGAAGTTTTAAAATAAATGATCAGCCATAGCTTGCTTTCTGAATAACGTAAAGATTAAATTAAAGTGCTTATGAAAACACATGATGTATAAAAGATGGAGACCTCCGACTCTGCTGACATTGCTGTTGTTGCACACTTCAGTGCGGTTAACACTGGCGCTACGTCCTCCATGACCTGCCAGTATTCCTCTTTCAGCTCCAGCGTCTTTGCGATGTCCAGCTTGGTGACAGTCCGGTCAGATAAGACGGCAACCACTGCCCACCTCTGCTCCACAAGCCGGTCGAACATGTCACAAACTGAATTCCACCTAGTGTTGGTGGACTGAATGAGCCGGTGATGTGGCAATGCCATCTGCCGTTGCTTTTCCTGCAGGGCTTTGCTCGCGACAGTGCTGAAGTTAAATATTTTAATGTAAACATTAGCATGCAATCTTACATACTGTACCTTTAAGTAGACCGTAAATCCATCATTAATCGCGAGCTGAAGTGTGTGTGCAATAGGGATGGGTACGAGTACTCGCCGTTGACCTCTTTATTCGAGTAACATTTTGTTACTCGCGCACTTGTGCAAGTGCTGCTTTTGGCTACAAAACTTGAACTCATACAGCGTTACATGTGTGACCCAGCTTTTTGTTTTCGCCAAACTGAATATACTAGGTAGGAAGATAATTAACGGAATACAAACGTATGACTTCTCCGGCCACGGCTTCAGCTTTAGTACACACCGAGCCAAATTTCAGCAAAAACAACTGTTTTACGGAAACTCTCTAGGAACAAATTATTACACCGAAAGCAAAAGCACAACAAATACAGAACCGTCTGCTACACCTGCGACATGTCGGTCAAGAAAAGTGATGTCTGGAAGTACTTCGACAAAAACGATGAAGTTAATGTGTGTTTAATGGTATAAAGTTTAACGCCACATATCTTGCACTGCGCAAGATATGTGGCGTTAAACTTTATACCATAGAAATACTAGTTCGATGCTTAACCACATGCGCTTAAAGTACAAGGAGCAAACAGTGGAGACAGAAAACAGGCAGTCTCGCATCACGTCATTTGCTAGCCCTGTTAGCATTCGTCTTTGTGGCGAAACCAGGGCGGAGAAGATAAGCGTGCTTATAACCAAAATGGTAACTGGAGATATGCTCCCATTAAGTTTTGTGGAAGGAGAAGGTTAGCATTCGTCTTTGTGGCGAAACCAGGGCGGAGAAGATAAGCGTGCTTATAACCAAAATGGTAACTGGAGATATGCTCCCATTAAGTTTTGTGGAAGGAGAAGGTTTCAGAGAGCCAATGGCGTTTGTCGAGCCGGAGTACAAGCCACCATCACGGACAACAACAGCTACGAGAGTGGAAAAGATGTATGAAGAAAGGGCAGCAGAACAAAAGACCTGGTAAGCTCCTAGTAAGCAACACCGCACTGACGAGTTGCCAGTCATCGGTGATGTGGTGGCAGGTGACGGTCACATAGCTCTCTGTCGTTAGGGCAGTCCAGCTGTCTGTTGTCAATGTGACCTTGGTAGCAGTGCTAGCTAGCTGCGCTATCATTTCTGACTTAGTATCTTTGTACCTGTTTTCAACACGGGAGGTGATGGTACCTCTGGATGGCATACGGTATGCTGGTTCAAATAGATGCACCATTTCCCGAAACCCTCGGCCGTCAACCATACTTATGGGCATCATGTCTTCTTCAATAACCGTACAGATTGATTGGGTAATTTTTTCTGCCCGATTTGAATCGCAACCTTTGCGTGCAAAAATCGAGCTGATGGTGGGTTGCTGCGGCTGCAGCTGAGTCGATGAAGATGAGTTCGCCAACGCACTTGAATGAACTTTGTTCACGTGGTAGAGCATTGCAGTTGTTGATGTGTTATATTTAAACACAGTGTTTACATGTGGCATTTTCTCCATTCAGTTCGAAATGGTCCCACACAATACTTCACCTTACTTGCTTCATCATCCCAAGCTGCTGAACTACAAGGCTATATGGCGCTCGTCTTCCTGACCCCCTCTTCATTATTTTAAACATTGCGCCCTCTGGTTGTGAATGCTAGTCATTGAAACATACTTTGTAAATACACCATTGTACTGATAAAAGGAGGTTGAAATGAGACACATTCTTGGTATTTCTAATCAAGTAAATTTTTCTGGGTCGAGCAAATTCTTAACGACCAATTAATCGATAATCGATTAATTGTTAACATCCCTAATCAATATTGCTGCTGTTTTGGAAGTGAATGGCATACATTCTTCATCATTCAAGCATCGGTGAGTGCTAATCAGCTAACATTAGCTAGTTATCATTAGCTAATGATAGTATCAGGATGACTGTCAGATGGCGCTATGTGAGGCCATTGAGAGGGGTTAAATGCAACAAATGCATGGCGTATATCTTTTTCAGTAAATGTTATTAAAGTACAGACATGAATAACACAAGCCTTTTGTCTTTTGCCAGGCCGTCTTTGTAAATAAGAATTTGTTCTTAATGGCCTGCCTGGTTAAATAAAGGTAAAATAAAATATAATAAAAATATGAATATGAGTATTAATAAAATGTTTGAATAAATTCAAGTTAATTTGGTAAATTATTTCTAAACCAAAAAATCGACACCAATTTTACATTGTATCCTTCATACTTTTGCCTTGAAGTTGGCCTTAAATGTAATTCTAAGTGCTATTAAAAAGGTCTTAAATAGTCTTAAATTTATCTTTGAGAACCCTGGTGGTACCTTGGTCCAAAGCCTTTGATAGAAGAAATCATGGTAAATTATTTATGAAATTACATAACAGAGGGGTCCCCCCTTATTTGATAAGAATATTGTATTTCTGGTATTTGCGTCAATCCACATGCGCTCGATGGAGCAGGAGTAGATCAGCACCCTTTTCATTGACCAATGGGGTCGGACAAGGTGGAATTCTGTCACCACTTCTTTTCAATCTGTAAATGGAGAACGATCTCTCTGAACAGCTTAAGTAAGACTGGATGTATGGTGGGAGATACAATCGTTAACCATTTGATGTATGCTGATGACTTAGTAATCTTGTGACCTTATAGTGCTGGCCTACAGCAACTTCTAAGAATGTGCTCGAGTTATGATATGGAGTGCAGTGTGACATAAAGTATAACAGTAAAAAAGGCGTCGTCATGATAGTAAAAGCCAAATACAATCGAAAGCAGAAATGTCCTTTTTTCTTTTATCCCTAGTGTGGTGGATAAAGTCAAATATCTGGGACATGTTGTCAGGATTTACTTGAGTGATCACGATGATGTGCAGCGTCAGTCCTGCAAACTGTACGCTCAAGCTAATATGCTGGCACGCAAATTTCAAATGTTTCAGGCCAGTTGCCATTCTTTCTGTTTGAACATGAGGTGGGGTGAGTTGACCTCACGTGTGGTTGTGACGGGTGCCTCCTTCGCGGTTGACTTGATTATATCGCGGTAATTCATATTTGCGGTTACTGCAACAGCCTTAAAGGGATACTTCACCCATTTGCATTAAGCTTTGTATCAGTAGTAAACTTGTGTTTTTATTGAATGGTCTTGCATCCAGCCCTCATTTCCCCCTGAGACGGGAAAAATCTGTATTTTCTTTTCTGAGATGCCTCCGCAATAGACGCAAAAATCGTCATATTGCGTCACTCGCGGAGGTTGTTGTTAGCAGGGTAAAACTACATTGCTAGTTCCTCATGTTTTCAACCACTGAAGCTACAGACCTATCACAGATCAGTGGGCGGGGCTTCACTGCCAGAATCGAAACTTAACATCCGCCATCTTGCTTGAAGGCTATGCTACCAGGCTCTATTTAGAAATCTAATATCTGCCGACAATGGTGAAAAAAGTATGTTTCAACTTCAAACTGATATGGATGAAGGGGATTTTGAAGGTCTTGTGCTTGAATCGGATGTTCGTGGCTCTTCCTACGAGCCGCCCGCAATATTGCTGCCAGGTGCCTTCTGCATACAGACAGCGGCTAAACAGGGACCCGGCTCAAGCTGGGTGTCTCTATGGATAACGCTGAAGGGCCGAGAATGAAGAAAAACGTATGTTTCAACTTCAAACTGATATGACTGAAGGGGATTTTGAAGGTCTTGTGCTTGAATCGGATGTTTGTGGTTCTTTCTACGAGCCGCAATATAGCGGCGAGCTGGCTGCTGGCTGCCGACAGGCATGCTAGCTAGCCTAGCATGCTAGGTCCGCGGCTGTGAGAGAAAAGAAGGAGCCGGGGCAGACTTGTGTTGTCGGTGCTGTCACTGTTTGCCTATGGACACAGACATATAGTCTGTTTTCTTCCAGGAAATACAAGATGCCAATTCCTTATGGAAGAAATCTCTGAATCAGTTGTGGAAACTGCTGTATTATTATTATTAAATGTACGCGAGTAATGCTGCATTCAGGTGCTGCTCGGGTGGTTTAAGTTTCCGAGTTGGGAAGTCATTCTTCCGACTTCCCAACTCGGAGAAATCTTATAGTCAAGTTATATTTAAGCAAAAAATTGATGTGCAATACGTGCTTGAATAAAAAGTATGTTAACAAAACACAAAACCGACTTGAGCAGGTATTTCATTTGCATTTTACAACTTGGAATCTCATTTTTCCGATACCACATGAATGCACCTCTCCTTCAGCGGGAGTGTCCTGCGGTGCTGTGCATTCTGGGAGATGTGTCTTTGCAGAGAAAAGGCAAAAATACACTTTTTGCCTTTTCTCGGTCAAGAAGGCACCAGTTTCAAAATTTATTTCACATTTCTACTACATATATGACCCAATGTCACTACAGATTCATGTTTCAACGGGTGAAGTATCCCTTTAATTAGAAGTGTCTCTCAATCATAAGCAGCAACATGTGCAGAGCCACTCACCACAATGTCCACAAGTATGTAGGTAGAAACACAAATCAAAATACAAATCTAACAGGCACTAGAACAGGTAAAATACATAGTAATATCAAATAATGAGAATTGTGCTACAGTAAACGATTTTAGTAATCTATTGATTATTGTCGTGATTTATTAAGTAATATGGTAAGAAATATTGCATGTTCAGCCATTTTTTTCCATTAAATCACCTTAGTCAAGAACAATGGTTATGTACAAAAGAGGAAATAAGACGGTCAATTTTTTTAAATTGTGTCCGCAGCTGACGACTACCTGCACTGGCACCCCCTCAGCCAAGTACCGTATGAGCAAAAGTCATTTGTGTAAAGAACAGGTGAGATTACAGAGCCCCGGGGGGCTCCTGTGGAGACTGTCTTAGATGAGCTGAGGTGACCGTTGAGTCGGACCCTCTGGTTTCTACCTGTCCAAAATGAGAGGACCCGGAGGATCAGGTGCGGGTTGGTATCCAGCTCAAGCAGTTTACGACCCATCAGATTGGGTTGCACAGTGTTGAATGCACTAGAGAAGTCCACAGAGACTAGTCTGATGAATGACTTGGACTTCTCAAGGTGTGCATAGGCTTCGTGCAGCAGTGTTAGTACAGATTCATCCACACCCCTGTGCTGTTTGAATGCAAACTGGAGAGGGTCAGCATATTGACCTCCTCCTGAAGTTGAGAAAGAAGCCTTCCATAACCAATGATGTTAATGCCACAGGTCAGTAGTCGTCGTTAAAGGTGGGATTGCTTTTTTTGGCTACATCACAAACATTTGCTGATTTCCAGAGTGACAGGATTGAGTGTTCTTCAAGGGAGCGGTTGAAGAGATTGAAAAAAAAACAAAGAAAAGTCTAAGCCTATCGCAGCATAAGTAGGAGCTGGTCTATACCTGTGCCAGCTCTAACTATAAACTTTATCAAAAAGGAATGTTTTAAGTCTATTCTTAAAAGCAAAGAGTGTGTCTGCCTCCCGGACCCTGACTGGTAGAGGATTCAATTTAAGGTGGTCTATTTCCATTTTGCCATTGGAGAAATTATCACATGTACTAAGAGGTACTCTTGAGGTTTTTGTAATGGAATGCTCATTAGGGTTTAATAAAATATTTTTCCCGAAAATTAGATGGATCAGATCTCAGGAAAAGACGACCAACTTTCCGGGAAATCACGTTTTTTTTTGCAGCTAAGCCCAAGTAGGTCTAATGTTCTGACATCATTCAAATAGGCCTATGTGTTCCCACATCCAAAACTGACATTTTTGTATATTATTTTTTACCATTATTAGGGCAAAAGAACACAGTTTTTGTCCATCTACACAGGCTATCCGTTTGCAATGATCAAGTGTGCTGCGTGATCAAAGTGTGCTGCGTGCGCGACATCTGCTGTAACGCTAATTATGAAATGCCAAGTGGATGGTCTGTGGCTTGTCTTCTGAAAAGCTATAAGCAGTGCTTCATTTGTAAACCCTGAGGTCCCGGAGCACAGAGAGAGTGCTGTTCCGGCACGGCAGGAAGAGACAAAAAAGGTCACGGAATACATTTACATTATTTTTCTATTGCACTTAAAACAAACAAACATAATAGTTGAATGAAAAAACAGACAGTACATAATGATTAGTTAATACAAAAAAAAAGATATCTTTTGAAAGAAATGTGCTGGAGGAGCCAAATAAACCCAGAGGGGCATGTCGAGTGGCCCTCCTAAAGAGAAACATGTAACACAGAAACAAGTTATTAAAGTAGTCCAAGCAAATACAATATAGCTAACCAGAAAACATACTCAATAACATGTAAAAGAAAGCAAAACAAGAAAGAGTAACATTAAAGAAGAGGAAAAAAAGGAAAAATAAGCACTTATGGCAGAGAATGATTATGATGATGCATTGCTTAATTGGCCAAGCAAGAAATAAATGGTTTGTTTTTTAAATGAATTAAAGCTGGTGCTGTTTCTAATAGAACTGGGTAAATTAACCGATGATCCTTAGACATTGGCAAAATCGCTGAGCTCTCGTGAAGTGCACAAAACTCACGCTTCATGCGTCCCTATGTGACCTGACCGCAATCTCCACCTCTGTGCGCAACGTTTCAAGTCTCTCCACCTCTGTGCGTAATGGCACATTCACAGATTTCGTTAGTTTATATAATGGAGTTCTGTAAAATATTGGTTTTATAAGGGTTGCTTAATGCTTAAAGGCAGCACTACAATAGAGGCCCGATTTTTATTTTGTTTTATTTCTCGTTTCCTGTCATTACCTTACCCGGGAATCAGGAAATGGTCTTGATCAGAATCCCGGGAATCCCGTCTCCCGGGATTAAACCCTAGTCCCCATTAGCAATATTCCTGAAAGAAGAATGGTTAACTGTAAATTGAATAGGGATATCAAATTTAACTGAGTAAGTTGAGTATATCAAAGATTTTGCAATCTCTGCTTGTTGTGAGTACTGCTGCTGCTTTTTTATATACTTTTGTGTTTGTGTCTGTTCTTGTTTGTGGTTTTTATTTTCTTGTATTAACGTGTATGTCCTTATATCTCATTGTTTATTTCGTGAAAAAATCGTGAAAAATAGTGTTGCACTATTTGCCAGTATATCCATTTACTGTTACTTACCTGTTACCAACATTAATATGTTTTTTTTTTTTGTGTTTTTTTATTTAATATAGGGTTTCAATGTTTTGCAAATCATCACGTTATGTTTTTATTTACATTTTACACAAAGCACTTTCAAATCTGAGGAAGAGCATGTTGGCTCGAAACGTCACTTATCAATAAATCTTTCAAACAGGAGCTATGGTGTGCAGATCTTGTTTTGCTTCTCTTTACCTATTTGTGTTTATTGGATCCAGCTCTCACAGGGATGTGCATGTCTTTTTTTGATTTTTCATTTTACACAAGGCCCCAACTTTTTGAATTGGAATAATATACTGACATGCTCTTTTCTCATTTATAGACAGAAACATTTTTATTTTAGTTATTTTAATTTAAGGCAGGTTAGTGCCTCCATTACAGCTACAAGGCTGAGTTAGATGCAACTTACCTCGACTGAGAGGCAAGATAGTCATTGTATTATTTCAAAAATCATGTGAGCCTATATGAGAAAAGTCATCACAGCCATATATTTTAATTTAGTGCCTGCATATGAATGCATGTTCATACACTACAACTCCCTTCTCCCTGTCAAACAAGCCTGTGATGCGATACTCCACTCGTGTCTATGCATAAGACCATAGATAGGTTTTCAATATAGTGAGTCCCAGGTACCCACAGGTCCGTTCAGCATTTCGGCTGTACACATCCTCAAAAATGTATGCAATGTGGACTCAAGATGCAGTATTCATATGGCCTGTAAGAGCAGTAGTGCAGTGCGATATAACGATCTTACATCGTGAAGGATTTGAACGTGTTGACGATCTGCCAAAGCAGAGAGATCGTAGAATCGGGCTAATGTGTTTATCCTATTATGCTGCAGTTTATGCTCCTACACAGACGCGTCTCCCCCTCCCCTTTTGCTCCGCAGCGGTGAAAGCGAAAGAGTTAGTCCGCAAAAACAACTCCATCCCAGTTATATGCAACTGTTGAAGAGTAATTACCAAACCGACAGGGTGCAAGAAACAGTTATCTGAAGAGTTTAAGTTAAGGTTTGTACTTCGTGTAGCGACACAACGAACCGTTTTAACGAGCCGGTGAGACATTAACAGTCTGCTGAGAGAGAGACAGAGCAGAGCTCAGACAGTCAGCGATGGGAGATATAATCCCATTATTTAAACTGACGCTTCCTCTGTTTATCGGCTCTCTCTCGGTTTTTACAAGTTACTAACAAGTCTCTCCACCTGAAGCTCACCTGTTGTGATAACGGAATGGAGAATAAAACGATGTTATGAAACGGAGGACCGAGGGAGGCGATCATATCAGCGAGGTCCGGAGCTCGGTTGTTAAAAAAATGTTTGAATTAGTACAATCATTTATTCCTATGCATTGATTTCCATGCATACTGCTATAACTTATAAGTGATGTCAGTCAGCAGATCTTTCTCGTCTCGTTCAGTGTGCAGCAGGCAGGTGAGAGTGAGTAACCATGGTGACTGTCTGTCAATCATCGATGTCCCGCTCCCTCTATGAATAAAACTCTTCTTTCAGTAAAACTGACTTTGAACATGTGTCACTATTATGTTTGAAGTCCACATGTTTTTAAATGAATGATAACTGTGTGAAAATGTACCTGAACACTAAAATAAGTTTAAAGACACAAAAGAGGACACAATACTAAATCATTAATTTAAAGTGGTGCAGAAAACCCTCAAATTGTGCATGAAAAAATTATCAGAATGTAGGAAAGACATTTCTGGGGGAGACCTCCGTAACCCCCAACAATGACATTATTTAAGCAGACTTAACTTATCAGCACAGTTTTTGTGCATTTAAAAACATTATACGGGGTAATTGTGGTTGAACTGGTCAGTAACTTGCAAACTTTTTTTTTAAGATCAGTACAAAAAAAAATGTTGATATGATATTTTTTGAATATCACCCACCACTAAAGAGCCACTGCTCGTAGGGGATGTGACAACAACAACAAAGAAGCAGGGACAACAATGGCGGAGAGTTTTGGGGACATGCTGATGAACCAAGTCCACAATTAACCACATCCGCATGATGTGTCATTGACACTGTATGGTGACAAATATGCCTGTTAAGCTAGCTGACGAAAGGTAGGTTCTTTTTCAGAATTCAACATTGAAATCTGCAATCTAATAGAAACAAGGTGTTTCAGTTTAACCAGTGACCCTGAGTGTGCCTGTGGCTGCATTTGTATTTGTTTAGTTTTCATTAAATACATATCTGTTATGTATATTTTGACGTCATGATGGAAAAACGGCACAAAGATGCAGTCGTGAGGACACGTTTCATTTTCAACAGCTGCTGTAACTATGACATTTACTGTATGGTCACATTCTGTTGTAAGTCACTAGTATACAGGATAACTCCAACACACCGGGATGATTAGGTCCATGCATGGAGGAAAATGTTAAAGGTCCCATATTATGCTTTTTCTGGTTTTAAATGCTCTTTAGTGTGTTTTCCAGGTGTCTTGTGCATGTTTAGGCACATCTATGTGCAAAAATTAAAAGTCCGCGGAAATGCGGCTTCTCCTACCTCCTCCTGTTAGCAGTAGCAGTAGCTGCATGTAACGCTCGGTTCTAGCCCCCCTCGTTGAAAATTGCAGTGATATCACACTGCGATGATTTCACTGATCCAAGCCCATTTGCTCGTTGTGGCAAGCACAAGCTCATGCTGCACATGAGCTGAATTCCAAATATGGTAAAAGGGGCGTAACATTTCCGAGAATTGTCCGAACAACTGACCAATTACAACAGAGCAGATCGGCCAACCAATCAGGTCAGACTTGGCACATGTGGGGACCCTGCTCGGGGGATTCAGAGCGTTGCAAACACAGGCAGATGAGACTGGCTGCATCAATCGGCAGTACATGAAAACAGACACTTTTTTCGAACATTAGCGATTGTGAACGTACTTTAGTAGGCACATAAATTAGATATATGAATCCCAAAAAAGGCATAATATGGGATCTTTAATGAAATGTGATGCTGATTTTACTGACGGTGTGTTCTGTTCATCGGTAGCCTAAGCTGTTTTGTTGACTAATGATTATTGATGTTAATTCTGATAAATATGGACAAGCCTTTTGTTTTAATGATACCTTCATTGTCAGGTTAAAATATATATGTAGGCCTATTTGTGGCTCTGGACAGATTTTTTTTTTGGAGAGGGGCGGGCAAAAATGGCTCTTTTGCTGGAAAAGGTTGCCTACCCCTGGGCTATGGAGTGACAAGGAGATATGTGAATTGTGTCACCACAAAAGAGTTTACCAGAGAGATCTTTCCAAAAAAGTGTTAGGGTTTTACTCCTCCGAGGCTGTAACATTTTATCCATCTTAACCTTTTTGTTATTATGATTTATTGTAGGTAGCTCCTTCAGATCCTCTGGAATCACTATTCCAAGCACATTGACTTGTCCATCAGTCCATGTAATCGGAAAGTTACATTGTAAGCTAAAGTTAATACCCTTTAAAGTGCCTTTTCTAAGAATTACACATTTTTCAAAGTTTTGTTTTAGACCAGATATTTTAGAAAAAAAGTCATCGAGGAGGGCTTTCAAACAGGAATGTTTTGGACTAATCAGGAAACTGGCATCATCTGCATACATTGATAATTTTGTTCTTAGGCCCCCTATTTCAAGCCCCTCCACATCAGGACTCTACGATGTAGCGTATTAAATCTACTAAAATATTAATTTGACTTAATATAATCTCGAGTAAGGGCACCACTTCCGGTTAACAGAAGAAATTAAACTTTATGTATTAGTTTATTACTAATCAATCTCATATCAGAATTGTGAATTCTGGAGCAGCTTAAATCAGGTAAGACACGGACAATAGTTCTGAATTTTATGTTGAAATTTAATATAAAAATGGTAAACAATAAAGTATATAAATGAAACAGATATATGTAAGGAATATGGTTCTTGTGACAGTGATGATGCAATTATGATGTATATGACAATGAAATGTTATATCTCGGACTCTATAACTTAACTCGTATGGTGAAATTATATGTTTGGTAACGAGATAAAACGCGGTATTGTTTGAATGATTTAACCAGCAAACGAATAAAGGAGAAAAGGTGATTAACGAATTTTGGGATTAAATTTGGACTCGGATTCTAAAGGAGACACGACCAATCTTGATCTCAACACCCGCTCAGAGCAGACAGACTTACTTTTGACGTCTTCTCGAACTTTCCCCAATTGGTCTAGCATAGGTACTCTCGGTTTCTTTGGGTCAACCAGCACTCTCCCCTAGCCAGGAGCTGCCGTAGTCAGCCGGGTAAAAGTTGAGTTTGTAGCTAAAAGGTGTTGAAGTCCGACGATGGCTGCCGGAGTTGGTTCGCGTCGTCTCCTAGCGACTCTGAGTGGATCAAAACGGAAACATGTTTAAAAAGTGTTTTGATGGTTCAATTTCCCCTTAGAGCAACCTGATGGCCATCTCGATTCATCTAAATTAGGAAATTGGCGTTCAAGATGTGATGAGCCAAAACATTGAATAAGTAGGAGTTAAAAAAAAACTTTGCTTGAGCAAGAAAGAATTAACGTTTTCAAAATATGCACGTAAAGTTACGACGAAGAAAGTACAGCAGGAATCGTTCCTACTGTGCGAAAGCTTAAAGATGTATTGAAGACGTTAAGAAAAGGACTGCAGTGAAGAAAGAAGCATAACTGATGAGGAGAGTTGCTTTATGCTCTTATCAGTTTCTCGCAGGAGATGGCATGCCCCTTTCACAGGGCATGGTTTTAATTACCGAGTTTACTCAATAAGATTACGAATAAGAACTAAGACATATATACGTCACCATACATCCATTTCGATATGTAGTACTATCAGGTTCACGTTAATGTAGGTCACGTCATATATTTAGATATACATTTCTATCAGTTGGAGATGTGGGTCACATCATCTGGAGATCAGTAAACTCCAGCCTGTATTTGAACAATGTTATACAGTTGACATTCTTAATAAGACACATTAATAAAGTATGAAAAGAAGTTGGTGTCTTTAAATAACACCTTCTATAGCTAATAACACATCATACGATTATAATATAATACAGGTATATTAAACATGTGATTATAAAGCTTACGTATTCCTCGATGTCCTGTCCACAAGGTGGCAGTGGCTCTCCACGTAAAATTCCTATATAAAATTGAATTACTCCCATTCCTTCACTAGACACTGGATTTTCAGCAGAAAAAGATCGTTATAACACATTCAATGTGACAATTACAAATATATAGACTCAGAAAGGCATAAATGTTCATTTGATGAAGAATTAAACATTGTGGTTTAAACCAGAGTTCTTGAGCAGTGATTTAAATGATTGTCTTTCTGAGAAATTCCAGAGCTGCGAATGACTTGCACAGGCACAATGACTGGTCACAGTTCACATTTTTTAGGGCCGGTTCGTAGATAACAGAGCGTTCTGTTTCCTGCTAGGTTGTTTATCCAAGGTTTTAAAAGTTAATAATATCCTCTCTCTCAAAGCTTGTCTGAGAGAAAGAGGCTTTCAAATCGTCAATCAGTTCCTTTGATCTTGGTAGAAAGTAAACAAGATGTTGGTCAATAGTCTGTGGGTCCGGCAGGAAAGGTTGTAAAGGAAGTGGCTGCGAATATCACTACAAGGACTCTGGGTAGTTGTCCATCACAAATTCCTCTGTTGAGCTGATTACCAACACTGTCAAAACCACAGTTTTAATAAGTCATCACTGTATGCACTGATCTTATAATTCTTCATATTTAACAGTGTAGGGCATGAACTGCTACTAACACTGCGCATGCTTTTATATTTCAGCTCCAAAACCTGGGAATTAACCCAGCCAACATTGGATTCAGTACTCTTACCATGGAGTCGGACAAGTTCATCTGTATAAGGGAGAAAGTAGGTGAGCAGGCCCAGGTTGTCATCATTGATATGGCAGACCCCAACAACCCCATACGCAGGCCCATCTCGGCAGACAGTGCCATCATGAATCCTGCCAGCAAAGTAATTGCCCTTAAAGGTAAGCTCTGCTACAATGAATATGTAGCACGGTTAGCACATAGCCTCTATAGAGAAGTGTTCAGTGCTTCTGAGGACAAATAGAAATGGTGGGTTTGAAAACATAGGATCATTTATATTAATTTTGTTTGTGTTGTCAGTCAGTTATGTAATTGTCATAGTCTGCCTCTTTTTTATGTTCATATGCAGACCACTCCATTTGTGTTTGTCAGAAAGGTCAATTAACGGAAGTGTAGTGTAAGAAGTTTTAATGTGAAAGACAAGATACTGTTTAAAAAAGGGATATTTTAAAACCTCAGCACTAGTAGAAGTTAAATGTCATGCTGTCATGAATGCTTTGTCTATTTTGCTTGTTTTTGCTCTTTTTCATTTCCTACTGCTTCTTATGTTTGCAGACGGTGAGTTGAATTTTACATTTTATGAGTTATAAAGTGTTATCCTGTATTCACCATAATGAAATGTTTGCAAATGAATTCATATTATGAATGTTTTTATTTAAACGATAAAACAAGCAGGGCATATACAAATTAAGGCATTTTAAAGTAGTGTTTTTTTTTTTCCCTTTGTGTGTGTTTGTCCCTTATACTACACTGTATACCATAACTCTTTTATTAACAGCCAGGCTTTTATTAACTTAAGTCGATGAAATGAACCTGCCTTTGGGACAAGTGTCAGTACGAGATGGACCTTTAATTATTTTCAAACAAATCTTGTGCACAGCAAAGATGGGAATGAATATGAAATTGAAAGAAGAAGATATACTTCATTAATCTTCCGAGTAGGGCTGGGTATCACCACTGATAGCTTGAATCGATTTGATTTCGATTCATAAGGTCCCAATGCCATTCAATTCCCGACTCAATTTGATATCAATTAATTTAGTGATATGTAAGGGTACAATACCAATTCTGCTAAAATATGATTAGGATTCTCAGATAACTTATATTGTAAATTGTATAAAGAACCTTCTTACCATTATCAAAAAGGTTTAGGTTATCAAAAAGTTAAGGTTTACATAACAATTTGACACCAAAGCAGTTACATGTATGTACTTTTTAGTTACCTTGGACAACAATTCAGCTTGATTCAATGCTGTGTGGCTAGTTTGAATTTACATTGTGTGTAAAATATGCGACTAAGTCTCCACTCATTGTCGATATAGTGAGAACAGTCGACTTTCTCTAACAACTTAAGTGAAGTTGCGACACTCACCTCTGCATACCGTTTTGGGATGGCCACTTAACCCATATGTTTGCGTGGTGTCAGTGACACGTAGCATGGCTCAAGAACATTAACTATCTGAGGTCGACGCTGTCGTATACAACTTAAGGAATGCTGTTGTTACATTATCATTTCTAAAAAAAAGTATGATGTAGCAGCTTATTGTAAAATCCACTTGCTTCGACAAGTCAGGGGCTTTCCGATGATAAACTCTGTGTGTTTCTGGGGTATCCAGTGGCTTTTCTATCCCACTGAGAAGATCAGTGTATATTCAGTGACTGTCTGGATCCAATCCACCCAAAAATGTATTTGATCCTGATGATTTATGTATACATTTTAGTGAAATAGTGTAACTTCTGTTAGCTCACTTAGCTAACGCAGAAGCAGCCATCTTGTTTGGGTCCTTCGAACAATTAGAAGCCAAATCTGCTATCAGCTTACATGTAGGGCCAATGAAAAGCCAGTGATTTCATGAATCGATATCAGATCAGTCAAATGAAAATCGGTTTTCAATTGCACACTGTATTGTTGAACATGCTACGCACATATAGGCTGAAATACACACGCACAAATTTACACCAGAAAGAATATTTAACTTTGACTCAGTTGCTCTCAGACGGACGAGAGGAGCGACCAGTGAGAACACAGAAACACAATAAAGTTCATATTTGGAGCGTTTTGACTGAAATCTTTGATCTGTTCAAATAAAGAGTAAATATCGTTAACGTTAGTAACGGTAGTTTGTCCTGATGATGATGACAGACACGAGAGGAGGGTCTGTGAACATAAATAAATGAGTTTTGGTCCGAAAATATGTTTCATTATATGTAAAATTCAATATTTTATATGTATTTATTCTTTGTAAATGTTTTCGTGAAAATCCACTCAGTATAATAGAAGTTATCACTGAAATTCATGCCGTTATTTACCGTTATTATTGATCCTCGGCCGTTGTTAAGCTGCACGTTTTAGATGCGCGACAACAATGACGTCACTGTCAGCGGCCGGCGAGTGAGCGAGTAGTGTCTGAAATGGGGGCGGCAGTAGCTCAGTCCGTAGGGACTTGGGTTGGGAACCGGAGGGTCGCCGGTTCAAGTCCCGATGCGGACCAAAATATGGAAGTTGGTCTGGTAGCTGGAGAGGTGCCAGACCACTTCTCGAGCACTGCCGAGGTGCCCTTGAGCAAGGCACCGAACCCCCACCAGCTCAGGGGGCGCCTCCCAAGGGGCTGCCACCGCACTCTGACATCTCTCCATTAATGCATGTCCACAGGTCTCGTTGTGCATGTGTGTGATTCAGGCCTGTGTGTGTGAGAAGCATGTCCAAAAATAACAGAGTGCGAACCACAATTTCCCCGTAGGGGATTAATAAAGTATATCAAATAAAAAAAAAAAATTAAAATAATTTTTCTGAGTGAGTGCACTATATAGTCCACTGCATTAAACTCACTATATAGTGAGTAGGGAATGAGTGAGTGATTTCGGACACAGCCTTGGTCTTTCTTGGACAGATATTCTAGAACAAATAATTTTTTTGTGTCATGCTGCTTTTAATCCTTAATTTTGATCCACAAACTATATCAACACTAAATGCATAGGGGCCTCTTACTGAGACCTGCCTTTATATGTTAAAACATATGGCCACACCAGGCTAGTATAAATGACTGTAACACTGTTTGAAGATAAAATGCTACGTGAGAAGTTATGCTGGTGGGCCCGCAACTGTGTAACTCTAACTCTCCTGATAGCTTTTTAGCTCCAACAGTGTTCCAGGGACCCATTTTATTATTTGAGTAAAGTTTGTGTATTTAGTTCAGCAAATATAGCATAGAATTGTTTCACTTCTCCAACTTTCAAATTTCACTACCAGATCTACATAGTGCACCTTTAAATAGACTTGACATTTTTAAATGCAGTTATATTTGCCATTTAAATAACATAACGTGTTAAATCTGCTTCAAAAAGGTACTTTATTACCATGAAAATTATGCCAACACGTGTTTTCCTCTAACATTATTGTTGTATGGACATCCTCACGTGTAGGTCTACATAGGCAATTAAGTTGAATCAATTGAGTGACTTGGTGGCGAAAGCCTCCCAGAAGTTGACTTATATATTCATAGCAATCCTGCAGGCAAAGATTTTTCCTTTGGAGAAAAAAAAAAAAGAAAGACGTTCATCTGGCTGCCTTTTAACAACACTCTATGATGCAGTTCATAGATAAATATTAAGGCGTCAGTCAAAACCTTTAACTATGATTGTCTACCAACCGACAAAATGTGAAATAAACCCATCTAGTACTTTGTTTGTGGTCTGCATAAGTCTTACAACACAGAGAAAAATGCTCCGTTTCAAATTTGCTCTCCTTGTGAGGTCACAGTGGGATTCTGGTAAAACAAAAAAACAATCTCCCCTCCCCAGGTACCTCCACCCATGGACTCCACCCCCAGCCTAGAGCAAAACTTTTGCGCAGGGCTGCCATCTATTCTCGCTAGCAAAAGAGTGATGTCTACCGGGAAAACTCGGGGGGGCTCATTGCATTTAAAGAGACACACATCAAAACGGAGCGTTCTGAGAGAGCTGGTTTATACAGGGTCACAGACCTCCTCTGGTGCCTGATTCATGTTATATTTTGACCACAACACAGATGAACAAACTCTGGCATTAACAGAAAATGTCTTAACTGTTCAGAAATATAAGGATATATTTCCATTGAGAAATGGTTGGTTGTCTAAGTAGTAAGATGTCTGAAATAGACAAAAAAATGTGATATGGTAATTTTAACCATTGGATAAAAAAGCAAGTAGATTAATTTAGATCAGTTTAAATTAATAGTTGCCCATGTTATCGGCTGTATTGTATAAATGTTCCTTTGCTAGGCATTTTCTCATAAGAGAAGTGTTCTGCTGACATGCAAAATGTATTTTAATACACGGTTAATACACATTATTTTTAAATGTGCTCTACAAAAAATAGAAAAACATTTGTTTAGAAATGTCACCATACATAATAGGGTTTCAGAGTTTTGGGACACTGGACTCAACATTTTTTGCGTTTGGATTGGCCTGAAAATAAATTATGTATTCCACTCCTGAGCTAGCTGTAACCGATACAGTGCATTTAGGCAGCTTGACTCACAATGCATCTCAATAACTTATTCCATTCTTCATTTTCTTCACTATACACATTTTTACTAGTCCAACTATAATTTCAAGCAAGTCAGATGAACCTGAACAAACTTATTAGTAGGACAGTTATTAAAAAAAGTCTGAGTACAACAGCCTAAACATAAAAAATTAAACATCATTTCTGTAATAGTATTTGTTACACCCAACTATGTAAATCAACATTACAAACACAAAAAAAGAATCTTTCTGTTGTGAATTACAAGTCTGCTGTTATATAGGAAAACAAGTGTACAGTATAGAAATACAGCAGGCCATGGGATAACGTTATTAACATTAAGCTACTGATGTCATAGGCAACCACCAGCTGATCAAGATAAATGCATCAATTGTGATAGTCAAAGGAGAAAAGTCAAAACACTGATACAAAGTAGCCACCCACAATGAAATTTCAAAACGCTTTATGAAAGGTCTTAATATTTCTACAGCAGATCTCAAGGGTACCTACACACACTGTTTAGAGAAAGTTTTCCTGTTACTGAGACTCTGTATTGGTATTCATTGGTTGTAAATGTATTTTACACCATTATACATTTTTCCAGCGATGCACGAATCACATATGATTTGAATTATGGAGTATGATCCGTTGCACAACTAATACCTCACCATATAGATCAGGGGTGTCAAACTCATATTAGGTGGGGGGACTGATTTGTTCAAATGGGGGCTGGACTTTTTTGCCAACATCACTATTTCTCAACACATGGATACAGGATGCTGGCCTATTTATTATTATAAATTGTTCTATATACGTTACTTGTACTTATCAGTTAGCACAACATGTGAACACATAAAAATGTAAAAAAAAAAAAATGCTATCTCTGCAACATATAACAAAACCTATCTATTTTTAAATTTGAAGGATTTAGTCATTCACTAATGATGACTTTATAAGACTGAAAATTACAGCTTTAAATTGCAGTGAGTACAGTAAAGAGAGAAGGAGGGAGAGATTTGGGGTTTGTGGCAACAAATAAAAGTAGAACTTAAAGTGGAAATGAACACCACATTTTCACTTGCTGGTTGACACCTAAAATGTTTGGTATTTTCCAGCCTGTTCCTGTCAGGGATTAGTTTCTGAGCAGCTATGTTTTTCATGCAGTAAAGATGTGTGTGCT
The DNA here is from genome assembly GCA_020745685.1 of Tautogolabrus adspersus. Classification (NCBI taxonomy): domain Eukaryota; kingdom Metazoa; phylum Chordata; class Actinopteri; order Labriformes; family Labridae; genus Tautogolabrus; species Tautogolabrus adspersus. Next base: position 10,380,706 of record CM036545.1, read on the forward strand.
TCAGACAGTTGAATTTTGGATGAAGGTATTTTTGGAGCAAAACTCCTGAGCGGTGACGGTGCAAAGTTGTACAATTTTCTGTGACTCCCATAAACACAACACAACAGTAACATCTTATCAGATTCTTCATTGCAGGTGCAAAAAAAAACAACCTTTCTTACGAATGACAAATGAGAACAATGTAACGCTTACATTTTTGATACAGTTGTTGCAGCGAATATGGTGCAAAACACATTCACACACCCGTATCAAAACATTTCAAGTCAGTGACAAAATGTGTACATCCACAAATCAGTATGTGATGAATTCATGCATTCGAGACTTGTAGTGGCAGATTCAAGCAGTTTTAGTTATCGACTTGTATTTGTGCTGGAAAAAATGTCCAAGAAAAAAATGATTTGTGAGAAAGTATTCTACACTCATTGCATGAATTCACATACTGATTTTCAGATGTGCAAATTTTGTCAATGACTTCAAACAAACGGGTGTGTGAATGTGTTTTGCACCATATTCACTGCAACAACTGTAGCAAAAATGTGAGCATATGAGTTTCCTAATTTGTGATTGGTAAGAAAGGATTTGTGCACCTGCAAAGAAGAATTTGAGAAGGTGTAACTGTTGTGTTGTGTTTGTGGGAGAGACAGAAAATTGTACAAGTTCGCAACTCCTAAAGCATTTTAATCTGCGACTTCAAATGTAATGATACAGATGTGTGATTATTTTCTAAAAATACAAATTCCACTGTCACAGGTGCTCAGGGGTGCTGCTCCACCTATACCTTAATAGTTTTGTCTTGTTAAGGTTCATCACAGACAAAGCCTGCTCCAGTAAATGTGTTGTCACAAACATACAGAGTTTCTTTAATGTACATTAAATGCTGTCTTCTTTGGGTAATTCAATGCCAGGCATTATACAATGAAAATGGTTCCAAACAGGCAGATGTGAATTTATCTTTCAGTGGTGCACACTAGAGTCTGATCAGCTCCCTGCGGAGTTCCAAGTTCATAGAGGAGTGTTTTTTATCTGGACAAGCTGCTCTTTGTGGCTCACTTTAGGAAGGAAGCACTGTTATAATAAGCAAAACATTTGTTTCACATCAATCAAGACAGGACAAACTGGTAAAAATTGTGGACAGAACTGAAAACTGTCAGGATGTTGTCCTGTAGCTCTGATAAAATTTTGGGAACTTGTTTTAACAAATAAGACAAAAGAAATACTGCTCGTTCCATCTTTCTTGAGCTGCATTCTGTGCCAGCCTCTCTCTTTTTGGACAATGTATTTGCAGAGCTAACATAATGCAGGAGCACCTTTTTATGATGTTTCTTCCTGCTGAGAATATAGTTCAAAGGGCCACATTTAATTAATTTTTGGTATCATGATAATTAACTCTTACTTTGCTAATTATACATAGTTTTTAACAACTAGGTATAGAAAATATTGTGATTTATAAAAATCTCAAAAATATTTTCATAATGTCCCCCCTTTCCCATAAACATCTCGTTGGCCAGATGAGGGCCGTAAGTTTGACACCCAGATCTAGATTATAAGACACTATTATTCATATCATTCAGTGAGACTTAACTGGAGGATAAAAACAAAAGGGTGTGAGTGCATCTTTCCTGCATATTTCCCTTCATTATATTTGTTTGTGTGCTTTGTGGTCTTCTGTTGCTTATCTGCATTCAGACCCAACCCAAAAGCTATACATTTTGATGGAAATCAAAAGTTTTATATCAGGTGGTCAGGGTTACGGCTGGACAAAGAACATAAAGCCTGATTTTGACTTGCACTGGATGCTAAATTTCTATGCAGATTTTGGTTCTTTATTGATCTGGTTTTGTTTAAAAGATGAGAATTGAACCACTGTACCATATTGATGAGGGTGTGTTTATTCAGAAACTGCTGAGGAAAATATTAGATCCAGGCAGTCAAGTCTTGTAAAAAATCTATAACTTTACAGGCTAACCCAACATTAAAACAACACAGCATTTTCTATCCTATGTAAACAATAAAAATAATAAAATGATAATCATGTTAGGAACCTTTACAATTAGCAGTAGCTTTTTTCACATTGCAGATTACCGGTACTGTGCCTGAATTCTGAACCTGCACATATAAAGCCAACTATTTTTCTCACGAGACCTAACTGAATGCAGATAAATCAGTAATGTGGTTACCCTTTTGTTGATTGTGCCTCTTTTTTTGACAGTGGTACTGGCTTTTTGTATGATTTTTTTTCACTCAAACCAAACCCTGACTAGCAACATTTCTGCAGAAATTGAGTCTTGAATTCCCCAATGTGCTTTTTACTGCCAAAGTCTATTGTGTTTTGTGTGTGGTCGCTTTAGTATTACAATAATAATTATTATTTTGATTATTAGGGAAGTCACAGGGTTTATCTGTGTCACTGTTAACCTTGACTCTGAATTCTTTCAGCTGCAAAGACCCTGCAGATCTTTAACATTGAGATGAAGAGTAAAATGAAGGCTCATACGATGACAGATGACGTGAGCTTCTGGAAATGGATCTCCCTAAACACTGTTGCCCTAGTCACAGACAATGCAGTCTATCATTGGAGCATGGAGGGTGACTCTCAGCCAATCAAAGTCTTTGACCGCCATTCCAGTCTGGCAGGCTGCCAGATCATCAACTATCGCACTGATGCAAAACAGAAGTGGTTGCTGCTCATTGGCATTTCAGCACAGGTAAAAAAAAAGTAAAGACTCAGATGTGTTTTCAACACTGCACTGAGGAGTTAAATGGTAATTCTTGTGTCCATTATTTGGCACAATTGAACACATAAATAGGGACAGTTTATCTATTGTGTTTCTGTACTTAAGGAATAGACTTTGTTTAAAAATGTATGTAAATGAAAAATATTTTTCACACGAACATATGAATATTTTTCAGGCCAAGAATCCAGCTGAGGGGTGCTGGTTTAGCTCAGTTGGTACAGCAGGTGCCCCATGTACAGAGGCTACAGTCACTGACTACGTTTACATGCACACCATATTCCTGTATTAATCAGAATAATGACAATATTCCGATTGCGTAGGAGTCATGTAAACACCATATTCCAATTGTCATAACCCGATTAAGCTCATTTTCCGATTATTAAAAACCCGAATAAGACCCCTGGCATATGCCTGTATCAACCCGAATATTGGGTCATGTAAACGCGTTAGTCGGAATATGCTCCTGAATATGCTACTTCAAGGATTTTGTTATACAAGTAGGGTATGTCTGTCTGTGAAGGAGCTCAGTGCGCATGTGTGTGGGTGGTGGAGCGAGTGAGGAGAGAGAGAAAACCAGGCGAGTGTGTGTGTTCTGCAGATGTTTGCGAGAGGCACGTTGTTGATGCTGGGGACCGGAGCAGAATTAGGCAGAGAAACGTTAAGCTCAGTGGTACTGTTATACAAGTTTGGTGTGTGCGAAATAAACGGCCCGACACCTCAACCAGCCGGACTCTCCGTGTGTTTTACAAGTTGCTGCACCCCTGTAAAAGTGACGGGGTTAGCCCCGAAGTTGAGAGATACTTCGGCCCTGGAGCAGACAAATAAGTCTCCCCTGTGCGGTCGGAACGCCGAAGCAGGACAGGTTAACAATTTGTTTCTGCCCCTAGATGACGTCTTGTCATGACGCTACTACTACGGTTTATTCGGAATATGCTGATTAACATGTAAACGGGAATATTCCAGTAGCTCAGCACTCTGCAGAGCATGAAAACACCTTTTTCGGAATATTGCCTTAACCAGAATATGGACCTTAATCGGAATATGGTGTGCATGTAAACGTAGTCATTGTCGCACTGGTAGCAGGTTTGACTGCAGGTCTTGTCGCCAATTAGTGCATTTTATCCCCAGTCTCTCTCCCCACATTTCCTGTCTTTCAAGCTGTGCTGTCAAATAATGCCAAAAAGCCCCCCAAAAAATCTTTACAAAAAAGATAATTTGGTAATTTCTTATACCACATGTTGTTAAAAGGATACCCTCTGTTTTTTTGTTTGTTTGATGGTATCGAAAATTATCAAAGCGTATTCCAACCCAACCCAAGGCTGCTGCGAGCGAAAGAGAGAGTGTGTTGTTGGTTGAGTCACATAGAAAAGAAGTAAAGAGAGTGAGTGCCTGATGAAAACAAAAAAGGTGACACAGACATTTTCACAGCAGTTACATTTTCAAGATCAAACTAACCTGCCAGAGCAGCTCCATTACAGAGCAGCTCTCACACAGTCACAAGACAGCAGACTATTTTCCTTTCAGGTCTGCAAATACAAATGATTTTTCAAGTCCAGGAAAATCAAAGCAGCCTCGAATGAAGATGCACAGGGCTTCACATCAATGCCAAGTGTGCGACTGACACTAAGGGTGTTTTCGCTCCTACAGTATAAAATAGTTTGCTCTGGCCGAATCATGAACTAATTTGTTACTTTGTTGCATAACTACCTCAAGTTTGGTCTGTGTTCACTCGGGGACATTTAAAAGCAGACCAAAATGTGTGATGGGGAGGAAAATGCTTTCTAATTGTAATTCAATGCGGTAAAAATCCTGGAATTAAACAAAGATGCAGCATGTACACATGTTTAGAATTTTATCTGCTACAAGAAAAGTCAGTCATCGGCACTGTTGGCTACACCTGGCTAGGTTTACATACAGTACATCAGAACAGAGGCAGGCACCTTTGTTAAAGGGATACTTCACCCGTTGAAACATGAATCTGAATTGAAATTGGGTCATATATGTAGTAGAAAGGTGAAATAAATTTTGAAGTTGGTGCCTTCTTGACCGAGAAAAGGCAGAAAGTGTCTTTTTGGCTCATATGGATGAAGGACAACAACTCCCAGAATGCACAGCACCGCAGGCCACTGCCACTGAAGCTAGGGTGCTCTATTTACAGTCTATACGGCCGTTTCGTTAACTTATTCCGAGATTTCTTCCAGAAGGAATTGGCATCTTAGAAATTCCTGGCCGCAAATGGACTCTTATGTCTGTGTCCATAGGCAAACCGTGAGAGCTGCGACACCATCAGTCCGCCCCAGCTCGAGCCGGCCTGGGCTCCTGGTCCTCAGCCGCCGACAGGCAAGTCAGCCGAGGCATAAGACCTACCTGTCGGCAGCAGCCGCCTCCTGTTCCTCCATCAGCCGCCGACAGGCAAGTCAGCCGAGGCATAAGACCTACCTGTCGGCAGCAGCCGCCTCCTGTTCCTCCATCAGCCTCAACTGCTCGTCGCTGTGCTGCGGCTCGTAGAGATAGCCACAAACATCCGATTCAAGCACAAGACCTTCAAAATCCCCTTCATCCATATCAGTTTGAAGTTGAAACATACTTTTTTGTTTCACTATTGTCGGTTCTTCTCAGCTTTCTCTACAGAGCCTGTTAGCGCATTCGTAAGCACTTTACCTTAGAAAATAAAATTATCAGTACATTTCAATCACCATGCACATGCATATTTTAGCAGCATGTTTTTCAACACAACTCACTTACATACACACTTTCATACTAATTTTTCATACACAGACTTGACTCTGGATATATGCCTTTGAGCCTTTATTGCAGTTTTTATTAAACTGCTTTGTTTCTATTACATTTAAAACAAATGTGTTATACTTATTGATTTGACTTCCTAGGCAAATGATGTTTGAATGATGTAATTTCCCCTTAGTTTATGCTACAAATTTTATTATTGATAGATAGATAGATAGATAGATAGATAGATAGATAGATAGATAGATAGATAGATAGATAGATAGATAGATAGATAGATAGATAGATAGATAGATAGATAGATAGATAGATAGATAGATAGATGTACTTTATTGATCCCAAACTGGGAAATTGTGGCGTTACAGCAGCAGGTTATCAAACACACAATGTTAGTAACTAAAAACAATATAATATTAAATACAAGGTGAATAAGCATTAGAATATAACAAAAAATAGGATTCAGAAGAAATATATACATCCAGGATTTAACTAAACATTACTACTAGTCTGGAATGTGAAAAATTTGATGCAACATTTGTAAGTCATGTTTAGCTGAATGTAAACATACTTTCCAGGAGGTAGATGAACATGTGTAATAAACAGTGATAACAGTATTAAAAGAGCAGTATTGATATAAAGAGCTGTCCAGAGCTGTGCAAATTCTGCAACAGACCACAGCAGAAAACAGTGCACTGGCAACAACAGACTGATAGAAGATCTCCAACATCTTGCTGCACACGTTGAAGGATCTCAGCTTCCTCAGAAAGTAGAGTCTGCTCATCCCCTTCTTGTACACAGCCTGAGTGTTGGCTTTCCAGTTCAGTCTGTTGTCCATGTTGACACCCAGGTACCTGTACTCCTCAACCACAGTCACATCCTCTCCCAGGATACACAGCGGCTGTGGCGCTGTCCTCTTCCTTCTAAAGTCAATCACCATCTCTCTGGTCTTGTCCAAGTTCAGAATCAGGTGATTTCTTCCTGTCCACTCCACAAAGTTGTCCACCAACGTCCTGTACTCCTGTTCCTGCCCATCACTAATACACCCTACCACTGCAGAATCATCCGAAAATTTCTGCAGATGGCATGACCTCGAGTTGTACTGAAAGTCAGAGGTGTACAAGGTGAAAAGGAAAGGAGACAGCACAGTCCCCTGTGGAGCTCCTGTACTACTCTCCACCATTCCAGACTGAACACTGCCAAGTCGGACAAACTGTGGTCTGTCTGTCAGGTAGTCGGTAATCCAGGAGGTGATGGACGAGTCCACACCCATCACCTGCAGCTTCTCTTCCAGCAGTTGTGGCTGGATGGTGTTGAATGCACTGGAGAAATCAAAGAAGGTGATTCTCACAGTGCAGCCATTTCCCTCCAGATGTGAGTGAGTACGCTGCAGCAGGTAGATGATGGCGTCGTCCACTCCCAGGTGTGGCTGGTAGGCAAACTGTAGAGGGTCAAGGGATGGTTTCACCTGTGGCCTGAGGTGGGTCAAGACAAGCCTCTCCAGCACCTTCATCACATGAGATGTAAGAGCAACTGGTCGATAGTCTTTGAGGTCAGATGGTGTCGTCTTCTTCGGGACCGGGACCAGGCAGGACGTTTTCCACAGCACCGGTATCCTCTCCTGACTCAGACTCAGGTTGAAGAGGTGTTGCAGAATCCCAGACAGCTGGCTGGCGCAGGTCTTCAGAACCCTTGGGCTAATGCCGTCAGGGCCTGGCGCCTTGCCAAGGTGTAGTTTCTCCAGCTGTCTCTTTACCTGGCCAGTTGTTAGAGTCAGGCGGGAGATGGTGCCGTTCACCTCAGGGGGGGAAGTGCCCTCCAGTGGTGCGGGGCCAGGGCCATAGTCCAAAGAGTTAACCATGGGGGGATGAGGGGGGGAGGGAGAAAGCACAACGGGAAACTGGGAGGTGTGAACGACAGGAGTGTTGTTGTTAGAGGTGTGAAGGGCAGGGTTGTTGTTAGAGGTGTGAGTGGCAGCTGAAGGTTGTGAACTAAACCGGTTGAAGAACAGGTTTAGCTCGTTCGCCCTCTCCATGTCACCTGACTGTAGTCTTTCTCTCCCCTTGAAACCAGTGATTTCTTTCATACCTGTCCACACATCCTTCACGTTGCTATCCGTCTCACCCCCAAATTCCACATATTCTATGCGCACCGTGGTCCGCACACTACAATGGCATCCACTGCCACTCTAGTCAATGAATGTGCATGGAGTATGTGAAAATTCAGGGTTAGGTTTGTGTCCTTCCTAAAATACACCCAATTCTCTCTTATTAATTGACATATTTTTGGATGTGTTTGAACTCAAAACACTTTTCTCCTTATCTCATTACTAGATTTCTATTAAATATCAAATCTAACAGGTTAACAGTATATTAAGTGATTCATCAAACTCTAACTCTTATGAAAAGGAATGATTTGGATCTACAAAGTGTAGGTTGTCCAGTGTACAAATTCACTGGTACTTTGATGTTGGAGTGGCTGATGTTACCCAACCCAGTCAGGTACCCACTGCAGTCTTTTTGGACAAGCATAAGGTCCCAGCTGTCCACTTCCCCAAAAAACTGATTGGCGTTGTGGCGTCCCTTTTGGCTCCCTATTCGTGACCTCGGTCTTAGTCCCCTTGTAGTTGAGGTTTGCTGTTTCCCCTTGGGATTAATAAAGTATTTCTGATTCTGTAGTTGTAACTTTGGCTGCTGTAGATAGTGTCATAAACCGGCTCGTGGGAGCAGTCAGAATTTTCCCAAAGAAAATGAATATTTTTTTGCATAAAGTTAATCAAATCAAGAGATAAGAGGTGTGTTAAATATGTATCATCAGTGGTGAAGGGAGGGGGGCTGAGTGCGCTCCAGAAAGGAGTACACATGTATAGAGATTCTCTCCCTCATCTCTGCCTCTACCAGCACAGTAGGGTTTACTAACTTTCTCTATAAATGTAATGCTGTTTCAACAAGTTTAGGGGTAGATTGGCGTTAAGTAGAACGATAGGACCACTTTACAGTGTTTCCTTCTTTTCTCTGAACTTTTTTTCCAGTTTTTCTTTGGTCAGCTGTAATGAACGTATCCCTGAGATTCTTCAGTCTCTCCTTACCTTAGAGTATGTTTAATTGTTCGCCAGCAAACAACTCCAAATAATACAATAAACAACAGCGTTAATATAACAATTATATTTTACTTTGTACATTTTTCACATTTCAAACATTTAAGCATAAGCCTTTAGATTAAAGTGTCATTCAGAAAATAACATGCATTTCAATCAGGTGTGTCAAAACATTTGACCGGTAGTGTACACTCACCGGCCACTTTATTAGGTACAGCTGTTCAAACTGCTTGTTATTGCAAATATCTAATCAGCCTATCACATGGCAGCAACTCAATGCATTTAGGCAAGTAGACATGGTCAAGACGATCTTCTGAAGTTCAAACCAAGCAACAGAATGGGGAAAAAAGTTGATTTAAGTGACTTTGAATGTGGCATGGCCTGCTAATCTAGGATTTTCACGCACAACCATCTCAAAGGTATACAGAGAATGGTGCGAAAAAGAGTAAATATCCAGTGAGCGGCAGTTCTCTGGGCGAAAATGGTATGCCTGAGGTCAGCGGAGAATGGCCAGACTGGTTCGAGCTGATAGAAAGGCAACAGTAACTCAAATAACCACTCGTTACAACCGAGGTCCCTGTTTACTAATTGAGCATCATTTAAACGCCACAGCCTACCTGAGCATTGTTGCTGACCATGTCCAACCCTTTATGATCACAGTGTACCCATCTGATGGCTACTTCCAGCAGGATAACGCATCATGTCACAAAGCTCATAGCATCTCTAACTGGTTTCTTGAACATGACAATGAGTTCACTGTATGTAAATGGCCATGCAGGAACAATAAGCGAAAGCCGCTTACATTTTGAATGGGCGACCACTTGTCCATCCATGGCTGAAAACAGCAGGCCCACCAGCAATGTGCCCTTGGACCTTAAGTCGTCTTCATTTCTAATTTTGCTCGTTCAAATCCTGCCAACAACGCCAAGCTTTATGAAGTATCTTAAATGATTCCAGGAAGACAACCTTCTTCGTTGCAAGGATATTTATTGAATAATCAAATGAACACATACAGTACATGATCTTAAATACATTTGCACATCAATGTGATTTTCCTCCCACTGGTGGATCTTATTAAAACTCTTCTCCAACCAAATCTCAACCTCCTGTTTTAACATGAGCATAATACAGTTTCTGTCACTTACATTGATAATCCAGTGTTAAGGTTTTCCCCGCCTCTGATAACCTGATACATTACTCCCCAACTCAAATACCACATTGACGTAATGGTTATACAACACAGGATGAATCTATCAGAAACTGGACAACTTAATGACTTTGGTATTGCCAAAAATCCTGTCTCTGGAAGAAAAACTTGAGCATGTCACCCTGCCCTGAGCATCAGATCTTTTATGTTCCCATATGCTCCTCAATACACATTGTAGAATACACATTGTAACTGTAATATGCATATATCAATATATTCATATGTATGTTAATGCATTATTGTATACGCCACAGGAGCTTTATGGATGTGATTTGTTTGTATTGCTTCTTTCACTGTATTTGGACCCTTGCTGATGCAGCGGGACAGTTTTTGTTGAAACATTAGTGTGCCACCACATTGACTGTTTTGCACTTTCTCTGCACTTTACCACCCCCTGGTGGCCTTCATGAATTTTCTCAAGCACATAATTTAATCTGTGTATGTCAGTGACCTGGAAGCATAGGCGATTGTTGACCAAATCTCCCATTCCTTTTGCCGTATTACAGCTACTAGACGATAGGATGAGGCATCAGCTGATATTTTGAGTTGCTTGTTTGGGTCGTACAACTTGACTACAAGTGTAGATAAGAGCTTGTGTTTGAGACTGGAAATTGCCCTCTGCTGCTTATTTCCCCAGTACCTTAGTGGTTTGTCTTTTTCAGTCAGGTTGGTGATGAACATCCCTAGCTGATTCACCATGCCTGAGCAACTCCTGAGCTCACTTACATTTGGCTCTTTCATTTCCTGCACAGTTCTCGCTTTGTCTGGATCTGGCTTCGTGCCGTCAGTTGAGATGATAAAGCCAAGAAACTCTGTTTTTCCACATTCACACTTGGACATATTGAGTGTAACACTTACCTTTTCAGCTCTTTCCAAAACAGTTTGCACTCTTGCGTTGTGCTGCTTCTTTTTACCAGTACTGTGTTCAGGTTGGCAAATAAAATAAGAAAATAACCCAATATTTGGTGCTATGGGGTGAAAGACTTGTTGCAGTAGTATCAGAATGGGTATTGATATCGCTTCTATTGTTAGGATTTGATAAGAGCAATTAGGTTATTAGCAAAAATATATAATAATTATGGTTATGAATGTTATTACAAACAATTTCATCAGAATATTTAATCATGGGGCACCAACCTCGGATCAGGGACTTATAACCAAAGAAGTTAAAAATCAATGTCACTTAGTAGATGTTTATATCATCAATATTTAATAAATATTTGCATTTAAAGTTAATGAAAGGTGTGAATCAGAGCACTGACTCTTAGCAACACCAATTGTAATCAATGCTACTCAAATACAGAACTAAGGTTGTCAAAATGCTCACTACTTTGATACCTTTCGATACAACATGCCCATAACGATACAGTAGCTGATATTTTTACGTTTGATAGTACCAAAAAGTACCCTAGTTATGAAAGAAAAACAGATATACAGTTGCATTTACCACCCAGAGAGAAAGTGAGAGGGGGCAGCGATGGTCGCTTGACATTGTGATTAAGTAGAGAGTGAGAGTGCCACTACTGACAACAAAGCAGTGATAAATAGAAATAAGATGTTACTGTTAAATTATTATTTTTTTACAACAGTTACTGTCCAAAGAAGTGGATACAAGAGGTCACGAGTGTGTGCGTGCTTGCATGCGTGCATGGGAACAGATAGGACAAGATGGAGACTACCACGATGTGTGTCATCACACGTGGCAAAAAAATAGCAGACCAAGCCTGCCTGTAGTTGAGAGCAAAGTAACACAGCAGAGCAAACAACAACAACGAACAGGACACTGCAGTCTGTCAAAATTAAACAGAAAAGCAGGTTTCAAAAAGGATATTAACACACTTTAACCAATGTCTCTGACCAAAGCCTCTGACTTGGCTCTCAAAGTGATGAGTGTTAAAGTCTGATGTAAGGATTGATATTTTTCCGCTTAACTAGGTGTGATGAGCCACAAGCTGGGATACTTAGGCATTGTATTGTAGTCTCTTCTGTTTTTTTTCCCGCCAGAAGTACTCTTGTCAGGATTCTACATTTAAAGGAAGAATGTGCGACTTTTTGATCCAGCAGACGTTGCCCTTGAGCACCAGCATGAAACCAAAAAAACTTGAGATGTTTTGTTGTGTTAGCATGCTAATGTAAGCGCTCTTTAGTTTGCTCGTAGCTTCACATTGCAAGAAAATTTACTCGGAATGACAGTGATCTAAAAACGCTTGCATGACGTTCCAATAAGCAGTGAGTACAGTATGCTCTTCTTCTTTTCCCGTCCCTGTACACACGGTGTAGATACAGCTCAGACAACATCACAGACAGCAGGACTCGGGTGTCACACTGATTGTAGACAGTCATGACTCACAGAGATATTTTCACAGGATATTCTGGATTTCTGCTATATTTATGTGTAAAATGTCGCACATTCAGCCTTCAAATACAGACTGGATGACTCCAGTTGTTGTCATTTCATTTCTATTCGTATGTGCATATTTTACTAGTGTCTTATCAAAGTTTAAAAATTCTGGTATAGCATCAGCTGTTTTGCAAAGCAAAATGTCTGGACTTTTGACTAGTGCAAAAATGTAATGAGATTTTGAGCAACTTTAATCATATAAAAGAGCTAAGTTTATTTTGGCCAGTGAAATTTACTGCGCTACCAGGGATACATGCTTTATTGCAAAAGAAAAAAATAAGTTATGTCTGTGTAAACAACATAGGTGAAGAATTAGATTTTCAACAACCCGCCAGTGCAGAGAGGTCGTAGTACAGTGCACATTCTATCTGTTGCAGTTCTATGCTCAAAAACGGATGCGATCGAAGTTTGTATTTTCTTCACCAAATTTTGTCAGCCAAAACAGACAAATACCTGTACACATATAGTAAATACACACTATGACCATCACTATTTGGTCTAACTAGTGCAGTGCCTGTTCAGAATGTGCTTGTTATGAATGTGTTTGGTCAGGACATGGCTGGTCAGGAAGGGCTAAGTGTAGTGTTGTGCTCAGCGAAAAAACTTCACATGCGATATAGCACATCTTTAGGCGTTGGAAAAAACATCTGCCATGACATAGTTGTGTGTTCTAGCAATAGTAGAGGCTATGGGTCATGACAGCACAGATGATTGGGGTTGTTAAGATTTAGGTGCAGTGATTCAACAACATTAGTCTTGGACTGCATTCCAGATATGACATTATGGAGGGTGATCTTATATACATAGGCTAATATTAAACGTCACTGCGAGCATACATGTAAGTAACACGATTCTGTTTAGAAAAGAGGACAGCTGTAAGGAAAACGTTAACGTTATGTTACTAACGTTAAATTACAGCTAAGCAAAGAGGAATCACACAAAATGCCATACACACAAAATGCCATACGGGCCTAGTACAGTGTTATGTTAGCAAACGAAGTTACACAACATTGGCCGAGTGATTTCATCCTGGCCAAATGATTTCATCCAGCTTTTGTTAACGACAGTTAGCTAACGCTGGCGTAATTTCAAAAGCTTGGCAGACTAACGTTAAATATTCAACGGGCTCAATAGGGGCACCAGAGAGTGGCAACCAAGCCAAATCCCATGAGGGGTAACTGGATTTAACAGAAAAAAAGCATTGGAAAACGGGTCACTCTAGGGTAACTCCAATTATGTAATTAATCTCTACTTGTAATACAAATGTCTTAAGTGTGTTTTGAATTAAGACACATTTGAATTTCATTTTGAAGGTTAAATTTATAACTTAAACAGCATATTTCTTATATAGACTTTAATGGTCTCTGTATGCTGGATGCAAATTTTTAATAGAAACAGTGTAACAAAAAATATTATTGCAGCTCTTAATCTCAAACGGTTTTGTACTATGGCTTAATTGCTTGTGCTCTCCTCTTTAGCAAAACCGTGTTGTCGGGGCCATGCAGCTGTACTCTGTTGACAGGAAGGTGTCACAGCCCATCGAGGGGCATGCTGCTGGCTTTGCACAGTTCAAGATGGAGGGCAACACTGAAGAGTCAACCCTTTTCTGCTTTGCTGTAAGAGGACAGGCAGGAGGAAAAGTAAGAATTATTAGCACTGAAATTTCTCAGACTGAAAACTGCAAAAAAGGAGATATCAGCAAGTCAGATATAAATTAACTTGACTGTTTTTTGAAAACTTTCCAGAGAACCTTGTGGCTTTACTTTGTGTTTGACTTTTTATTTTCAATGTCTTTTTTTTTCTCTAGCTGCATATCATTGAAGTTGGGACTCCGCCAACTGGGAACCAGCCATTTCCAAAGAAAGCTGTAGATGTTTTCTTTCCTCCAGAAGCACAGAATGACTTCCCTGTCGCCATGCAGGTACAGGAACTGTTTAGAAGAAGCAAAACCTTTGCTTGTAAGCATTTTTTTCTGTAAAATGGATTACCTTCCCTTGTTTATAAATTAACAACACCTTTTGAATTTTCCCCTCCTGCCCTTTCAAGCTCTTTGACCAATGTGACATTACACTCACAAAATTCACAAAAGAGAGACAGTTTTTGTTGCTCTGTTTGCGGTAATTGCACCTTTTCTTGGGCTCCTTGGAATAGGCCCACTGCCTCTGTAGATGTAAAGAGGGCCTTCTTAGGTATTGAAAATGCACAGATTTTAATGTTTACATGCTTTTTGCACACATAAAGATATAGCCTTGCAAGCTCCCATCAATTTAGATCCCCATTAGTTGTACACACTTAGTCTTTAACGTGCTGTTGAAACTTTAAGGGCATTTTGATCATGAGTTTATGATAAACATCCACACTAACCTTCAAACGAACAACTTACTACTTCTCTTTCTGTACATCTAGATCAGCTCCAAGCAAGATGTTGTCTTTCTCATTACCAAATATGGTTACATCCACTTGTATGACCTGGAGACCGGAACATGTATCTACATGAACAGGATCAGTGGGGAGACCATTTTTGTAACTGCCCCCCATGAACCTACAGCTGGTATCATTGGAGTCAACAGGAAAGGACAGGTACTCTTAATTACACACAATGTGGTTCTGCACATATCTTGGTTATGTTAAGAGTCTTCTTGAAAATTCCCTCTTTGGGTCAGTTTTAAAATGGGTTTAAATAATTCAAGGCATTCACAAAATATGTTCTTCTAAATTTTTTGGTCATTTTACTTATTTCACTTTTATTACTAATAGTTAGGGGTATTATGTAGTATCGAAAAATATATCACGATTTATTTATGGCAGGATCAAGGTCGCAATTTTATCACGATTTTTTTGCATCCTGATCTTCACCCTTTGACTTCTACACTTAGAAATACATTTGCAAAAAATTATTTGTTGGTAAAATTGTGTTCCTGCCTCTCCATTAAGCAACATTTCAGGAAGCAGATATGCAGGTCAACCAGCTGGTTGACTTGCCTGTTTAGGGTTACTTAAGGCATGAATGGATTTCTTTCATTTCTGCAACAACATTTTTATTTTTTTCATATATTAACATCACAGAGAGTAGAATTTGTTAAAATAACCTTTAATTTATTTAACAAATTGAATGAGTAGCAATGGTTAGGAAACGCGAACAAAATAAGAAATTAGCGACTTGAGCCAGGCCATATGTGTAGACTGGCAACTCAACTGAGCGGTCAACCACTTTTTCTGAGTAATTGTAGATATCTATTTTATTGTCAAATTTATTTCCTTCAACTAAAATATGATATGTGAAAAGATTTTTTTTTTTTTACCCGGACGTTTGCTCTTATTCTGTGAGATTTCTGAGGAGCTGTGCAGCGCCGAGTCACTTCAGTTTTTTCCCACAGTTTTCAGACAATGATATTTATGTACAGCAGCACCACCTATTGGACATAATCAGTGTTACATACACTATTCAATGAGGTGAATGAGGATAAACAGCCAAAGATGAAAGATGAGAAACCAACTCTCAAAGTTTTCAGAGTTATAAATACAGCAATATGGTGGCGGAAAAAGGTCAACCGCGTGGTTACAATGCAAGTCAAAGGGTTAAAGACTAATTTTCAAGTTGCTGACCAGTTCAACCATACTTATTTCCCTGTATACTGTTTTGAAATGCACAAAAACTGTGCTAATAAGCTTAGTCTATTTAAAAAATGTCTTTGTTGGGAGGGTCTGGAGGTCTCCCCCCAGAACATTTTTAGCACCAAAAACACATTTCCCTACATCCTGATCAATTTGTATGCACAATTTTAGGGTTTAACACACCACTTAAATCTATTTTGGTGTTCATCAGGTTCGTTTTAGTAACTTGTAAAAACAAAGATAGAGCTGAATAACACCGGCAGCAACAGTTTAAACAACAGGATTATATCTCCCGTCGCTGACTGTTTGTCTGGGCTCTGATTCTGATTCTATGATCTCTCGGTTGTTTAAAGTGGTGCATAAAGGTGTTTAATGACACGTGAAAATATTTAAATTAAACTCCTATAGGAAAATTTGTGAGAGCTGCTGAAAGTTGTGGTACCCAGAACCTTATTGGTGAACATTTTAAAATGTTAACCTCTGCCTTGGGTAGCTTGTGAGTGATTCTTAATCAATTGCAGGCATTTGTTTTGCACAAAAAATGGCCACGCCCACTTGTACGATGCTACTTAGTATTTTGCAGTATTCTTTTAAAGATTTTGTCTTTGCCATCCTACTCTGTTTTTATCGTTTAGCACTTTGACTGATTTCCCAATTGCACAAGTGATCTCATAATGACAAGAATCTTTTCTCACAGTTATGAGATCCTGATGTCATAATTATGAATCTTCAGTTTCAAACTGGATGATTGTTACCTTCAACAAAGTTTTTTAATTAGTCGAAAAGTAAATGAGTGCAGGATGAGTCATAGGATATTTGAAAGTTTTACAGGAAGAGAAAATATGGTTATTTTGATTTAAAAGTACTCAGATGATGCTTTATTGAAATGTATTTGGCAGATAACTGAACATTTAACTCAGGAACTGTTACGGCCTGGAAAACAAGGAACTGGACCCAATTGCAGTTACAAGAATAAAATATTTATTTAAACGTACAGTATGTAAAATCCGCCGCTAGGGGGCTCTCAATCAAAACAAAAACAAAAGATGACGTCGAGGCTTGCGGTGTATTATGGGAGTAAAAATGAACGAATCAGTACGAACGGGCGAAACCGACCTGAGAAAGACAATATGTGTACTGACGATGTATCCAAGTATAATTTACATGACGTTTTTTATCACAGCAGCACATACAGCGACAGAACGGCAGCTTTCAGTAGCAGCTAGCGCTAGCTTATGCAGCGGTCTTTGACGTAACATCCGGTGTTTCCCTGACAACGATCAACATTTCCTGTCTATCGTGGCGGCTCATCATGGCAACCGCCTTCAAGATTTCTCTGCCTTTGATAACTTTTGGAAATATTTGAGGTGACGTAAGTACTCAACTAAAAAATATATATAATATGGGTTTAGTCAATTTTTAATTGAAGTTAGATATTTTAATGTAAACATTAGCATGCAATTCTACATACTGTACCTTTAAACAAAAAAGGCAAAACAAAAACGTACTTTCTCAATAAAGTTCATATTCCAAAAAAGTAACGTCCAACGAAAAAGTCCAATCACAGGGAGAAACTAAGAGACACATGAGCATAGAGAAAATTACCAGGAGAGAGAAGGTTTGACATTTGACGAACTGACAAAGAAGGGAATGAACACAGAGCTTAAATAGACATGGGGTTATCATAACCGGGTGTGACAAACAAGACAGGTGAAATGTCTAAAGCTGTATGGCAATGAGAGTCTGTCTTTGGCTAGAATTAACTACTTAGCAGTTTAAAATGTGTCTGCAAACACCTTTTATGAGAAGTGATAAATGATGCTGAAATGTTACATGAGGAATCAGTGGAATATGGATGGTGGAGTTAATGTGTCCCCACAAGTCCCTAAATAATGTTGTAAAATAGTAAAGTGTGCTAGCTAACATAATCCTTTCTCTCCCACTTTCTTCATTAATTTAATTAATGATCATTTCAGCTCAAATAACTTTATTGGCATTAGTTATTTACATTGTGATATAAAAATCTGAAATATTTATTAAAATAGTGAGAACAATTAAAAAAATATTGTAGCATTTTTATTGGATAGAAATATGTATGAGTGTGTTTAGTTGTGACTGTAATAATAAATTTAGATAAGCAAGTAAGGAACTTGTAAGAAGATGGAAGAAGCAGATTTTTAATCACTTTTTAAGTTCAAGCAAGTTCATCGATTCCCTTCAATAAGATCCGAATCGATGAGGGGATGTTATAGTAAAAGTCTTTTATCTTAATCAATAAAAAAACAAACCAGTGTCTAATACGTAATAGGCTTATGTGTTGCTCTTCAAATTTGTAGCTGAAATGGATAATGGTTTTTGAATTATCAGTATTATGGTGATATTATAATAAATTAATTTGTTGCCACATAGTAATAGTTACTTATCCAAACAACAACAACAACTTGTTACAAGTAAATTAGACCAAACCAGCCTCAAGACCAAAACAACCCCTGAATCCACCGAATCAAATTATCCACAAAAAAAAAACCATAAAATATTGGAAGGAAACAACTTAAAAACAGAGTAAATTAAAATGCTAATTGGCCCTAAACAGAGACTACACATTGGCAGATTTACCTGAGCACTGAGAAAGAGCTGGCTCCCAGAGGAGAACAGACTCTGCCCCCACTGTGACACATTACAGACAGAGCTCCACTTCTACTGTGAGAGAGGAATACCTCCCCCAAATTACACATGTACATTCTGAATGCGAGATCACAGCTGCAAAATGTATCACAGTCTGTCAGAACCTGAGGAATACCAGTGGAACCTGAAGACACACACACACACACACACACACACACACACACACACACACACACAAACAAACTAAGCTACACAAACACAATTTAAACACACACACAAACACACAAGGCCCTGAATATCTTTACACACATGTACACACCCAAACCCAATCAACACACAAAAAGGCACAAACATACACAACATTGATGTTAAACACAAACACAAATACACACACACACACACACACTATAAAACAATATATTACACTTTTTTCTTTCATTTGTTTTTGTTTTGTACTATATTTGAGATTTTTTATTTATGTATATCTGATTATAACTTGTTATTATATCATAATTGATCATTATTGCACCCTTGCAGTGTCTCGTGTAGTGTTTGAAAATATGTCCTGCAAATGTGCAATTCCAGGTGTTGTCGGTTTGTGTGGAGGAGGAAAACATCATTCCCTACATAACCAATGTCCTCCAGAACCCAGACCTGGCTCTACGTATGGCTGTCCGCAACAATCTAGCTGGTGCTGAGGAGCTGTTTGCCCGCAAGTTCAACACGCTCTTTGCAGCAGGGAATTACTCAGAAGCAGCCAAGGTGGCAGCCAATGCACCCAAGGTAATGGCAGTCAACCAAAGGTGTGTGTAAAATAGGCTTCTAATGTTGCACCAAATGAGTGTAATTGTTCTTAGGAATGTCCTTTCGATGATGATTTTATTTTATTTATACAATTCCAGTATATGTCTAGTGTTCAGTTCAGTTTTTAAAGTTCACCTAATAATGTTGTTCACCCCTTTTCTTTTATGCAGTGCTCAAAAGTGATTTTACTTAACCAGAATTCCATTGTCAATTAATTGCTTATGCCTATCCATCCATCTTTCTTCACCAGGGTATTCTGCGGACCCCAGACACCATCCGTAGGTTCCAGAGTGTTCCAGCCCAACCAGGCCAGACTTCTCCTTTGCTCCAATACTTTGGAATCTTGCTGGACCAAGGCCAGCTTAATAAGTTTGAGTCTCTGGAGTTGTGCAGGCCTGTTCTCCAGCAGGGACGCAAGCAGTTACTAGAGAAATGGTTAAAAGAGGACAAGGTTTGTGTCTAATAGTTGGTTTCAAAGTGGACAATCTTTTCTTTAGAGGAATTATTTTCACCAACCATGTCATGAGAGATATTTTATCATGGTAATAGTCAACATATAGCCATATTGCTGGACTGACTCAACATTAAAACATGCAATACAAAGACATATACTTATTGAAAGCTAAACTATGACTTGACTCATCAAAGGGCATAACTAAAGCACATGTCACTTTATTAATATGTAACAATCAAACATAGACTGCTTTTAGAGATCAAAATGGAAAAGACTGCTCCTTATCATGTATGGATTGGTCCAGAGTTTATAGCAATACCTCTTTTTAATTTCAGAATCAAAATAAACTAAAAACCCTGAATATCATATGTCAAACACAAGTGTAGTATTGCATTTGTGTGGCATTTTAATGTACAGTCAGAACTTTTTATCTGCTCCGTGTAGTCCGTTTTGTGTAGGCTATAGTAGGCTTTTATTGTGGTAGCGAACATCAGCGTGCATCACCCTTCATGTCCGTACTTGTCATGTTTTTAGGCTTCTGTGCGCGACTTTATACACCTCGACCAAAGTGAAACACAGGAAATTGATAGGGAAGCGCATTGCATTCACCAAAGAAAGAAAAAATGACACACATCTCGTAATGACGAGATCTTTTCTCATAATGTAATGATACAAGATCTTGTGATTACGAGATCTTCAGGATCTCGTTATTATGAGATAAGATCTCCTCAGCTAATGTTTCAGAATCATGGACAGCACTGTATTGTGTGTGTGTGTGTGTGTGTGTGTGTGTGTGTGTGTGTGTGTGTGTGTGTGTGTGTGTGTGTGTGTGTGTGTGTGTGTGTGTGTGTGTGTGTGTGTGTGTGTGTGTGTGTGTGTGTGTGTGTGTGTGTGTGTGTGTGTGTGTGTGTGTGTGTGTGTGTGTGTGTTTTCACAGCTGGAGTGCTCTGAGGAACTTGGAGATTTGGTGAAGTCGGTAGATCCTACTCTTGCCCTTAGTGTCTACCTAAGAGCCAACATCCCAAATAAGGTTATTCAGTGCTTTGCAGAGACTGGACAGTTCCAGAAGATTGTCCTCTATGCCAAGAAGGTTTGTGAAAAACATGTTTTTTTATTCCTTTGATAAGTTTTAGAATGTAAGACCAGTTTGGTACAGAAAAGGGACAGCTAGTATGACACTACAAAAGACTATTTTGCATTGTTGAAATTTGTGTTAAATGTTGATGTAAAGTTTTCAGAGATCTGTTGTCCCTGTAGGTGGGCTACACTCCAGACTGGATTTTCTTGTTAAGGAATGTAATGCGGATCAGTCCAGAACAGGGCCTCCAGTTTTCCCAGATGCTGGTTCAGGATGAAGAGCCACTTGCTGACATTACACAGGTAAAAAAACACATCTTTACTATTTGTTCCTCAAATGAACACCACTGTTTGTATTGGCAAAAGTAAGTACAGGGTTTCACTCCATTTTCACCAACATGTTTGGTTAGAGTTACAGTTAATTACTTATCATTGCTTCAAGTGCAGTAGCTTTTCACTAATTGAGTCATTGACTTAGTTTTAGAGTTATCTTGTGACTAAAAGATGATAATTGAAAAGCAGAATTATGCAGTAACTGTCACAAAAAAAGCAAATAACCTAACAATTAATTAAGTAAAGCTGTTGAATGGTAGGAATGACACACAAACATTATTATTACATCTGACTATTGTGTTTTCAGATTGTTGACGTGTTCATGGAGTACAACCTCATTCAGCAGTGCACATCTTTCTTACTTGATGCCTTGAAGAACAACAGGCCCATGGAAGGACAACTGCAGACACGACTGCTGGAAATGAATTTAGTCCACGCACCACAGGTACATAAAAAACAGGAATTCAACATAAAGTTTCAGTGACATAAGTCCAAATGCCAGAATGAACACAACTGTCTCCTTGTTCTCCTTGTTTAAAATAACCATCACCTTTACCAAACATCTCCTGTTGTAAAGTGTGATGTTAACAAAGCTTTAAACACTGTTGAAATGTCTTTGTTCAATTCTTTATGACTTGCAGGTTGCAGATGCCATTCTCGGAAATCAGATGTTTACCCACTACGACCGCGCCCATGTTGCACAGCTGTGTGAAAAGGCTGGTCTCCTGCAGAGGGCGCTGGAACATTATACCGACCTGTATGACATTAAACGTGCTGTGGTGCACACACATCTTCTCAATCCAGAGGTACAACACAGGCCAAGAAACCTGAGAAAATAATAATGATAACCTAAATTGATAAAATATCTCTGTAATTATATTCTTGATACAGTCTCATTTGAAGAAAATGTAAATGTATTCTTATTATTGATATTTCATTACTTGATATGCCTTTTATGAATGTTTTTTTTTGTCTGCAGTGGTTGGTGAATTTCTTTGGCTCCTTGTCAGTGGAGGACTCTTTAGAGTGTCTGAGGGCAATGCTATCTGCAAACATCCGTCAGAACCTGCAGATCTGTGTCCAGGTCGCTTCCAAGTATCACGAGCAGCTCTCTACACAGTCCCTCACTGAACTTTTTGAGTCGTTCAAGAGCTTTGAGGGTAACATAGAAACATGATAAGTTTTACGTAGTCTTGCCTTCTTTGCCACCTTGAGAAAAGATTTAGTTTTAAAGAGAAGTTGCAGTTAGTTCTCTTGGTGACTTTGAGTTTTTCTTTCTCTTTCAGGTTTGTTCTACTTCTTGGGATCCATTGTGAACTTTAGCCAAGATCCAGAGGTTCACTTCAAATATATCCAGGCTGCCTGCAAGACAGGCCAGATCAAAGAAGTGGAGAGAATCTGCAGAGAGAGTAACTGCTATGACCCTGAACGTGTGAAGAACTTTCTTAAGGTAAGAATTGGCCAAGTGCAAACATAACATCACACAGATAATCTAATAAGAATGAGTTGCCTTTTTGCCTCCAATTACCCAGACTATTCTTTTTCAGAACAGACACCTATTGTTGAATTTCAATGTTTTCTACTTTTCTTTGTAGGAAGCCAAGCTCACTGACCAACTGCCTTTGATCATTGTATGTGACCGCTTTGATTTTGTCCATGATTTGGTCCTGTACCTGTACAGGAACAGCTTACAAAAGTACATTGAGATCTACGTTCAGAAGGTAACTTTCTAGGGCTTTGTCTGATGATATTAGTGTTTTAAAATTCTGAAAATGTGTAGTGTAGAATTTAACATCACCTGCATGAAAAATGTTTCTTTGTTTACCATGAGTGAAATCAAATATCCAGACCAACTGCAAAATATCCTTTATCATGCTTTCTCTGTCCCCAGTTTTATATATTCCCGCCATGCTCCATTTAAACCATTTAGACCTAAGGACGCCAAAAAAACTGCCCTCTAAAACCTAAGTAATGTTTGAAATCAACCTCCCAAAACCTGATGGTTTTCAGAAAAACTGCACAAAATTTAAATGTTTGCTAAAATCTTTCTAAAGTCTCAGCCTCTGTATCCGATAGAGACCTTAAAAATAAAACATTTGAAAACTTAAACCTATTGGCTTTAACTGTAAATTAAAATTTCCTTTGCACTCATGTTCATGGCATTATGCGACGTAGACGTCTCATCAGGTCTTAAAGGTAGAAGCACGTCTGTGTCTCATCAGGTCTAAATTGGTTAAGGCTACACTTGTGTTTTTTCCATTTGTCAGTGAAATAACAGTAATTTGATGATTATTTATTTCAGGTGAATCCCAGCCGTCTTCCTGTAGTCATTGGAGGGCTACTGGATGTGGATTGTGCAGAGGATGTGATTAAAAACCTGATAATTGTGGTTCGAGGGCAGTTCTCCACAGATGAACTAGTGGCTGAAGTGGAGAAGAGAAATCGGTATGAAGAGACTAACTATTTGAACATAAAAATAGTAGAATCCCTGGGTCAACTCTTTGTGACATAAGTCAGCAGTGTTTTTTTCTTCAAGCCTTGCTTAACTTTTGTAAAATACTCACTGTGTATATCTTCAGACTGAAGCTGCTGCTGCCTTGGTTGGAGGCTCGTATTCATGAAGGATGTGAGGAGCCTGCTACCCACAACGCCCTGGCCAAGATCTACATTGACAGCAACAACAACCCTGAGCGCTTCCTGAGGGAGAACCCCTACTATGACAGCCGGGTGGTTGGCAAGTACTGTGAGAAGCGAGACCCACATCTTGCCTGTGTGGCTTATGAAAGAGGACAGTGTGACCAGGAACTGATTCATGTGAGCTTAAACTTTGTTGTAATTAAAGGCAAAAATGGCAAACAGAGTATTGATCATTGTGTTGATGCTGTGCTTAATGACAACAGAATAAGTTTCATTCTGTTTTCCTCACTTTGTTTATTGATATTTGCTATTTTATTTTTCTAATATGAATTCCTAATTCTCTCATGTAAACTTGTATAATACATGTCAGGTGTGCAATGAAAACTCACTGTTCAAGAGTCTGTCCCGCTACCTTGTACGTCGCAAAAACACTGAGCTGTGGGCAAGCGTGCTGCTGGAGACCAACAATTACAGAAGGCCACTTATTGACCAGGTCAGAGTCCAAGGTTTTTCTTAAACCAAATGATGCCACATGAAAAAATGTATAGTTTTTGATGAAAACAGCTAGGTATAGCTACACCATCAGCTTTAGCCAATCAAGTCTTTTAAGGTCTTTTACTTGCTCTTTTTTACAACTTTACAATGAGTAAGGTATTTTGTAATATTAAATAACAAAGAGTAAGGTCTTTTACCTGCTCTTTTGTAAAGTGTTTTGAGATAACATTTGTTATGAATTAGCGCTATACAAATAAAGATTGACTGATTGATTGATTTAAGTCCTTTGTCGCTGTCTGCTGCAGGTTGTCCAGACAGCTCTGTCTGAGACCCAGGATCCAGAGGAGGTGTCTGTCACAGTCAAGGCCTTTATGACTGCCGACCTCCCCAATGAGCTCATTGAGCTTCTGGAGAAGATTGTCCTGGATAACTCAGTCTTTAGCGAGCACAGGTGAGGAAGGTTTGAGGTTACCTGTAGATCAATTTTTTTTATTCTTATTCTGAATAATACATAAACTGTCTCCATAATATTTCAGATATTTCTAATATTTCGACTTTGTTGTTTATTCCAGAAACCTCCAGAATCTGCTTATCTTGACAGCTATTAAAGCTGATCGTACACGTGTTATGGAGTACATCAACCGTCTTGACAACTACGATGCCCCAGACATTGCAAACATTGCCATAAGTAATGAACTGTTTGAGGAGGCTTTTGCTATTTTTCGAAAATTTGATGTCAACACCTCTGCTGTGCAGGTCAGTTGATTACAGTCCAAAAAAGTAAGCCTTGAAGCTTTTATACTCTGCATGCTATTTAGGAATCATGTTCATGTCCTAAACCAATATTATAATTGCCGCCACAATAATTGTGTTATTGTGAATTGTGGTAAACCATGATAAGCATGTTTTCTCATTTTGTCCAGGTTCTGATAGAGCACATCAGTAACCTGGATAGAGCTTATGAATTTGCTGAGCGCTGCAATGAGCCACCAGTGTGGAGTCAGCTGGCAAAGGCCCAGCTCCAGAAGGGCCTGGTCAAAGAAGCAATTGACTCTTACATCAAGGCTGATGACCCCTCTGCTTACATGGAAGTGGGACAAGCTGCTGCCCAAGGCGGTAAGATTAACTTTACAGCAGGGTTCCTGCCTCCACCTCCTAGAAAGAGGTGGAGGCAGGAGAAGGAGATTAATGTATCTTGATAGCCTATTATTAAATAAATAATAATATTAATAATTAAATCTTGTCCCTAGCAGTAGTAATTTATCCTTCATCAGACATGGTGGGGGCCCGAAACGTTACGTGTGATTTTCCATTAAGTTCAATTTAATTGGACAGCTTCTGGTGTGCTGATTCTACTTTTTCTATATTTGGACGTTTTTTGTCCAGCACCCAGTACTTAAACTTTCTCGGGTGTGCGTGCCTTTTTGACATTTTTGTATACATTCTCACTTTAACACATCAGAATGTTGGTGCGTGATTAACAAGCTCTGATGTACTTAGAATGTATTATTGACTAATGCATCTTGAGAATGAATGTGTAAAAACAGCTAAACCTTAAAGCAGCAATATGTAAGATATCTACATAATTATATTAGACTGATAAATTGACTTTACACAAGAAAGTCTCAGGACTCAAATGGCTTGTTGAAGTTGTATATATATTAATCGCGAGGAGAATAACATTAACAGCTCAGATGTAACAGTGTCTTGCTACGCCAGTTCTGTCAGACCATCCCTTAGACGTGGTATTTATCCTATTGATAATGCTAAAGTTAGGGGCATGTTACTCTACCATATATGGCTATACTTAGATTAAAGCCTTCTAACCTAAAATATGCTGATTAACACAGCAAGTGCACAAGGCCTCAGATAGAGGAGATCAGACAGTACGCTAAACACGCTAGATATCAGAATGACTCAACAAAGTTACCTTGGTTGTTGTGGTAACAGCCAAGCCTATCAGTGCAGCTTTGACTGCTGTCAGGCCCAGGGAGTGAGCGAAAGTAAGTTAGAGCAGAGGTCACTACACTTGGAGAGCCTGCGACCCTAAGAGTGACCAAGTATAAGATTACATCAGTAAAATGTAGTCATATCTTAAACTGGCAACTCTAGTCTGAGATGCCTGTAAATCTACAGGGATACAGTAATTCCTTCACAGTCGAGAATTTTCAGTCAAAAGATTTTGTTTAGCTTTAATCCCTGAGACTTTATCTTCTTTGCATATTGGTGCTCAGATCTGGAATTTATGTTGGCTTTGTCATTCATGTTTTTATTGATTTGTGAATTTTTTTTAGTGTTTTGTAACATATAGTTAGTTTATCAAAGTTGTTTGATGTGTGCAGGAAACTGGGAGGACCTAGTGAAGTTTCTTCAGATGGCTCGTAGGAAGGCCCGTGAGTCTTTTGTTGAAACAGAGTTGATCTTTGCCTTGGCAAAGACAAACCGCCTGGCTGAACTGGAAGAGTTCATCAATGGACCCAATAATGCTCACATTCAGCAAGTAAGTCCTGGGAAGCATACATAATACACTCACGTAGACTGTAGTCTGTGCCCAAATCTCTGTCAGCTCTTTACAGTAAGTAGATTTTAGGTCTTTTTTTTAAATGTTCATTTTTTTTCAGGTGGGTGACCGTTGCTATGATGATAAAATGTACGAGGCAGCTAAACTGCTTTACAACAATGTGTCCAACTTTGGCCGCTTGGCTTCCACGCTAGTGCACCTGGGAGAGTACCAGGCAGCTGTGGATGGAGCTCGCAAGGCCAACAGCACGCGTACATGGAAAGAGGTTAGGAATGAGTATACAGTTGGACATTTCTTTTAAGAGTTGTGAGTCAGTTGCAATGCCATGGTTTTCTTTTTTTCTCTTTGTAAAACTTAGCCTTCTACAGTGTCCATAAAAAGACTTATGAAGACAGTGTACTGTCCATACATCTAAATAAAACATTCATATTATTTTGTTCTCTACCAGGTGTGTTTTGCATGTGTAGATGGGAAAGAGTTCCGCCTCGCCCAAATGTGTGGCCTGCATATTGTTGTACATGCAGATGAACTTGAGGAACTCATCAACTACTACCAGGTAACTGGGGTTATTGGTTGCAACAAGTCAAAGTCTATTATGGAAAAAAGCTCCCTCTGGAATTTCTGTGATAGGAAAAAAAACGTACATTATTAGTGCTTATTTGTCGGTTTTATTGGTTTTAAAGGGGTTTACAAAGTCGCATTAAGTCTGTCTGTACTTTCCAGGACCGAGGCTACTTTGAAGAGCTAATCACTATGCTGGAGGCTGCCCTGGGTCTAGAGCGTGCTCACATGGGTATGTTCACTGAGCTGGCCATCTTGTACTCAAAATTTAAACCCCAAAAGATGAGGGAGCACCTGGAACTCTTCTGGTCCCGTGTCAACATTCCAAAGGTAGGCAATTTTAACCTCTCCAAAAATCATCACTTGGATGTCTTGCTGCGAGTACTTATATGTATAAGTTAGTCTCCAAGATAATAGAATGTATTTTAATGGCCCCATTTCTGAATTACCTACAGTTTTTAAGACTCTTGCTGATCTGTTTACCTCTTTAAATATAAGTTTATAAACTGAACTGTGTGTGTGGGCATCAGGTTCTTAGGGCAGCAGAGCAGGCCCACCTTTGGGCCGAGCTTGTGTTTCTCTACGACAAGTACGAGGAATTTGACAATGCCATCATCACCATGATGAATCACCCAGCTGATGCATGGAAGGAAGGCCAGTTCAAAGACATTGTTACCAAGGTATAAAAAAAGTTGGAGAAAAAAACAACTAGGAGTCTACTTGACGTTCAGGTTACCAATTCTATAAGCAACAGTGCCATGGCCTCATTTTAAGCCATTACCATGTAAGTAATTACATTGTTTCATTGAGTATTTTCTTATTGTAGGTGGCCAATGTTGAGCTGTACTACAAGACAGTACAGTTTTATCTGGAATTTAAACCATTGCTACTGAATGACCTTCTCATAGTTCTCTCCCCAAGACTGGACCACACCCGTGCTGTCAACTTCTTTTGCAAGGTAAACATTTCTCTAATTGTTTACATGTTTTTGATAACAACATTTTAATGAAATGATATGTATAAAGTTATTAGGGACTGTTCCACTAGAAGGTATTTTGTAGTTAATGGTGGCCTACCAAAAGCATGAGTTTAGGAGGACATCATTTGAAAAGGAACAGGGATCAGTGATATTTTTATCTATTTTTTGATTAGGTGAAACAGCTGCCTCTGGTTAAACCTTACTTAAGGTCTGTCCAGAATCACAACAACAAGTCAGTGAATGAGGCACTCAACATCCTCTTTATCAATGAGGAAGACTATGCGGTATGATGTTTCATTATTGTACATTGTGAATCATAACTTAATCATTTTATTTTTTTAAATATCCTTAATGTTTTTAGAAAGGTAAAAAATAATAAATTTCTTACTTTTTCAAACTGCAAACATGCTCAGTTGCTGCTTAATTTTGCACATTTTTACCAAAAGGAATAATGTTTCTTATTTATAGTTTCTTTTTCAAATTTGTCTCATAACCTCCCCTCATTCTTATCTAGGCACTGCGTACTTCAATCGATGCCTATGACAATTTTGACAACATTTCACTGGCCCAGGGCCTGGAAAAGCACGAGTTAATTGAGTTTAGAAGGATTGCAGCCTATCTTTTCAAGGGCAACAACCGCTGGAAACAAAGTGTTGAGCTGTGCAAGAAGGACAAGCTTTACAAGGTGCACAGTTTATACTTTAATTGTTTTAAACCATATAAAAAACAGCATCACAATGCATCCAAAAAAATGACGGCACAAAAATGCTAAATGACAGATATTTTCACTTTGTAATCAATCAAATACTTAGTTCTAAATGTGCTTTTGTCTCCTTAGGATGCCATGCAGTATGCATCAGAGTCAAAAGAAACTGAGTTGGCAGAGGAGCTCCTGGCTTGGTTTCTGGAGGAAGACAAGAAGGAGTGTTTTGCAGCCTGCCTTTTTACCTGCTACGACTTACTGCGGCCTGACGTGGTGCTAGAGACCGCATGGCGACATAACATTATGGACTTCTCAATGCCATACTTCATCCAGGTCATGAGGGAGTATCTCTCTAAGGTGGGTTGGCCAGAGGTAACCAGTCTGTAAAGTGTATAAGGAAAAATTAATCAGAATCAGTTTCATTGGCCAGGTATGCTTACACACACAAGGAATTTAACTTTGGTGAACTGTGCTCTCTATGTACAAAACGTACAATATTAGATATCAGCAATAAACACAATATAAACAAAGACCAATACAGGGATTTGAAATCAAATCAATATAACGATTAATTGAACATTTTACCGCGATCACAATAAATGAACGATTATCTTGTTTCGTTTATTGCCCTCATAGTTCACTGACAAGGTCTGTACTGTATGAATCACTTTTAATCCTGGGATATTTTCTCTAATGAAAGAGTATACACTTTATGGTTTTAAAGAAATTAAGGAAACACACAGATGAAATATATGTATGGTTATTTGTTAAATATTTTGTACTGAAATCAAAGCATTGGTTGAAAACGTCTCATTTAAGCCTTCAAGTAAAAATTAACCTCTCCAAAACAGTAGAAAATAAATAACCATCTATTTCTTGCAAACAAAATCAATTTTAAACGTGATGGTTCCATGTGTTGAACCTTCACCAATGCCTTCTTTTTTTCCAACTATAAGAAAAAGCACTGGCTATCTTTTTGAACACCCTCATTGCCCACTCACACACGTTGATCTTTCATTGCATTTTCTGAAATAAACACACAAAATTTTATGATTGATGGTTTCAGTGCTTAACAACATTATCAACACAACATAAACACGTTATCAGAGGCATTTTTTTTTTCCACAACTTTTTTTATTGAGTTTTGAAACATACAGAGATCATTTTGACGAGTTTTTCAGTAATATAAGAATAGTTTTAAGTAAAAAACAAACAACAAAAACTGAGAAAAACAAAGAAAAGGAAACAACTAAAACCCAACAAAACCTAAGCTTGGCTGTACAACCAGTTACAAAAAGAAATAAAAAAACAGTATGTGTAATTGAGGTAGATATAGCAAATTATACCAGAGGGCTATAAAAGACAAAAGAAGAAAAACCAATCGAGTGCATACGTGTAACGTGCATACACATGAGTGCACACACATATGGATATACAGTACATGGATATGCAGACACATGCACATAAAAGAGGGATGTACACATACCACTACCGTGGCATACGGCAAGAGAAAAAAGACATAAAATGTAATCGATAAAATAAAGGGATACACAAACCCTGGTGTTCTCACACACATTATGGATCATCCAGTAAATGCAGTCCCTTAACATATTTGAAAAAAGTGCCCCAAGTTTTATGAAATCTTGTCGTCGAACCCTTTGTTACACATCTTATCTTCTCCATTTTAATAAAATACAGAACATCTTTGAGACATGCACAGTGAGAGGGAGGAGTGGGTGATTTCCAACGGAGCAAAATCTGGCGTCTTGCTAGGAGTGTCCCAAATGCCACCAGATCTGTTTTATATTTTGGAAGCTGTAGGTTAAGAGAGGGAATACCAAAACAAGCTGTTATAGCAGATGGCCTGACAGGGACCTCTAAACTTTTAGAAATCGTTTGGAAGATTTCTGTCCAAAATTTAAATAGAGATGGGCAGGACCATAACATGTGACTATATGTTGCTGGTGCTCGATGGCACCTGTCACAGGTGGGGTCAATATTGTCATAGATCTTTGCTAATCTGACTTTAGTGAAATGTGTACGATGGACAACTTTACATTGGATCAATCCATGTCTAGCACAAAATGAAGATGAGTGGACTCTACGCAAAATTACCTCCCACATGTCATCAGTAATATCTTCGCCCAGGTCCTCCTCCAACCATAATATCTTCTAAAGAGGAGGGGCAGCTACGGATTTGCAGGTATCTAAAGAATTGTGATTTAGAAAGTGCATATTTTTCAGATAATTGTTCAAACGATGCTACTACATTACCTATATAAAGGTATTTGAATGATATAATACCTGGGGTGGACCAGGAAAGAAAACCAGCATCCATCAAGGAAGGGGGGAAAATCGTGTTGGCTGTGATTGGAGCCAATAAAGAAAAGGACTGCAAGCCGAAATGACGTTTAAACTGGTTCCAAATCCTGAGTGTCGATTTAACAATAATATTTTTAGAGTAAAGAGAAAGGGGAAAATTGAAAGGAGCATGTGCCAGAGCCGATAGTGAAGCTGGACTAGAAGAAGAATTCTCCAAGATTAACCATGCTGAAGGTGAGGGGGAATTATGAAACTGGGCCCAGTGCTGCAAGACTCTGAAGTTAGCTGTCCAGTAGTAAAACCTGAAGTTTGGTAGAGCCAGGCCTCCTAAAGATTTAGGCCTTTGTAATAAGACTCTGCCAAGTCTAGGGACCTTCTTGTTCCAGATGAACTCTGGCACCAGACTGTCAATTTTATGATTGAGTCAAAAAAAATGGGTAAACATTGGAATAGGTATGAGAGTTTTGGTAGAGTGTTCATCTTGACCTAATGTATTTGTGCGGTTAGTGACAAGGGCAGTAGGGACCAGCGATCGAAGTCTTTACGTAATTTGTCTAGCAATGGTAAAAAGTTTAATTTAAACAGATCCTCAAATTTATCTGTAAAGTAAATACCAAGATATGTGAAGCCAAGCAGAAGGGCCCTTTGAAGGGCAGAGTATGCAGGGGAAAATTACGAGCTTCTGCGTTCAAAGGCAAGAGTTCACTCTTTTCCAGGTTAAGCTTATAGCCTGACATTTTACCAAATGAACTAAAAGTCTCAAGGGCCGTTGGAACAGAAACAGAGAGATTAGATACATACAAAAGCAAATCATCGGCATATAGGGAGGTTCTTTGTTCAACACCAAATCTAGGGTTACAAGGGTTTGATCTAAGTGAAATGGCCAGCGGTTCAATTGCAATAGCAAAAAGGAGTGGGCTTAAATTACAGCCCTGACGAGTAGAGCGGAAAAGAGAGAAGTAGTCAGAGTAGGTGTTATTAGTTCTGACAGAGGCAGAAGGGGAGGAGTGAGCAGTTTCACCCAGCTGATAAAAGTTTCGCCAACTCCAAATCTCTCTAAGGTGGGGAAAAGATAGCCCCACTCTACCCGATCAAAGGCCTTCTCTGCATCCAGTGAAATCACAGCCTCCAAAACTGAAGAAGTAGAGGGATTGTACATGACATTGAGTAGGCGTCTTATATTAGAAAACGAGTGCCTACTTTGTATAAAACCTGTCTGGTCAAGGAAAATTATGTGGGGCAAAGCTAATAATTTAGATAAGAGTTTCAAATCGACCTGCAGTAAACTAATGGGGCGGTAGCTCCCACAAAGGAGAGGATCCTTTTTCTTTTTTAGAATTAAAGAAATTGTGGCCTGAGTAAGTGTGTGTGGCAGGTTGTGGGTGAGTAAGGATTCATTGAACATATCGATGAGGAGTGGTGCTAGTTTACTGAAAAATGTCCTATAAAACTCAACAGGATAGCCGTCTGGGCCCGGACATTTACCTGACTGCATAGCACGTGCAGCTTTATCGAGCTCCTCTATAGAGATAGGCTCATCCAGTCTTGCAGCAAGGTCAGGTCTAATCTTAGGGTTGACAAGGGGGGCAAAGAAACTATTAAACGCTGTAGGGTCATTGGATTGTTCAGCAGTATAAAGGGAGGCATAAAATTGTTTAAACCGTTCGTTGATTAGTTTGGGATCTGTGGTTATACCCGTTGGAGTTTGGATCTGTGGAATTTGATGCGAAGCCGACTCCTGTCTTAGTTGGTGGGCTAAAAGCTTACTTGCTTTATCCCCCTGTTCATAATAAGTACATCTCGATTTGAATAAGAGTTCCTCTGCACGGGTGGTAGAAAGAACATCAAATTCTGCTTGAAGTAGGAGTCGTTCTTTATATAAATCTGGTGTTGGAGCAGTAGAGTAGACCTCATCAATCTGCGCTATCCGCTTAGATATGTCTGCCAATCTCTTACCTCTAGTTTTAGACTCATGAGCGCAGTAAGAGGTAATTTCTCCCCGTAGATATGCTTTTAAAGACTCCCATAACAATGAGGCCGAAATTCCTGGAGTTCTGTTAATTTCTAAAAAGAAATCAATCTGCTGAGAGACAAAAGCCACAAAATCTTAATTTGATAAAAGACGAGTGTTCAGTCTCCAGGGTGGTCGGTTTAATCACATCCTGTAATTTGTAGCTCCATTAGAACAGGAGCATGATCCGATATAACAATAGGTTCGTACGAACAGGACAATACTTTTGGGATAAGCAGATTATCAATCAAGAAATAATCTATACGTGTGTAGGTATGGTGAACCTGAGAGAAAAAAGAGAATGCCCTTCCAGATGGGTTATGGAAGTGCCAAGGGTCTGATAATGAAAATTCCTTCATAAAAGATTGAATTATCTTAGCTGAGCTTGAAAGGGATGTATCTTTAGTAGATGAACGGTCTAATTTTGAGTCAAGACAGCAATTAAAGTCTCGCCCTAGGATGAGATGGTTTGTGGATAGGTCCGGTAAAGAGCAAGACTGTTTTGAAAAAATGTTCATTATCCCAGTTAGGGCCAAAAAAATTAAGCAGGACCACCGGAGAGCCAAAAAGTTTCCCTGTCACTCGTACATATCTACCATTAGGATCAGAAAAGACATCTGAGCAAACAAAATTAACCGACTTGTGAATTAATATCACCACTCCCCTAGATCTACTTTGAAATGAAGAGTGGTACACCTGTCCGACCCATCTCCTCCGCAATCTGATATGGTCAACTGGCTTAAGATGGGTTTCTTGGAGGAAAGCAATTTGAACTCCTAAATGTTGAAGATGTCAAAGTATTTTACTGCGCTTGATTGGCTGGTTTAGGCCTTTGCAGTTCCAACTAGAAAATGTTAACACTCCTCCGGTATGCTGTGCCTAGGTAGGCTCATAAATCAAGTGGAAATGATATGATAAACAAAGGAAATAAATAATAATCCTGTTAACAATAATAGACTGGTGCTAGATAGTCACAAATAAAAAAGTGCATTATAGAAAATACCTCAAAGAATTTTTGAAGGTGCAGCGGCCAAGCTGTATACAAAACAACACAAATAACATCACTCAAAAGGAACTGTGAACAGACCCCCACAGTTTCTTACCCTGGAGAGACAGAGAGGTGTCGCCGGATGTTTCACTTGCACGGCGTAGAATCTCATTGCGAATATGAAAGAAATGAACCCTGATAATAAACGGTCGGGGTGCTTCCCCCTCCCTGGGTTTGGCACGTAAAGCATGGTGGGCTCTGTCTAGCAGGGGCGTCTCGTCCAGGTGTAGCAGGTCCTTTAACAGTTGGCCGATGAATTCTGTTGGGCGCGGACGCTCTGATCCCTCAGGAATCTCCATAGCCGAAGGTTATTCCTCCGCGATCTCCCCTCCAGATCTTCACACTTGTCTGTCAGGGATTTTACCTCCGCCTTCAGTATGTTTACCGTAGAAGCAAGTGAGGAGAGCTGGTCGCTATGGTCGCTTGCTGTCTGTTCCAACTCTTCAATTGTTTGCCCATGCTCGTTAACCTTTAGCAGAAGCGGCATCGTGGCACTTTTAAACTCCATAAGTACCGAGTTCATTTCAGCTCTCAGATTGGTTGCCAACGAATCGATTCTACCACATATATCATCTTTCAGAGAGTCCAGCATTGACCGTAAGTCGGAGCTGTTAGCCATACTTGTGCTAGCCGTAGCATCAGGTGGTGACGGTGGCTCAGTCAACTGAGAGGCTTGGCTGCAGCCTGCACGAACAGCATCGGTTCTGTGTTTAGTGGAGGTCATAGCTGGTAAAAGTTCCAGGAAAAGTCAAAAAAAAAGTTTGCCAAAGTGATAGTTAAAGAAGCAGAGAGTCACACGGTGTCCAAAAATGTTGTTAAGGGACTGAATTTAGGTGAAAATTGTCACATAACAACGGAGCCTCGAAAAACACGTCTTAAATGCTTGGTGTCCGGCATCATAAGCCTTTTTAAAAGTCTTTTTATGTGATCGGTTTTTCTTGTATGAGCTTTGAGAATGTTAAACATGTAATACACAACACATCCACCACTCAGTTAGCGGAATGTGTTAAATTAGACAAACTTAGGGTTGCTTTACAGCAAAACAAACTACAGCAGGCTGTAACATTACTAACATGAAGCTCCAGATATTTATACGCTAAATTCACCAGCTGTTACCTGCATTTGGCAGAGATGGGGTTAAAGAGAACGAAGAAAAAACGCAGCAGCAGCGTTTGAAATATTAACGCGTTTCTGTGTGACACTGAAAATTAGGGCCCGACCGACATGGGATTTTTGGATCCGATACCGATATAAGGGAGAGAAAAAAAATCTGATACCGATATATATATCGGCCGATCTATCTTTGATCTTTAAAGGTCCCATATTATGCTTTTTCTGGTTTTATATGCTCTTTAGTGTGTTTTCCAGGTGTCTTGTGCATGTTTAGGCACATCTATGTGCAAAAATTGAAAGTCCGCGGAAACGCCGCTTCTCCTACCTCCTCCTGTAAGCAGTAGCAGTAGCTGCACGTAACGATCGGTTCTAGCCCCCCTCGTTGAAAATTGGCAGTGTGATATCACACTGCGATGATGTCACTGATCCAAGCCCATTGGCTCGTTGTGGCAAGCACAAGCTCATGCTGCACATTAGCTACATTCCCAATATGGTAAAAGGGGCGTAACATTTCCGAGAATTGTCCAAACGACTGACCAATTACAACAGAGCAGATCGGCCAACCAATCAGGTCAGACTTGGCACACGTGGGGACCCTGCTCGGGGGGGACTCAGAGCGTTGCAAACACAGGCAGATGAGACAGGCTGCATCGATCGGCAGTACATGAAAACAGACACTTTTTTTTGAACATTAGCGATTGTGAATGTACTTTAGTAGGCACATAAAATAGATATATGAACCCCAAAAAGGGCATAATATGGGACCTTTAAAGATAATCAGATATAGATATACTCAAATTTTTGCGTGGATCCCTCAAACAAATGTGGAAAAGATGTACATAATGAAGACAAGAATTATTTGGAAATTTAACAAAAGTGTGTATTGGCCAGAATAACAACAGTGCACTGAAACGCTAAACTTCACTTAATTTAGAAATTAAAAAATATAAAAATAACAAACTATATAGAGTTAAATCTCAAACTTAAATTGAAAGTATCAAATACAAAACGCTGCCTTCCTTCTTGAAGTAGTCCTGCACCTTCCACCCTCAGCCATCTGAAAAATAAAAACATAATAAACAGTTATTAAACAAAATAGTGTGACATTACAACAAAATGTTGTGATTCTATGCTATTGATTGTTGCAATTTCCTTTACTTATTCAAGCTAAACTTAAGTGGAATCATACAATAGAAAAGAGGTTAGAATATCATGACTAATATTTATGAAAAATAAAATACATCAAGTTAGTCAGTCTTTGTAATTCATTCTTTATGTAATTCATATTTTTTTTCCACTATCAAATACTCAGCTGCAACATCCAGGCCATTTGTTTCTACAAATTCACTTTCT
This sequence comes from Tautogolabrus adspersus, assembly GCA_020745685.1. Taxonomy (NCBI): domain Eukaryota; kingdom Metazoa; phylum Chordata; class Actinopteri; order Labriformes; family Labridae; genus Tautogolabrus; species Tautogolabrus adspersus. The sequence continues at coordinate 10,417,539 of CM036545.1, forward strand.
CTCTATGATCATCAGCTGACAAGCCTCTCTTGTTACCTGGGAAACACCATGGCGTGGTTTGCGTTTGCTTGGTCAAATCAGCCGCACGTTTTTTTCCAGTGCGCGAATCTACTAACATTTACGGTAATCATAATGAAACCGCTCTGAAGAGCTGCAGAGGTAGTGACTATGGGGCAGACTGCTGTCTCACAATCAGACCCATGTGGAATAAAAAAGGTATTATCCCTAAGTAGTCCATGATTCATATACCACTGAACTAAGTACTTCATAGACTACGTGCATGCATAATATGAAGTACTTTTACTGTGTACTTTTCGAGTAATGCTGTGTCAAAATCCTAACAGAGGACAAGATCAAGGATATTTTGCCCAATTTTGATGTGGAATAAAACACTTAATTTCCACAAGTAGTCCACGATTCATATACTGCTGGACTTAGTACTTCCTAGACTACTTGCATGAACAATATGAAGTACTTTTACTGTGTACTTTTTAAGTAATCATCTGTCAAAATCCCTTATAAATCACTATAATGCCTCTTTTTTTATGACTTTGATGTCTTGTAAAAACAGTTTCCTCCATAAGTACACAATGATTCTGATATGGTTGGACTTAGTACTTCTTATACTACATGCACAGGTACTACTGAGTACTTTTTGAGAAATCCACTGTCAAAGTCCCTTATAAATCACTATAATTAGCCTTTTTTCTGACTTTGATGTCTTGTAAAAACATTTTCTTCCATAAGTACACAACCATTCTGATATGGTTGGACTTAGTACTTCTTAGACTACATGTACAGGTACTATGAAGTACTTTTACTGTGTACTTTTCGAGTAATCATGTGTCAAAATCCGTAACAGAGGACAAGATCAAGGATATTTTGCCCAACTTTGACGTGGAATAAAAAACGTATTTTCCATAAGTAGTCCATGATTCATATACTTACATGAGGAACAAGAATCCATTGAAAGATTGTTGTCACCTATCACAGATTTTTCAAAATAAAATATTGAATCTGACTAAAATATCAGTGTCTCAATGCAATTTGAGCAGAACTAACCTTTAATTTTCTCAAAAACTGTACAGTAAAATCTGCTGAAAAGTCTCAGGATAAAAGCCAGGGACATGAGGAACAAGAATCCATTGAAAGATTGTTGTCACCTGTCACAGATTTTTCAAAATAAAATATTAAATCTGACTACAATATCAAAATGTCTCAATGCAATTTGAGCAGAATTAACCTTTAAGTTTCTCAACGCCCCCCCTGACACTTCACCGCGCCCCCCTCATTATTTGAGAAGTACTGGTGTAGAGGGAGAAGAGCAGTGGGGATAAAACACACCCCTTGGGGGGGCCAGTGCTGCTGATTGTCTGGGGGGCTGGATGGGGGTCTGGGGTCTCCTGTAGTTAGTGATGGGCAGGCCTCTCTTAACTGCCCTAGGGTCGCTTTCTAAGATGTGTTGTAATCCAGGGGTTCATTTTCGTTATGTGCAGAAGGTCCTGGTCTGCACACACGTCCTCACAAAAGTTGATAGAAGACGTCACAGTGGCAGTTAGTTCATCGAGGTTTGCTGATGCAGCTTCAAAAACAGTCTAATCAGTGCAGTCAATCCTGCTTTGACTCCTCTGTCTATTTCTTCACAGTTCTCACTACAGGCTTTGCAGATTTTAACTTCTGCATTTAGATGGATTTTAAAAAAAAGCACATTGAATCATAAGGGTGGCATGAGCAAGTGGAAGAAGGTACTTTAAAATGAAGCGTGAAAGTAAAAAAAAATTAAGCGATCCAAGTAGGTGTGATGAAAACTCATGTGAATTAAACAATGGAGTGATAAAAATGCATTTGAATTGAAAAATGAAGTGATAAATGATTAAGTGTGTTGATTCATTTGAGGTAAATTTGATTTAAAAAATCATTGCAACTTGATTAAAAAAATACAGCAAAATTTAATCATTTTAATTGTCTGTCACTTATCATTTTTCAATTACAACAAACTATTTTTGAAGAACAATTTTCATTTATCATTTAAGGAAAGGGGCCTCAAGTGTAAAAGTTACAAAAAAGTGATGATAAAAAGAATGGCGATGAAAATATATGGGTATATTTAGCAATAAAAAAAATATTTATTTTTTCATTAATAAAGCCCATAAAAGTGTTTGTTGCATGTTCAGAAAACTTTTTAAAGCATCCCGTAGCACGGCGCAGTTTGACAGTGTTTTCATCTTTAAAATGGAGATAAAGTTATATGTAGGCTGTGTCAGGTTAAACTGGCGTATCGACTGGAGCGATGTGTAACCACACTTAGCACAGGCACGTTAACCTGTAAGGAGGACTAACGGCTCGGGTTGTCAGCAATGCTAACGTTTGCCATGCTCGGCAAAACCCATTTGACATTGTTTACAGACGGCCAAATTCAACACACATACACGCACTGTATTTTGGTTCACTTCCCTTGTTTGGTCCGGAATGCGTTCTCACCTACGTCGATCCAAACTCTGGTGCACTTGGAAGCGAACCACTTAACCAAGTAGGACCACTCACTTAATTTACATATTTACTTTTCCTCGTACAATGTGGACACAGACATACAGAAAGAAAGTGGAAATGTAAAAATAGGGAAATAAATAGATAAATGATCAAATGAATAAGTAGATTAATAAATGTGCGTATAGTACAGAAACACAAAATTAACAGAAATCACTGTTCAAATATGGGCTAAAGTCACCTCAGTATAGTCTTTTTTTACGTAAAATAAAACAAGATCAATAAACCCTGACCACCGTCAGAGTTAACAGGACTCCATGAAACTAGAATAATATTAATTCCTGAGTATGACAGCCTATCATAAAATCATATAGAGGGATCCATTTATGTGTGTAAAAGTGGAATCCATTTAATAAAACAATACGATGCACACAGCTCACAAAGTTATTTTTGTAATAGACTAAGGAGTTCTTTCTCTGCAACACCATTATTTTCATCTTGTGACTCTTAGTTTCAACATTTTAATTTCAAATTACACTACCTTTCTCCTTCCTTTCTAGAAATTTGAAAAAAAAATCTGATTTTAACAAATTATTAATGCTAGCTTATGTTAGCTGTCTGCAATAACAAGATGCTGCAACACATTATTTACATTATATGAATCACGAGATGACGTATTTATTAATGAGACATTGTGTTGTTGAATTAAACACATATTCTACACAGCCTTAAGAATTAGATTGGAGGAAACATAATACAAATAAAGATTTATTTTGTTCAGTGAATTGAAGTGAAGTATATACAACAATTTTTATTTTAAGTCGTTTATATGGTCTTTTGAAAAGGAAGTAAGCTAGTGTTATTCACAATATTGCCTTCCACAGGCCGTGTGGAAGGCAATATTGTTCTGTTAGCTGAAAGCTGGCTCTTAAAATCCAAATAATCCGTTATCCAGACGCTTATCCTGCCATACATTATCCACACGCACATTATCCAGATGTTTATCAAAGCGTATGTCATCCAAGACCAAAGTGCATGTATATGAATAAAACCGTGCGCTATAGTGTGTGTGTGTATTAGTGTGTGTAGGTGTGTGTAGGTGTGTGTGTCCACGCCTATGGTCCATGCACGTGTGTGTGTTTGTGTGTCACTTTGTAAATTTGGGAGACTTCCATTTCTTTTCTTTTTTCCTCCTTAAGTTGCTTCTCTGAATTTTCTTCCCAGGTTGATGCGATAAAGGAAAAGGTGATAGTTGAATTCATTTTCTCATACTCCTTTTGACCCCTCTCTTCCATCCTGTAACCTGTAGTTTAGAGCAGTAAAATTAGTAGAAACTGCATGAATCCATTCCTCCATGTCACTCTGCTGTTTTGATTGTAAACTTCCAGTACTGAGTCTCACCTACCAATCCAGGGGACTATTGAGCAGGGCTCTTCCTATCTTTTCCTCAGGCGACCTATCTATTCTTCAGGGTTCTGCTAGGTGTGTTTGTCTTGACTGATCAGTCAATGTGGTGGCACATGGTGAGACGTACATGATAGACAGGTGGCTTTCATTTTGTGTCAGAGTGTTTTTATCTTTCTTTGCTACTGTACTGTAAGGTGTGGTTTATTAAAGAGACAGACATTGAGCTCATAAGAGTGACCAACCTGTAGTTTGGGGGTTCTTTTTTGAAAAAAAAAAAAAAACTACAAGCGTCCATCTCCACCCTCCTTTAGTAGCATCATCAGCATGCAGGCCTGGCAAGAAGAGTTATTTGTTGGCTGCCTGCTTCTGGTAACCTTATACTTGGCTGTAAAACACCATTCCTTCTATCACTATCTTCCCACTTTGCCCTCTGCTCTCTAACTTTTTTTTTCGTGCACACTTCAAAAAGAAAACAAAACTGACGCTTCAGCATGTGTCTCAACCCCCCTCCCCTATTCTTGAAACAGCTCGCTTAACTAGATTGACTGTTGTATTATATCAGAGTACTTAGAGAACTCAACCTTAACATTGTCACAGGAAAGATAGGATATCCAGTTCTATCATTTAGCTTAATGTTTAATATTGGACACTTTTATACTGTAGTTGAGTGTATTAGGTAAAGCTCTCTATTGGCTGGCTATTTCTTTGAACTCTTTCGTTCTTTATTTATTCTTTCTTCAGTGAAGCACTGTTGAAACCATGGCATTTCAGTTAATTCATCTTCAGTGCTGCTTTTTTTTTTTTTTTTTATAGCTTTTTGCACCCATGGAATAGATTGATTGGACTACTGTATATGCTGGTGGCTTTGCTCTGAAAATGTAAAACTGTTCCATCTTAGCAATTGAAAATGTAGGAATAGATGTATGAAAAAATAACATGTTTGCCTATGTTTATTTGTAACTGCAATATTTGTTATTGTTTCCACCTATAGTGTTTGTGTGTGCGGTATGTACATACATACTAAAATACATACATAAATACATACGTACGTACATTCATACATACATACAGTACATACGCACACCAATCAGCCATAACATTATGAACACTCAACATTCCTAGAGTAGAAAATATGGGTACAGCTGTATGGTGGGACCATTATAGCCACGTAGATATGTGTCTTTGTTTCCCCTCCCTATCACTACAACTTTCAGGTATTAATGTCTAACAGCTACTGTTTTAAAAGCTTGATAATGTAGCCTGTAGGTTTCCAGTTGCAGTTGCTCATTCCTTTGTGTAGAGGCTTCCAACGCTGCCTTGAGCAGCCTGTTCTTAATTAAATCTGGACTGTTTTCATCTTTGCCTGTCAGGAATGGTCCCATCCTTCAGCCAGTGAAATAACACAGAGGTCAGTTTTTAGCAACCTGGCGTCTCAGCCCATGCTCTTCAAGAGCCCCACCTTCCAAAGCATACCTGGAGTCTAACAACACCACTTGTGTTTTCCACAGGTTGACAAACTGGAAGCCTCTGAGTCCCTGAGGAAACAGGAGGAGCAGGCTACCGAGTCTCAACCCATTGTTTACGGTAAAAAGACCATACAGATGTCGATTGCATTTCTGTAATTCAGTGTTAAGCATTTTGTAAGACGTTTAAAGGTCACATATTATGCAAAATACTCTTAACCATGGTTTTCTAACACTCATATTGTCCTATCTTCAAACCCTCCAATTTATGAGAAGTCCATCCATTGTCCATCTTTGTTCTCCCCTCTGAGTCTGCCTTCATAACAATAAACAATAGGGCATGGTGCAAGAAAGCCCCCATGCCCTTCTAGAGGAGCGCAGTCAGACACCGCTCATTTGCATTCAAAGCTATAACACAGAAACAGCCTATTCTGAGCAGGGCTGCATAGATAAATTGGATTTTTGTCAAAAGACATGTTTTGGGGAGCTCTGCGAGTTTATACGAGTATAAACTTGTGGAAAAGGAGTCAAATATGTGACCTTTAAGAAAACTTAGTGAAGATTTTCAGAGAAGCACCACAGCCATACTTACTATGATACTTCTGTTGCAGGCACACCCCAGCTAATGCTCACAGCAGGGCCCAACGTGGCAGTGCCTCCTCAGCAGGCCTATGGTTATGGCTACACAGCACCAGGATATGGTCAGCCACAGCAGCCCAGCTTTGGTTATGGCATGTGAACATCACTAGCCAGGCCCCTGACAAAATCTTAAACCCACACCTTCTTTCCATCTGTCTCTTTGTGTTCCTCAAAAAAGCTTCCCATGGTCTTTTACTCACAATGAGCAAACAACAGGCCACTCTGGTTTTAAGTATTTTTATGATGTCCTGTTACAAGAGAAAATCTAAATGCATTGAAGGACTGCATTGTTTAAGAAAAAAATTACATTCCATATTAATGACTTTTTATTTGGATTTTTCGTGTTTATGTTTGTCTTTTTTTATTGGTTTATGTTTTGTGCAGAAGTGGACTTGCTCAACCTCAGCAATGAACCTAAGTAAGTGGAGGAGCACTGGATTCTGCACTTGTGAAAAGTTATGTAGAGAAGCTCTTAATTTTGATGTACTGAACATGTGAACAGCTTAAAATGTCTTGTTTGTATGTATATTGCATCTCATTATTGTATATTCTGAGTAAAAGATGGGGTTACGTATAACATTTCAACATATATCGCCATTTAAATGGCTGTAGCTAGCAACACTAAGTAATGATAGTATATTCTGCACAGGCATCTAGCTTTATGGAGTTTTAAATGCTTACTGACATATGAGGGGGATGTATGAGGGTGTTTTTGTCTGTATGTGTGGGTGTGACTTGATGGTCTTAATAAAAATTGTACCCCCTTTCAGCCTGTGCTGGGCTACCCCAATCCACCCTTTTAGATGTAAACTCTTCAATAGCCCTTCATCAGGTCCATGTATTTAGGTGACCTCTTGTGTCGTGCTTGTGTGAGACTGTGTAAATGCAAAGACAGGCTACCACACCCAAGGGCCCTTAAATCTTTAACTGTACTGTTTGTGTGTATGTATTTACTCTGAACCCTCATCTTACTGAGGCCTGTGTATGCCAGGTGTTGTGGTCTTTCTCCTTCCCTTCCTTTTTTGCGTGTACAGATGTGAACATGATGAATTGCAAACTTTTAGATGGAGACCCCCACTATTCCATCCTTCACTCAATCTCCTCTTCTATTTCCTCCCTTGATGAGCATAGCAGTTGTTACAAACAACGAGGCAAAAGAAGACAACCTTGTTAAACCTTTGGTGTCCTAATGCCAGCGTAATAACATCAATTTACAATTGTATGTTGTGTGTTTAGATGGTTAAGATTAATAAATTATGTCTCAGTACATCTAGTTCTTTGTCAAGAATGGTCCGAGATAAAAGATTGTATTTACCTTGATGTAACTTCCTTACATGATTTAAGCTGTGTGTAAAGTGTCATCCTAATCTTAACCTAAATTGAGTTCCTTTTTGTTGTCATGCATACTAGAAATAAAGGGGACCTTTCAATATACGTGTAAGGATATTACTTAACAGAAAAGGAAATAATAGACTAAATAAAAAATGTTAAATTTATCCAGTATGTCTCCTTTGCAGTCAGTCTTTGTGAAAGGATGTAGCTGCAGTATCTCAATGAGAGAGGTGCATTTCAATAAACAAGATTGTAGAATAAAGCCATGGAAGTTCAAAGAAATCTTTATTAGTTGTTCACATACGTGTTTTCAAGTAGTATTTAATATGTTCTTCCTCCTGTAATGATACTGTATAAGACGTTATAGCTTCATGTCATTTGCGGGTATGAGTGAGTCAGAGTAAAAATGCCTTGACCTTCCTTTCCACTTCACTGCAGTATTTCTCAGAGAGCCCTGTAGCCCTGCATGTTCACAAAAAATACAAGGTTCATTAAGTTAACACAAACTCAGAGTTTGTCATGTCAAAATATCACCCACTACAATGGTCTATTAACCTCATACATACTTACTTAAGCTCCTTCAGCTTCTTCATTTTTATCTCATTAAGGCGCACACGTCTCTGGTGGGCTTCTTCAACCAAACACTCAGCTTCCTTGAAGATCTCTCTGCGTTTATTTATGATTGAGAACTGTTGTTCCTTCACCTGATGTCGGATGGCCTCTGCGTGATCCTTTGCATTCTGACGCTGCTTTTCCTCCTCCACTTTCTGTTTGTTTATGGCTTCTTGTTGTACCCTTTGTGGAGAAGAAAGCCAAAACTGATATTATTTAAAGGGTATTGCTTTGTGTGAAATACATAATTAAATGGAAAAAAGATTGAACTGTATATTATTTCTATGTCTATACATTGACACTTCCACAAGTTTTCTTACTTTAGCAACCGTTCAATCTCTGCTTTCTCTCGGCCAGCTTCAATCGACAGCAAGTGCTCTCTGCACCGAACCTGTTCCAAGCGAGCCACCCTCAACATTCTTTCTTCTTGTGTTTTCTTTGCAGCCAGATCTTTCTCTTTTCTCCTCCATTCTCTGTCTGTAACTTCTTGATTCCTCATAGTGCGGATCTCGTCCTGTCAAATGCGAACATACACCCACATACAAGTTGATAATTTAAATGTTTTAATTTTCATGTACTGTATATGTCTGGAATAAATGTGATTTATTTATTTTACAGAGTTTAATTCAGCAGGTACCACTTCTATGGCAGTGGTTAGCTGTTGTGTTTATTCTTGACCTGCTCTGCCTTGTAGTCTTTTGCTCTTTGTTGCTTGGCCCTCATTCTGGCAGTCTCCAACTCCTTCTGTTTCTTAATGCATCTCTGCTCTGCTTCATATTCTACCTCCCGCTCCTGCATAGGTCAAGAAAGGTCAATGTATAGAAAGAAATACTGGGAAGAAAAATTAATAACATAATGATAGAGTAATCAGGGAGATTTTTAACACCTATCAATGGAACTTTATTGGTATAAATGTTGTTTTACTGCTGTTTGTGTAATTGTATTCTCTGCTGATCCTAAGATAGGTGGTTGAATTTGAAGATTATATCTTTTTATCTAACCAGTTTGTTTTGGATATATTCCATATCTCTCATATCAGCCAGTTTCTCCTCCTCTCTCCTCTGCTCCTTGGCCCACATGGTCTCAACATTGATGCGCCTGATCTCCCCCAGCAGGCGCTGTTGCTCCTCCCTCTTCTTCTCAAGGGCCTGGCAAAAAGACAACCAATCGGAGAAGAAACAAATCACGAATCAACGAATCAAATCCAAGAGCTCAGAGCATATATTTTCTTATTTCTAATGTTTGTTCTCTGCATGAGCTGCACCTTTAGGTCTTCCAGATTCATTTTCTCCTGGTTTTCTCGCATCTGCTGTTTTTCCTGCTCTTTCATTTCCTTAAGTAATTGCTTATCCTCATGACGTTGTAGGATTTGGTTGTAAATTTGCTGCATCCCACTGGAATGCAAAACACACATAACTAAATAAGAAGCCATTTGCCTTAACTGCCCACCAGTAAACTGATGAGAAAAAGTGGCATCTGTTTGGGAAAAAAAATCATTCCAAATAAATCCGTTAAGATATAGATTTTTTTTCAGTAAAACTTTACTTCATTCTCTGGTCTTTGACTAGCTCATCAATTTGCTCCATGGTCTCCAAAGCCTTGCGGCGCTCCATCTCCATCATGTCATCTAGACGCTTCTCCTCCTCTGACAACTCCGTCTGGATCTGTTTTTTCTCTTTGATCTGGGCATCACGTGTGGCTTGACACTGAGCACTTAGAATAAGCTGAGGGGACCACACACACGTTAATAGGATCAATACAAAAAATGTAGTACTGCCAATGAATGACGCGATCCATTATTAAGGAAAATTTTAATACTTTTGTGGTCCACATGTATAACGCTGCTTCCTACCATGTTAAGCTTTTTGATCTCTTCCTCCTGCTCGATCCTTAGGGCATTGGAGCACTCTATCAGGCGCTGTGCATGGTCCTGGGACTCTACTTCCAGCTCAGTCAGTCCCTTTCTTTTTCTGCGGGCCAGGTCAATCTCAAGGATTTTATGCTTTCTCTCCTCTACGTCTTTCTGGGTGAGGGATGTATTAAAAGAAAAAGTTAAAGGTGGTAGTGTTTTATTGTAAATCTGCAAACTAAATTATATTTTTTTTATTGGCAGGTAATTATATTTTTTCCTACATTTACCTCTTCTGTCTTCAAATGACAAGCCTCTGTCGAGCCCTCTCTTTCCTCCTTCATAGGAACATGGGACATTGAGGCCAACCGCTCATACTCAGCTGATGGTAGGATAATGAACTCTCCTAAAGAATCCTTAAATGGGATCCTTGCAAGATGACAGGTGTTACAGAACACAGGCGCTGTAAGAGTTGTTGATAGGCTATATTGTTTGATAATTAAATGTGCTCACTATAACTTTATATTTAATATCCATCTAGGCCTATAAAAAAAAATCAGTGTTGCGCTTTTCATGCCTATGAAGCACGTAGTCTTATTTTGGGTTTAGAAGGATTAGCTTACCTGAGATTGCGAATGAGGTCTTTGGTTATTATTTGAACAACCTCACCGTCTTGGCAGTGCTGGCACTGATTCTTGGCCTTACAGGCTGAGTTGCTACCTATGTCCAACTGTGATGACAACTGTTAGGCTATTTAGCTAGCAACATCTAGAAACACCACACAATGTTTTTTTATCTATTTGCAAAAGAGGCGTAGACCTAAGATCATAGCCACAAACTTGTAGTAGGTCTAATACACCAAATGTATGACATTATAAATAGACAATCGCAACTTCGTTGCTAAAATATGTGTAGGCTACCGTACTAACCGTTGTCGGGCTCCCGAACAGGATTTCATCTACCTGAGAGGTGGGCGCTTGGGTACGGTACCGGCGGGTATAAGAGTTGCTCGTTGAACACTTGAAGCTGGATCCCAGTCTCTACAAAGATGACCAAAAAACAGTGTGTAGATAGGCTACATAGGCCTACGCGACTTCCATGCACAGAATAGCCTAACTTGTTATTTTGAATTGTGTTCAGCATCCAATTTATGTAGCCTAAATATTCTCAACGTAGGCTATTTCATCTTTTTTTATTTAAACTTACCATGGTCCTCCGTTAGGCTATTTGTGTCGAAGACGTGTAAAAATGATTTGAGCGAACGAAAAAGTTTCCCACACTAACAAATCTGTTTTGTTGTAAACAGATTTTAGAGTCTCATAGTAAACTACCAGCAAAATATTTAACAAATGTGGCTATCGTCTAAAAACTACGTGATCCATGAAACATTTGGAAATGTTTGTTGACTGTTACCATGAGAATGCGATAGCAAAAGGAGGAGGAGTTATCCAACGTAGTACTTTCCTTTGTATGTCTTTGAGTTACCTAGCAACGACAGAACAGTCAAGCGTCACTTCACTGCGGTCAAGCCAGCCGCTCCTAAATTTGAAGTGCTCACGTATTCTGATCTCTTTGGTAAATGCTCCAGACTCCAGAGCGAGCAAGAGTAACAGACAGAAGAGAGCGATTTTACCGACTGCTTGCGATTTTTTACTACTCGACCTCCACTGTCAGACCGGACGTGACGTGATTTGTTGTAGCAGTTACGCTTGGAGACAACTTAGCGGCGCTTTTTTTTTCTTTTTTTTTTTTTTTTTTTTTTACCAATAACAGTTGTTTCATCTTATGTGTCTGAGTTACTTCTTCTGACTGTATTTTTTTACGTTAAAACAATACTTTGAGTGAAAAAATGTAGTTAGAACAGGTAGCTATTCACTGTAAGTGTTACTGTATGTCTCACAAAGATCTTTTCTGTCAATATTGAACTCCGCTTTATGAGATGCGCTCAGACCAGGTTAAAAACTTCGGTAAAGTTAGAAAGATATTCACAGATTCGGCTTTCCGGGACCAATAACTCATCAGCGGAACATTGCCTATACAAAACCGACACCACGTTGCAATTACAGCAAGGTGGACTGCGAGCTATAACCATAGACTGTAAGGCTACAACCGGATTTTCCTCAAAACGAGCCGTCCTCCGCGCTTGGGAACTTGCATTGGCCTCTACGCGGAGCCGACTGTTGCTCGAATGCGCAGGGACCGTCTGCAATTTGCAACACCGGAAAAAGATACAAAAATAAAAATCAATAACTTTACACAGTAGAGTTAGTAGAGGAACTTGGGCCCCTAAAAGTTGAGATACCCCTACCCGAGGTAGAACAATGTACAACCATTTTTTTTTTATAACTTGAACATGTCTAGTTTATGAAACGGATGGTTGTATAAAAATATTTTACTGCAAAATTACTTTTTTTGGATGTTTTATGTATCTTACCCAAAAATGAAAATAGTGAAAATTAGAGCTTCTCCGAAAGGGACAGCTCCTGCCTTATCACATGTATCTCTGGAAATCAAAATCAGAACGTCACCAAATGTGGACAGGATGTTCACAGATAGTTATTAATTACAGTTGAGCAAAGTTTTTATAAATACCATTTTCAATTTTTTAAATATACACACTTGAACACACATGTATTTTAGGCGGAAATTGAAACAAAAATTCAAAATGTATGTATATCAAAGTCTGCCATTTTTTAAGTAAGGACACCAATCATTAAAATATGTCATTTTTATCTCTTAAGAGTGTTATCGTAACATAAAAACAAGTTATTTGACTTTTCACTTGACCCTCTGCTGTCACCAGCCCCTAACAGGAAACTAGTGCAGCCAGGATTTCAGGGCGACCTGTACAATGGGGCCCTATTGAAGTGTATGTGGGAGGAGGTGGCCACAAACAACAGATTAAGACTAAACAACAAGACACAATATAATTGTATTCTATAATATATACTGTATAATAAAACATTTTATAGTTATTCCTAATACATTCTGTCTCCTATTTTCTATGTTACATATGATGACACTAGGAGTCAACCCGCTGCTTTCAACAATATCGTCACCTAGTATGAGATTTTTTCTATTTCATTGTAAAAAATATAAACATTGTATTGCAATCAGTTGTGAAATATTAAGTAAAATTGATACGAGCAGTAACTGGAAGCCAGTGTAAGGAGATGAACAGCAGAGTGAGATGTGCTCTTTTGGGTAGGTTGAAGACCAGTCATGCTGCTGCATTTTGGATCATCTGCAGGAGTTTGATAGGGCATGCAGGAAGACCTGCCAGTAGGGAGTTGCAATAGTCAATGCGTGATATCACAAGAGCCTGTACAAGGAGCTGTGCAGCTCTGACAGGTAAGGTCTGACCTTCCTGATGTTGTACAGGGCCTATCGACATGGTCATCAATCATGACACCCAGTTTCCGAGCAGACTTTGTTGGTATGAGTTTGGTTGTACCAAGCTGGATATTGATCCGTGGTTGCATAGAGGGACTGGTTGGGATGACTAGGAGTTGAAGGTGGCATTCATTCATCGATTTAGAGATATCAGTAAGGCATGACGAGATTCTTACAGACTGTAACATCGTCTGGAGGGAATGACAGGAAGAGTGGTTGTGTGTAATCTATTTGGTTGTGTTGTCTTGATTTGGTGTTGATGTCATGATTTGGTTGTGGTGTCTTGATTTGGTTGTATTGTCTTGATTTTGTTGTGATGTCTTGATTTGGTTGTGTTGTGTTGATTTGGTTGTGATGTCTTGATTTGGATGTGTTGTCATGATTTGGTTGTGATGTCTTGATTTGGTTGTGATGTCTTGATTTGGTTGTGTTGTCTTGATTTGGTTGTGTTGTCTTTGTTTGGTTGTGTTGTGTTGTCTTGATTTGGTTGTGATGTCATGATTTGGTTGTGGTGTCTTGGTTTTGATGTCTTGATTTGGTTGTGATGTCTTGATTTGGTTGTGTTGTGTTGTGTTGATTTGGTTGTGATGTCTTGATTTGGTTGTGTTGTCATGATTTGGTTGTGATGTCTTGATTTGGTTGTGATGTCTTTGTTTGGTTGTGTTGTGTTGATTTGGTTGTGTTGTCTTTGTTTGGTTGTGTTGTGTTGTCTTGATTTGGTTGTGATGTCATGATTTGGTTGTGGTGTCTTGATTTGGTTGTGTTGTCTTGATTTGGTTTTGATGTCTTGATTTGGTTGTGATGTCTTGATTTGGTTGTGTTGTGTTGATTTGGTTGTGATGTCTTGATTTGGATGTGTTGTCATGATTTGGTTGTGATGTCTTGGTTTGGTTGTGTTGTCTTTGTCTGGTTGTGTTGATTTGGTTGTGTTGTTTTGATTGAGTTGTGTTGCGCTGATTTGGGTGTGTTGTATTTGATTTGGTTGTGTTGTGTTGATTTGGTTGTGTAGTCTGTTTGGTTGTGTTGTCTTTGATTTGGTTGTGTTGTCTTGATTTGGTTGTGCTGTCTTGATTTGGTTGTGTCGTGTTGTGTTGATTTGGTTGTGTTGTCTTTGTTTGGTTGTGTTGTGTTGATTTGGTTGTGTTGTCTTTGTTTGGTTGTGCTGGCTTTGTTTGGTTGTGTTGTCTTTGTTTGGTTGTGTTGTGTTGATTTAGTTGTGTTGTCTTTGTTTGGTTGTGATGTGTTGATTTGGTTGTGATGTTTTGATTTAGTTGTGTTGCGCTGATTTGGTTGTGTTGTCTTGATTTGGTTGTGATGTCATGATTTGGTTGTGATGTCTTGATTTGGTTGTGATGTCATGATTTGGTTGTGTTGTGTTGATTTGGTTGTGATGTCTTGATTTTGGTTGTGATGTCATGATTTGGTTGTGATGTCTTGATTTGGTTGTGATGTCTTTGTTTGGTTGTGTTGTGTTGATTTGGTTGTGTTGTCTTTGTTTGGTTGTGTTGTGTTGTGTTGTCTTGATTTGGTTGTGATGTCATGATTTGGTTGTGGTGTCTTGATTTGGTTGTGTTGTCTTGATTTGGTTTTGATGTCTTGATTTGGTTGTGATGTCTTGATTTGGTTGTGTTGTGTTGATTTGGTTGTGATGTCTTGATTTGGATGTGATGTCTTGATTTGGTTGTGATGTCTTTGTTTGGTTGTGTTGTGTTGATTTGGTTGTGTTGTCTTTGTTTGGTTGTGTTGTGTTGTCATGATTTGGTTGTGATGTCATGATTTGGTTGTGGTGTCTTGATTTGGTTTTGATGTCTTGATTTGGTTGTGATGTCTTGATTTGGTTGTGTTGTGTTGATTTGGTTGTGATGTCTTGATTTGGATGTGTTGTCATGATTTGGTTGTGATGTCTTGATTTGGTTGTGATGTCTTTGTTTGGTTGTATTGTGTTGATTTGGTTGTGTTGTCTTTGTTTGGTTGTGTTGTGTTGTCTTGATTTGGTTGTGATGTCATGATTTGGATGTGGTGTCTTGATTTGGTTGTGTTGTCTTGATTTGGTTTTGATGTCTTGATTTGGTTGTGATGTCTTGATTTGGTTGTGTTGTGTTGATTTGGTTGTGATGTCTTGATTTGGATGTGTTGTCATGATTTGGTTGTGATGTCTTGATTTGGTTGTGTTGTGTTGATTTGGTTGTGATGTCTTGATTTGGTTGTGTTGTCATGATTTGGTTGTGTTGTCTTTGTCTGGTTGTGTTGTGTTGATTTGGTTGTGTTGTTTTGATTTAGTTGTGTTGCGCTGATTCGGGTGTGTTGTATTTGATTTGGTTGTGTTGTGTTGATTTGGTTGTGTAGTCTGTTTGGTTGTGTTGTCTTTGATTTGGTTGTGTTGTCTTGATTTGGTTGTGCTGTCTTGATTTGGTTGTGTCGTGTTGTGTTGATTTGGTTGTGTTGTCTTTGTTTGGTTGTGTTGTGTTGATTTGGTTGTGTTGTCTTTGTTTGGTTGTGTTGTGTTGATTTAGTTGTGTTGTCTTTGTTTGGTTGTGATGTGTTGATTTGGTTGTGATGTTTTGATTTAGTTATGTTGCGCTGATTTGGTTGTGTTGTCTTGATTTGGTTGTGATGTCATGATTTGGTTGTGATGTCTTGATTTGGTTGTGATGTCATGATTTGGTTGTGTTGTGTTGATTTGGTTTTGATGTCTTGATTTTGGTTGTGATGTCATGATTTGGTTGTGATGTCTTGATTTGGTTGTGATGTCTTGATTTGGTTGTGTTGTGTTGTGTAGACTTGGTTGTAATGTCTTGATTTGGTTGTGATGTCATGATTTGGTTGTGTTGTATTGATTTGGGTGTGATGTCTTGATTTGGTTTTTTTGTATTGTCTTGATTTGGTTGTGATGTCATGATTTGGTTGTGGTGTCTTGATTTGGTTGTGATGTCATGATTTGGTTGTGTTGTTTTGATTTGGTTGTGTTGTCATGATTTGGTTGTGATGTCATGATTTGGTTGTGTTGTGTTGATTTGGTTGTGATGTCTTGATTTGGTTGTGATGTCTTGATTTGGTTGTGATGTCTTGATTTGGTTGTGTTGTGTTGATTTGGTTGTGATGTCATGATTTGGTTGTGATGTCTTGATTTGGTTGTGTTGTCTTGATTTGGTTGTGATGTCATGATTTGGTTGTGTTGTGTTGATTTGGTTGTGTAGTCTGTTTGGTTGTGTTGTCTTTGATTTGGTTGTGTTGTCTTGATTTGGTTGTGCTGTCTTGATTTGGTTGTGTCGTGTTGTGTTGATTTGGTTGTGTTGTCTTTGTTTGGTTGTGTTGTCTTTGTTTGGTTGTGATGTGTTGATTTGGTTGTGATGTTTTGATTTAGCTGTGTTGCGCTGATTTGGTTGTGTTGTCTTGATTTGGTTGTGATGTCATGATTTGGTTGTGATGTCTTGATTTGGTTGTGATGTCATGATTTGGTTGTGTTGTGTTGATTTGGTTTTGATGTCTTGATTTTGGTTGTGATGTCATGATTAGGTTGTGATGTCTTGATTTGGTTGTGATGTCTTGATTTGGTTGTGTTGTGTTGTGTAGACTTGGTTGTGCTGTCTTGATTTGGTTGTGATGTCATGATTTGGTTGTGTTGTGTTGATTTGGGTGTGATGTCTTGATTTGGTTTTTTGGTATTGTCTTGATTTGGGTGTGATGTCATGATTTGGTTGTGATGTCTTGATTTGGTTGTGATGTCATGATTTGGTTGTGTTGTGTTGATTTGGTTGTGGTGTCTTGATTTGGTTGTGATGTCATGATTTGGTTGTGTTGTGTTGATTTGGTTGTGATGTCTTGATTTGGTTGTGATGTCATGATTTGGTTGTGTTGTCATGATTTGGTTGTGGTGTCTTGATTTGGTTGTGTTGTCTTGATTTGGTTGTGATGTCTTGATTTGGTTGTGATGTCTTGATTTGGTTGTGATGTCATGATTTGGTTGTGATGTCTTGATTTGGTTGTGATGTCATGATTTGGTTGTGTTGTGTTGATTTGGTTTTGATGTCTTGATTTTGGTTGTGATGTCATGATTTGGTTGTGATGTCTTGATTTGGTTGTGATGTCTTGATTTGGTTGTGTTGTGTTGTGTAGACTTGGTTGTAATGTCTTGATTTGGTTGTGATGTCATGATTTGGTTGTGTTGTGTTGATTTGGTTGTGATGTCTTAATTTGGTTGTGTTGTCATGATTTGGTTGTGGTGTCTTGATTTGGTTGTGTTGCCTTGATTTGGTTGTGATGTCTTGATTTGGTTGTGATGTCTTGATTTGGTTGGGATGTCATGATTTGGTTGTGTTGTGTTGATTTGGTTGTGATGTCTTGATTTGGTTGTGATGTCTTGATTTGGTTGTGATGTCTTGATTTGGTTGTGATGTCATGATTTGGTTGTGTTGTGTTGATTTGGTTGTGTAGTCTGTTTGGTTGTGTTGTCTTTGATTTGGTTGTGTTGTCTTGATTTGGTTGTGCTGTCTTGATTTGGTTGTGTCGTGTTGTGTTGATTTGGTTGTGTTGTCTTTGTTTGGTTGTGTTGTGTTGATTTGGTTGTGTTGTCTTTGTTTGGTTGTGCTGGCTTTGTTTGGTTGTGTTGTCTTTGTTTGGTTGTGTTGTGTTGATTTAGTTGTGTTGTCTTTGTTTGGTTGTGATGTGTTGATTTGGTTGTGATGTTTTGATTTAGTTATGTTGCGCTGATTTGGTTGTGTTGTCTTGATTTGGTTGTGATGTCATGATTTGGTTGTGATGTCTTGATTTGGTTGTGATGTCATGATTTGGTTGTGTTGTGTTGATTTGGTTTTGATGTCTTGATTTTGGTTGTGATGTCATGATTTGGTTGTGATGTCTTGATTTGGTTGTGATGTCTTGATTTGGTTGTGTTGTGTTGATTTGGGTGTGATGTCTTGATTTGGTTTTTTGTATTGTCTTGATTTGGTTGTGATGTCATGATTTGGTTGTGGTGTCTTGATTTGGTTGTGTTGTCTTGATTTGGTTTTGATGTCTTGATTTGGTTGTGATGTCTTGATTTGGTTGTGTTGTGTTGATTTGGTTGTGATGTCTTGATTTGGATGTGATGTCTTGATTTGGTTGTGATGTCTTTGTTTGGTTGTGTTGTGTTGATTTGGTTGTGTTGTCTTTGTTTGGTTGTGTTGTGTTGTCATGATTTGGTTGTGATGTCATGATTTGGTTGTGGTGTCTTGATTTGGTTGTGTTGTCTTGATTTGGTTTTGATGTCTTGATTTGGTTGTGATGTCTTGATTTGGTTGTGTTGTGTTGATTTGGTTGTGATGTCTTGATTTGGATGTGTTGTCATGATTTGGTTGTGATGTCTTGATTTGGTTGTGATGTCTTTGTTTGGTTGTATTGTGTTGATTTGGTTGTGTTGTCTTTGTTTGGTTGTGTTGTGTTGTCTTGATTTGGTTGTGATGTCATGATTTGGATGTGGTGTCTTGATTTGGTTGTGTTGTCTTGATTTGGTTTTGATGTCTTGATTTGGTTGTGATGTCTTGATTTGGTTGTGTTGTGTTGATTTGGTTGTGATGTCTTGATTTGGATGTGTTGTCATGATTTGGTTGTGATGTCATGATTTGGTTGTGGTGTCTTGATTTGGTTGTGTTGCCTTGATTTAGTTGTGTTGTCTTTGTTTGGTTGTGATGTGTTGATTTGGTTGTGATGTTTTGATTTAGTTGTGTTGCGCTGATTTGGTTGTGTTGTCTTGATTTGGTTGTGATGTCATGATTTGGTTGTGATGTCTTGATTTGGTTGTGATGTCATGATTTGGTTGTGTTGTGTTGATGTGGTTTTGATGTCTTGATTTTGGTTGTGATGTCATGATTTGGTTGTGATGTCTTGATTTGGTTGTGATGTCTTGATTTGGTTGTGTTGTGTTGATTTGGGTGTGATGTCTTGATTTGGTTGTGGTGTCTTGATTTGGTTGTGATGTCATGATTTGGTTGTTTTGTTTTGATTTGGTTGTGATGTCTTGATTTGGTTGTGATGTCTTGATTTGGTTGTGATGTCTTGATTTGGTTGTGATGTCATGATTTGGTTGTGATGTCTTGATTTGGTTGTGATGTCTTGATTTGGTTGTGTTACAATGTTACAATGTTACAATTCACTTAGCAGACGCTTTTATCCAATGCGACGTACATCAGAGAGTAAGTACAACACTAATCCATTCATACACCGCCACTGAAGCAGCGGGAGCAATGCAGGGTTAAGTGTCTTGCCCAAGGACACATCGGACATGTTGCTCAGCTGGGGATCGAACCCTCAACCTTCTGGTTGAGAGTCGACGACTCTACCAACTGAGCCACAGCCGCCCGTGTTGTCTTGATTTGGTTGTGGTGTCTTGATTTGGTTGTGATGTCTTGATTTGGTTGTGTTGTGTTGTCTTGATTTGGTTGTGATGTCTTGATTTGGTTGTGATGTCATGATTTGGTTGTGTTGTGTTGATTTGGTTGTGATGTCTTGATTGGGTTGTGATGTCATGATTTGGTTGTGTTGTCTTGATTTGGTTGTGATGTCTTGATTTGGTTGTGTTGTGTTGATTTGGTTGTAATGTCTTGATTTGGTTGTGTTGTGTTGTGTTGTCATGATTTGGTTGTGTTGTGTTGTCTTGATTTGGTTGTGATGTCTTGATTTGGTTGTGATGTCATGATTTGGTTGTGTTGTGTTGATTTGGTTGTGTTGTGTTGATTTGGTTGTGATGTCTTGATTTGGTTGTGATGTCTTGATTTGGTTGTGATGTCATGATTTGGTTGTGTTGTATTGATTTGGTTGTGATGTCTTGATTTGGTTGTGTCGTGTTGATTTGGTTGTGATGTCTTGATTTGGTTGTGATGTCTTGATTTGGTTGTGATGTCATGATTTGGTTGTGGTGTCTTGATTTGGTTGTGGTATCTTGATTTGGTTGTGATGTCATGATTTGGTTGTAGTGTCTTGATTTGGTTGTGTCGTGTTGATTTGGTTGTGATGTCTTGATTTGGTTGTGATGTCTTGATTTGGTTGTGATGTCATGATTTGGTTGTGGTGTCTTGATTTGGTTGTGATGTCTTGATTTGGTTGTGATGTCATGATTTGGTTGTAGTGTCTTGATTTGGTTGTGTTGTCTTGATTTGGTTGTGATGTCTTGATTTGGTTGTGTTGTCTTGATTTGGTTGTGATGTCTTGATTTGGTTGTGATGTCATGATTTGGTTGTGATGTCATGATTTGGTTGTGATGTCTTGATGTGGTTGTTGTATCTTGATTTGGTTGTGATGTCTTGATTTGGTTGTGATGTCTTGATTTGATTGTGATGTCATGATTTGGTTGTAGTGTCTTGATTTGGTTGTGTTGTCTTGATTTGGTTGTGATGTCTTGATTTGGTTGAGTTGTCTTGATTTGGTTGTGGTATCTTGATTTGGTTGTGATGTCTTGATTTGGTTGTGTTGTGTTGTCTTGATTTGGTTGTAATGTCTTGATTTGGTTGTGTTGTGTTGTGTAGACTTGGTTGTAATGTCTTGATTTGGTTGTGATGTCATGATTTGGTTGTGTTGTGTTGATTTGGGTGTGATGTCTTGATTTGGTTTTTTGGTATTGTCTTGATTTGGTTGTGATGTCATGATTTGGTTGTGGTGTCTTGATTTGGTTGTGATGTCATGATTTGGTTGTGTTGTTTTGATTTGGTTGTGATGTCTTGATTTGGTTTTTTGTATTGTCTTGATTTGGTTGTGATGTCATGATTTGGTTGTGGTGTCTTGATTTGGTTGTGATGTCATGATTTGGTTGTGTTGTTTTGATTTGGTTGTGATGTCTTGATTTGGTTGTGATGTCTTGATTTGGTTGTGTTGTCATGATTTGGTTGTGGTGTCTTGATTTGGTTGTGTTGCCTTTATTTGGTTGTGTTGTGTTGATTTGGTTGTGTTGTCTTTGTTTGGTTGTGATGTGTTGATTTGGTTGTGATGTTTTGATTTAGTTGTGTTGCGCTGATTTGGTTGTGTTGTCTTGATTTGGTTGTGATGTCATGATTTGGTTGTGATGTCTTGATTTGGTTGTGATGTCATGATTTGGTTGTGTTGTGTTGATTTGGTTGTGATGTCTTGATTTGGTTGTGATGTCATGATTTGGTTGTGATGTCTTGATTTGGTTGTGATGTCTTGATTTGGTTGTGGTGTCTTGATTTGGTTGTGATATCTTGATTTGGTTGTGATGTCTTGATTTGGTTGTGATGTCTTGATTTGGTTGTGATGTCATGATTTGGTTGTGTTGTCTTGATTTGGTTGTGTTGTCTTGATTTGGTTGTGATGTCATGATTTGGTTGTGATGTCATGATTTGGTTGTGTTGTCTTGATTTGGTTGTGATGTCATTATTTGGTTGTGTTGTGTTGATTTGGTTGTGATGTCTCGATTTGGTTGTGATGTCATGATTTGGTTGTGATGTCTTGATTTGGTTGTGATGTTTTGATTTTGGTTGTGATGTCATGATTTGGTTGTGATGTCTTGATTTGGTTGTGATGTCTTGATTTGGTTGTGTTGTGTTGTGTAGACTTGGTTGTAATGTCTTGATTGGTTGTGATGTCATGATTTGGTTGTGTTGTGTTGATTTGGGTGTGATGTCTTGATTTGGTTTTTTGGTATTGTCTTGATTTGGTTGTGATGTCATGATTTGGTTGTGGTGTCTTGATTTGGTTGTGATGTCATGATTTGGTTGTGTTGTTTTGATTTGGTTGTGATGTCTTGATTTGGTTTTTTGTATTGTCTTGATTTGGTTGTGATGTCATGATTTGGTTGTGGTGTCTTGATTTGGTTGTGATGTCATGATTTGGTTGTGTTGTTTTGATTTGGTTGTGATGTCTTGATTTGGTTGTGATGTCTTGATTTGGTTGTGTTGTCATGATTTGGTTGTGGTGTCTTGATTTGGTTGTGTTGCCTTTATTTGGTTGTGTTGTGTTGATTTGGTTGTGTTGTCTTTGTTTGGTTGTGATGTGTTGATTTGGTTGTGATGTTTTGATTTGGTTGTGATGTCATGATTTGGTTGTGATGTCTTGATTTGGTTGTGATGTCTTGATTTGGTTGTGATGTCTTGATTTGGTTGTGATGTCATGATTTGGTTGTGGTGTCTTGATTTGGTTGTGTTATCTTGATTTGGTTGTGATGTCTTGATTTGGTTGTGATGTCTTGATTTGGTTGTGATGTCATGATTTGGTTGTGTTGTCTTGATTTGGTTGTGTTGTCTTGATTTGGTTGTGATGTCATGATTTGGTTGTGATGTCATGATTTGGTTGTGGTGTCTTGATTTGGTTGTGTTGTCTTGATTTGGTTGTGATGTCATTATTTGGTTGTGTTGTGTTGATTTGGTTGTGATGTCTCGATTTGGTTGTGATGTCATGATTTGGTTGTGATGTCTTGATTTGGTTGTGATGTTTTGATTTGGTTGTGATGTCATGATTTGGTTGTGGTGTCTTGATTTGGTTGTGGTATCTTGATTTGGTTGTGATGTCTTGATTTGGTTGTGATGTCTTGATTTGGTTGTGATGTCATGATTTGGTTGTAGTGTCTTGATTTGGTTGTGTTGTCTTGATTTGGTTGTGATGTCTTGATTTGGTTGAGTTGTCTTGATTTGGTTGTGGTATCTTGATTTGGTTGTGATGTCTTGATTTGGTTGTGTTGTGTTGTCTTGATTTAGTTGTGATGTCATGATTTGGTTGTAATGTCTTGATTTGGTTGAGGTGTCTTGATTTGGTTGTGGTATCTTGATTTGGTTGTGATGTCTTGATTTGGTTGTGATGTCTTGATTTGGTTGTGATGTCATGATTTGGTTGTGTTGTGTTGATTTGGTTGTGGTGTCTTGATTTGGTTGTGATGTCATGATTTGGTTGTGTTGTGTTGATTTGGTTGTGATGTCTTGATTTGGTTGTGTTGTCTTGATTTGGTTGTGATGTCTTGATTTGGTCGTGATGTCATGATTTGGTTGTGTTGTGTTGATTTGGTTGTGATGTCTTGATTTGGTTGTGATGTCATGATTTGGTTGTGTTTGGTTGTCTTGATTTGGTTGTGATGTCATGATTTGGTTGTGGTGTTATGATTTGGTTGTGGTGTTCATGATGAGTCCTCTATGCACACCAAATTCAGCCATGGAATGCCACAAGGATCAGTGCTTGGACCGATTCTCTTTACATTATATATGCTTCCTTTGGGTAATATTATGAGGAAACATTCAATACATTTTCATTGTTATGCAGATGATACTCAGCTATATGTATCAATGAAGCCAGATGACACCAATCAGTTATGTACACTAGAAGCCTGCCTTAAGGACATTAGGACTTGGATGACCAGAAACTTTTTGTTACTTAACTCAGACAAGACTGAAGTTATTGTGCTTGGACTTAAGAATCTCAGAGAGAATTTTTCTAATGATACAACTGCCCTTAATGGCATCAGCGTGGCATCTAGCACCACTGTTAGGAATCTAGGAGTTTTATTTGATCAAGATATGTTCTTTAACTCTCACATAAAACAAATTTCAAGGACAGCTTATTTCCACCTTCGTAATATATCTAAGATCAGGCAGATCCTGTCGCAAAACGATGCAGAAAAACTAGTTCATGCATTTGTTACCTCCAGGTTGGATTACTGTAATTTTCTTTTATCAGGGTGCTCTGGTAAATCTCTAAAGACTCTTTAACTAGTCCAAAATGCTGCAGCTCGAGTACTGATTAGAACTAGGAAAATTGACCACTTTACTCCTGTATTGGCTTCTTTGCACTGGCTCCCTATAAAATCTAGAATAGAATTTAAAATCATTCTTCTCACTTACAAAGCTCTAAATGGTCAGGCACCATTTTATCTTAAAGAGTTAATAGTGCCGTACTACCCGTCGAGAACATTACGCTCCCAGAATGCAGGCCTGCTCGTGGTACCTACAGTCTCTAAATGTACTATGGGAGGTAGAGCCTTCAGTTATCAGGCGCCGCTCCTCTGGAATCATCTACCAGTCGGGGTCCGGGGGGCAGACACACTATGTACTTTCAAGAATAGACTTAAAACTTTTCCTTTTGATAAATCTTATAGTTAGGGCTGGCACAGGTATAGACCAGCTCATAGTTATGCTGCTATAGCTCTTATCCCCTGCTCTCTCTCCCTCTTTCTCTCTCTCTCTCTCTCTCTCTCTCTCTCTCTCTCTCTCTCTCTGCATTCATATGACATTACTGCATGTCACTATCTGTAAATCCCAGTTCCTAACCACATCTTCTTCTGGGAGCTCCTGAGCTCTCTTAGGTTCCTCGGGATTGTTGCTCCTGCTGAGCCCTCTTAGGCTCCACGGGATCGATGGTGGACGGCCTGCCAAAACAACCCTCCCCCCCTCCCTACGGGATCGTAGGTGGACGGTCTACCTGAACAACAGCCCCCCCCCCCCCACCCTTTCCCTTGTTCCCTATCCCTCTTCCTGCATCTTATCCCATCTCCCCCTATCCCTTTCCAAGCCCGGTGCAGTCTAGGCTGTGAAGGCTTTTTCGTCATGAGCTGTGGATCACGCCAAAGATTTCTGCCTTTTAATAAGGCAGTTTTTTCTGACCAATGTAACTTTTGCTGCTTTGCTAAAGTGCTCATGATGGATTAAGCTTGGTCCTTGTAATATAGCAATAAGTAAGGTCTTTTACCTGCTTTTTGTAACATAACAATGAGCATGGTCATGGCAGACCATGACCATGCTCATTGGTTTGTAATTTTAGTGATAAAAAAATCACTAAAATCACATGAAAGCTCATTGAATCAAACTACGTGTTGTAGTATAATCAAGAAGAGTTCAACTAAGTGTGCTGTCAGTTTGATGGTCCCGGAAATGTTGTCAGACCAGGTTATTCACTGTAAGTGTCACTGTATGTCTCACAAAGAGCTTTTCTGTCAATTTTTAACTCCGCTTTATGATATATGCTTAATTTGACCAGTCTAGATGGTAAAAGCATGTTCTGGCTCAGGGAATGTTGATTTTGATGTTATTTCATGTAGCTGCGCTAATTTTTTTATCAGTAGGCCTACAGTTGTTTCATCTGATTTTGTCTGAGTTATTACTAACAGTAGTTTTGCATCAAAACAACACTTGGAAAAAAAAGTAGCCAAATCAGGTATTGTTTTGTTCAAATCTAAGGACAATTAGAAAATTAAAACATGTTTAAAAAAGCATTAAATGGTTCATATGTAATTTTATTTATTTTGTGTTTAAAGGTTTTTTAGGTTTAAAGCTTTATCATTACTTATCAGGTTATCTCTGTTGTCAGTCCTTATTTAAAGTTTGTATTGAACACTGGAGAGCAGCACTTACCACAGGTCCGGAAATCAGGTAACCTCTCTGAGCCAGGTGTGTAAGTGGCTCTAATTGACAGTAAGTAGTGTCAGTTGTGTGTGGGAGAGCAGTAGTGAGGTGAGAGGCTGAGACACTTTCAGGCTGAATTCAATGAAAGGAAGACAGCATTGGTAAGTGTGCTGTGTTCTTTGTTAATTATCTGTTTAGAATGTTTGAATGTTTACATGGAGCTCAGGGTAAGTGCAAGCAGGAAGACTGGTATTCTTTCACGCTTTCATTCACCTCCTCATTTAACCTCAAACCACTCCCCCTACTACTCCCTCTATCTCCTGGGGTGCATCCGAATTGCAAAGTGCCTACACAATCTGTCAGTAGGTAGACATTAGACAGTACCTACTATCCATGCTGTATACTTTCAGTACCTACTATTTAGTAGGCACGCACAGTAGGCAGATATTTGTGCCTACTTCATTTGATTCATTCAGGATGGAAGTGGCGTAAGAAGAGTAATGCACATACACAGTCAGTAAATAAAAACAAAATCACAATGTAAATAAAGTTAAAAACCGATCAAATAATAAAATAACATACAGTACATACAGAAAAGAAAGTAATATACAGTATATAATGTAAGATAAACCAATAAAGACGCATACATAAATATGGAAATCATTATTTAAATAAAGGGGGGAAAGGTTTTATAATCATGCACACATTTGTTACATTTTCTGTTCTTAATTAAAAGGAGCGATTTTAGAAGGGACTCTAATTCTAGATTAAAAATTGATTAAATTAATCCATTCTTGTTTGTTTTGATTTCGAGGCGCACGTGAAGTGGCGTTTTACGTTTAATTTTGCACAGCATTGTGGGTGGTAAAATACAATTCATTTCCTGAAAGCATGCATCCAATCCATACTGCATAAACCCCGGAAGTTAGTATCCATACTGAAATGTTCAGTATACTGAGGTGGACACAAAAAATGCATACTGAATGACCACGAGAGTTCAGTCTACTGAAACTCCCTACTGAATAGTACGCACTGCATACTGAACTGTGGCAATTCGGAAAGGGCCCTGCTCTGGTGATCAGCTGAATATGGGCGTGTATCAATTAAGTAACTAATTAACCAACCAGACTCTTCCACAACCTTTCTCAACCAATCACCCTGCTGTGTCAAATGCTTAAAGGGATACTTCACCCATTTGCATTAAGCTTTGTATCAGTAGTAAACTTGTGGTTTTATTGAATGGTCTTGCATCCAGCCCTTATTTCCCCCTAAGATGAGAAATATCTGTAATTTATTTTCTGAGAAGCTGCCTCCAATGACGCAAAAATCGTCATATTGCGTCATTGGCGGCTGTTGTGGTTAGCAGGGGTGAAACTACATTGCTAGTTCCTCAGGTTTTCAACCACTGAAGCTACAGACCTATTACAGATCAGTGGGCAGGACCTCACTCCCAAAAACTAAACTTAACATCCGCCATATTGCTTAGTTGGAAGCTGTGCTAACAGGCTCTGTGGAGGGCAGGAAGAAAACACGGCTGTTGGTTGCTGACGTGGCGGTCAATGAATGACAGTTTAGGAAGGGAGAGAGGAGAGAATTTGTGTATTGATTTGAATTAGAATTAACAGATATATTAACATTTGATATTGAAGTACG
This sequence comes from Tautogolabrus adspersus, assembly GCA_020745685.1. Taxonomy (NCBI): domain Eukaryota; kingdom Metazoa; phylum Chordata; class Actinopteri; order Labriformes; family Labridae; genus Tautogolabrus; species Tautogolabrus adspersus. The sequence continues at coordinate 10,444,685 of CM036545.1, forward strand.
GACGGTGGACTTGGTGTCTGGTGGGTTGAGATTGGGGTGGGGGCGAGGGTATCGGCCGATGACCTGTATAGGTCCAGTAAGACGGTACTCTTACCCTTACCTTGCTTGACTCACGGGACCGGGTTCTTGTCTGTTAAGAGTGTGGTTCTGAGAACAGTCACAATCCTTTGGTCTTCTCGTAGTTTTGTTTATTTATTTATTTTTTGTTTTCTTCACTTATTTTGTTGTCTTTCTTTTTGTTGTATTGATTTTTACAGTCTAGCAGGTGTATGGCTTTGGCTGTACGGGTGAATGGGGAATTGTCACAGGGCTGGGAGAGAGTGGAGCGATCTAGGTTGAAGGGAAATAAGCGGGATAGATCGGAAACGTCCTTAGAAAAAGAGGGAAACAGGAGTCCGAAAATGGCCAAGCCTGTAGAGGAATATCAAATTATTCTCAAACTGAGAGATCAGGTTGCAGGAGGATTTAAGGATATGAATCCTCTGAAAGTTGCTGATTCATTGAAGTGTGTTGGTGAGGGGCTTGATGCTCGTGTTATCCCCAAAGGTGCGCTTTTGATGGTGTGTAAAAGTGCGGGTCAGTTAGGAAAAGTAAAGAAAATAGGGAAGGTGGCTGGAAAAAAAGTGGAAGTTGTAATCCCAGAAAATAAGTGTGTGCTGACATTTCGGAGAAAGAAATCAAGGAAAATATTAAGGGAGGGGAAGTGAGTGAAGTGAAGCGGTTTAAAGCACGGGAAGGTGGGAACCCAAATTCTCCAGTTTTGTTAACATTTGATGGCAGTCTGCTGCCAGCAAGGGTGTTCATTGGATGTTTATCATTCCAAGTCAAGGAGTTTCGAAGACCTCCACTGAGATGTTTTAAGTGTCAAAGGTATGGGCATATGGCTGCATCATGCAGGGGAAGTAGACGGTATGCAAAATGTGGAATGGATCATGATATTCAGAACTGTGAAGTGTCAATTCCAAAATGTTGTAATTGTGGAGGAAGTCATATGGCTTCATTTAAAGAGTGTTGTCACTTTGTTAAGGCAAATTATGTTCCGGAAGTCAGAGATCAGCATAAAATCTCCTATGCGGAAGCATTAAAAAAAGTGGAAGGGGTCAGCAGTTCAAGCAGGTTTGGAAAACAGCCAGTGGGTGGAACCACGATGTCTCATCTGCCTCAGACTGAGGTTGTTAATGAGGATGAAATAGTTATCAAAAAGGAATCCCTTCTAGCTTTCATTGTTGATGTCGTGTATGGTACCCGGGAAAAGAAATCAAGGTCTGATATAATCAAGTTTGTGTCTGAAGCAGCAGTCAGATTCCTAGATCAAGACCTGCACCAGTTCATGAGAGTAAGCCAGATATCAGCAAGTAAAAGTGAGAGAGAAGAGGAGGAGGAAGGGGAGGATATGGATGATGGTGATCTCGATGAGAATTCAGATGATGTCTAGTATTTTTCTGATGATCTGCATCCTTCAGTGCAATGCAAGGAGCCTTATTGCAAATGGACAGGAGTTTAAAAAGTTAGTTCGTGATTGCCAGGATAAACCTGATTTTTTATGTGTTCAGGAAACATGGCTGAAACCTAGCCTTGATTTCGTCATGCCAGGATATGTGTGTCTGCGCAAGGACAGATCTGATAGGCTAGGTGGGGGTTGTGCTACATTTATTAAGACAGGGATTCAGTATAAAATTATATTGAGTGTGAGTTGTCTTTTGAATGCATAATAGTTGAAGTGTGGACTTCTCAGGGAAAAATAAGTTTGATTAATGTATATAATCCATGTAAACCACTAATTCTGGGTGAGTTTGAAGAATTAGTCAGTAAGGTCAGCTCTCCTGTTATATTTGTAGGTGATTTTAATGCACATAACCCACTGCGGGGAAGTCGGCAAAGAGATGCAAATGGTGCCGTAATCAAAGAACTATTGGACAGCTGTAATCTAGTTATCATGAATGACAGTAGACCAACTAGATTTGAAACTTGTTCATTTAAAACATCATGCCTAGATTTGACTTTTGCGTCTCCAGCTTTAGCTAGGGTTGGGGAGTGGGATGTTCTGGAAAAAGATTCTATGGGCAGTGATCACTTTCCTGCTGTGAGTAGGTTTGTTAGATCACTGGTTATGGATGCTAAGGATGGTGTTAAAAGGTTTGATTTTTCCTGAGCTGACTGGGACAAGTTTAAGAACGGTACAGCAGCAGCTATTGGGCAAGTGTATAGCAATGGATCAATAGATGAGCAGAATGAGACCTTATCAAAAATGATATTGAGAATTGCTTCAGAGGCAATATCTTTTAAATCAATCCCCAAGGATCATGTCATTGTCCCGTGGTGGAATAAGGACTGTAATTAAGCTGTAAGGAACAGGAAGGAAGCATTTAAATGTTGACGTAATAACCCTACTCAGGAGAATGCTGTAGAGTACAAAAGATGCAGAGCAGTGGCAAGAAAGGTTGTTAAGGATGCAAAAAAAAAGTGTTGGAGGAATTTTTGTGGGACCCTGGGTCCTGATACCCCAGTTAGGCAAATATGGGCCAGAATCCATAAAATGTCTGGGAAAATAGTTAGGACATCATGCCGGTCCTTAATGATGGACAGTCTGAGGCTGCCAGTAGTAAAGACAAAGCTGATATGTGTGTTAAGGCATTTCAGGATGTTCACAATTCAAAATCACTGGGAGAGGAGGGCGTCAAGAGAAGGGAGGAATTATTAAAAACAGAAAATTGGAAATTGAATCATGAATGTGAAGAAAACAGGTCGTACAATGTATTTTTTATTTTGAGGGAGCTAAAAGATGCAGTGCAGGCCGGAGCGAACACCACTCCAGGTCATGATGGAATAAGTTATGAAATGCTTAAACATTTAGAAGACATAGTGTATGATGAAATTCTTGTTCTTTGTAATTACATCTGGGAGGCTGGTGAGCTACCAACAAAGTGGAAGCACGCAGTAGTGGTTGCAATATTAAAACCAGGTAAAGATCCATCATCTCCTTCATCTTATTGGCCAATAGCTTTAACATCTGTGTTATGTAAAGTGATGGAAAGAATGGTGACAAATAGACTTGTGTATTTTCTTGAAAAAAATGTTTTTTTTTGTAAACTATCAGAATGGTTTCCGGATAGGAAGAAGTACTATGGATTCTATTGCTGTTCTAGATCAGGACATTAGGAAAGCAATAATCAACAAAGAAGCTGTGCTGGCCGTGTTTGATATTGAAAAAGCATATGATTCAATGTGGAGGGAGGGTGTGCTTATCAAACTCCATGATGCAGATGTTAAAGGTAGAATGTTTTATTGGATTAAAGACTTCCTCGTAGAACAATTCAGGTGCGGGTTGGGAGAGCTTGCTCAGAATCAGTTGTCATTGAAAATGGAACTCCCCAAAGCTCAGTAATCAGTCCAGTCCTTTTCAATGTTATGATAAATGATATTTTTCGTAAAATTCATCATGGCTTTGGTATGTCCCTGTTTGCAGATGATGGCGCCATCTGGAGGCGAGGGAAACATTTTCAGCATTTGTTCTTACAAACTCAGAAGGCTTTGGATCAGGTAGTGCAGTGGGTGGAGAGGTGGGGCTTCCGGATCTCTGCAGCTAAAACTAATTTTATGATTTTTGGCCTTAAAAGGAAAATTCCTGATTTAAATCTTCTAATGAACAAGCTCTGATCTGAAAACTAGGATAGAATTGTCAGCTAGGTGAGTGAACTGAAACTTGCTTTGAGTAGATATTGATAGTGGGTCGTTGTTAGGCTTTGTTCAGGCTGAGCACTTCAGTTTCATTCTCTGAGCACCAACAGGAGAGGCAGTTGACGCGTGTCATACCCTCTGTTGATTGCAAACTAGAAATCTGGGGCGGGATTTCACAAATCTGAGCACTTGAGTTCATTCTCTGAGAACCAACAGGAGAGGCAGTTGACGCGGGTCACACCCTCTGTTGATTGCAAACTTGAAATCAGGGGCGGGATTTCACTAAAATCCAACCTTAAAAGAGTCTGAATCTGAAACTACCAGCAGAACAAGCTCTGATCTGAAAACTAGGATAGAATTGTCAGCTAGGTGAGTGAACTGAATCTTGCTTTGAGTAGATATTGATAGTGGGTCGTTGTTAGGCTTTGTTCAGGCTGAGCACTTCAGTTTCATTCTCTGAGCACCAACATGAGAGGCAGTTGACGCGTGTCACACCCTCTGTTGATTGCAAACTAGAAATCTGGGGCGGGATTTCACAAATCTGAGCACTTGAGTTCATTCTCAAGTGCTCTGAGAACCAACAGGAGAGGCAGTTGACGCGGGTCACACCCTCTGTTGATTGCAAACTTGAAATCAGGGGCGGGATTTCACTAAAATCCAACCTTAAAAGAGTCTGAATCAGAAACTACCAGCAGAACAAGCTCTGATCTGAAAACTAGGATAGCGTCTAACGCTTCAGCTTTTCCACTGTACCTGGACATCCACGACTTGCTTTGCCACTACTAGTGCTTTGCCTATAGCTTCTTGTCCTCTACAAAAAACACAACATGTGCTACAAAGAAATCTCTGTCATTCATGGGAACAGAAAAAAACACATTTGTCATAGAAAACGCAATCCTGACAACTTGTCCTTCATTAAGAAAGCCTCTTCTCCACAACCTTCATTCACCTTTGGCCTCTGTAACTGTCAATCTGCTGTGAATAAAACTGAATTCATTCAAGCACTTGCAAAAATGTCAGACATTCAGGCACTTGCCCTCACTGAAACCTGGATCCGCCCAGAAAAACACAGCCACACCAGCTGCCAGTAAGATGTACATTGCTATCATCTACCGCCCACCAGGGTGTAATCTGAATGATTTTGTTGTGGAACTAGACATGCTACTCTCAGAAATCCCTGATGATGGAACACCACTTATTGTAATGGGAGACATGAATATACACACAGATAAAGCCCAGGCAACCGACTTTCTTGCTTTGTTGTCCTCTTTCGACCTCACACTGGTCCCAACTCCTCCTTTAGAGTGTCGTGGAAGGGAGAAGTGTCCAAAGCCCACAGCTTATCCACAGGGGTACCTCAAGGGTCAGTGCTTGGTCCCCTCCTCTTCTCCATATACACAAGCTCACTTGGTTCGATAATCCACTCTCATGGCTTTTCATACCACTGCTATGCTGACGATACCCAGCTCTTCTTGTCATTTCCACCAGACGATGTCACAGTCTCAGCTAGAGTCTCGTCATGCCTCACCGATATCTCTAAATGGATGAATGAACGGCACCTTCAACTCAACCTTTCAAAGACTGAGCTCCTTGTCATCCCAGCCAGTCCCTCTATGCAGCCACAGATCATATCCAACTTGGAACAACCAAACTCATGCCCACAAAGTCTGCCCGGAACCTGGGTGTCATGATTGATGACCAACTAACCTTCAAGGTTCAAGTGGCCTCAATTGCCCGATCATGTCGTTTTGCCCTGTACAACATCAGGAAGATCAGACCTTACCTGTCAGAACATGCTACACAACTTGTGGTACAGGCTCTTGTGCTATCACGCATAGACTACTGCAACTCTCTACTGGCAGGTCTTCCTACATGCACAACCAAACCTCTGCAGATGATACAGAACGCAGCAGCACGACTGGTCTTCAACCTTCCAAAAAGAGCCCATGTCACTCCGCTGTTCATCTCCTTACACTGGCTCCCAGTCACTGCTCGCATTAAATTTAAAACTCTGCTGCTCGCCTACAAAACAGCAACAAAAACGGCTCCTCCTTACTTTGACTCTCTATTTCAGGTCTACACTCCCTCCCGTCCACTACGCTCTGCCAATGAAAGGCGTTTGATCCACCTTCACAACAGGGTCCAAAGACGAGGACTAGACTCTTCTCCTCTGTCGCCCCCGGTGGTGGAATGAACTTCCAAACTCCATTCGATCTGCATTAGGATCTGCTGAAAAATGGATTCTCTTTCACTCTAATCTTTAAAGTGAGTTTTCTCAAAGTGAGGTTTCCGTACACTGTGGAGGAGAAATATCCAGTAACACCTACATAAACTATTCATTATAGATTCTTCCTATCTATACTTTGTGTTTGATTAGGGAGGAGTTCTGTTGATATGTTTTCAATAGCCTGATATTTTATTTTATACCAAAAACATGGCGAACAGATTTTGTGATGACTCTAAATCGTATTTTCTAATGTATGGGATGATATAGAAACACAGTCCCTTCTTTAATGTTGTCTTTCTGTATTGTGTCAACATAATGAAACAATCGTTTTTAATCTGGCTTCTTCCAGTCTTCAAATGTTGTGTTTTGTAATATATGCAAATGATGGTACAATTTAAGAAGAAATGCCTAATTTGCATATATAAACATAAAATCTCAAAAACTTGTAATACATTTTTTCTTTGGTATGATGTCACTAATCAACTGGAGAAGTTTCATAGTGATAGCTATTAATTGAAAAATTTCTCCTATTCTACTCAATGTACTGAGAGTGTTGGGCCTTTAATCTGGAAAAAAAATATGTTCCACTCCATCTACGGAGGTAGACTTTTAGTATATGATTCAGGAGGGTATTAGGACCAATAAAAACTATGAGACATTACATTTGCAAATTTTTTGTATTTTTGGGCTAGATTGACTGGCCTAATGATCTATCAAGCCATTATAAGATCTATACTGGATTATGGATGTGTTGTGTTTGGGTCAGCTCCTAAATCTATTCTTAGCAAACTGGATAGAGTCCAGACAAGGGCCCTAAGAATTTGTTGTGGGGCTTTTAAAACAACATCTGCTGGTGGAAATGGGGGGGGAAATGGGGGAATCTCCTCTGCGAATCAGAAGAAATAAACTGGGGATCCATTATTGGAGTAAATTAAGTGGGCATAAATACAGTTTAGCTGCTAAGTGTCTTTTGGAAAATTATTGGGAATTTATAGGTCAAGAAAATAAATCTAACTTCTTTCAACACATTAAACAACTTGTGATTTCAGACATTGGGCTTGATCAAGATAAAGTGTCTGGGGCTATTTGGTCGCCCGTTCCTTTCTGATTTCCTGCTTGAGCAGAGACATAGAAAAAATAATTCTGTGAATATAGGTCAATATGTAAATCAGATGCAGGATGAATATATGCAGATTTTTACAGATGGTTCCAAGGATCCAGTCTCAGGGAAAGCTGGGTTTGGTATGTATGTGGTTAATTTACAGATCAGACAGAGTATCCGAATATCTGATCATTTGTCTGTGTTTACTTCTGAAATTTTGGCTATGTTATGGGCCATATGGTGGGTTAGGGAAGTTCAACCTCCAAAGTCTTTAATCTGTTCAGACTTGGCGGCTGCCTTGTTGGCATTGAAAGAGGGGTCATCAACATCTCGTCCTAACTTGGTTCAGGAGGTCTTGTGCTGTTTACTTGAGGTTGAGAATTTGGGGTTTCAAATTGAGTTTTTATGGGTAGCGGGTCATTCTGGGATTGAAGGAAATGAAATCTCTGACAAACTTGCAAAGGAGTCTCTCTTAAAACAAGATAGAGATGATTGTTCCTTTGGGGAAAGGTGAATATTATAGTGTTTGTAAGGAAAAATCAGAGTGTCAGTGGCAGAGAGAATGGGAAGAAAAATAAAAGGGCAGGCATTTTTACTCTCTGCACCCATCAATAACAAGGAAGAGGCTTCTGCTAAAATTTATTAGAAAGGATGATGTGGTTTTAACTAGGCTGAGGTTAGGAAATTGTGGTCTGGCATGTTATTTAAAGGTAATCGGTAAACATCCTGATGGTATGTGTCAGTGTGGAAAGGAGGAAACAGTCCGACATGTTGTCCTTGTTTGTGGTAATTATAGGAATGAAAGAAGTCAGTTATTCAGGGAGCTATCTGACTTGGGACTCTTATATTTCTCCTTTAAGTCGATATTTTCTGTGGAAACAAATGTTCAATCTGTTGCTGGCACAGTGCTTCGTTTCTTACACGCTACTGGCCTGAATCATAAGATATGAAATAATCATACATTTCTAGACTGTCGATGGCAGCATTACACTCTACAGTGTATAGCCTGCCGAAAAACCATTAGAAGAAGAAGAAAGCTCTGTGGAGAAAGCTGATAACCGAGAATGGCAAAAAGAGTATGTTTCAACTTCAAACTGATATGGATGAGAGGGATTTTAAAGGTTTTGTGCTCGAATTGGATGTTCGTGGCTCTTTCTACGAGCCGCCCGCAATATTGCTGCTAGGTGCCTTCTGCAGACAGACAGCGGCTGAACAGGGACCCTGAGCCGGCTCGAACTGGGTGTCTCTATGGATAAAGCTCATCATAAGGACCGAGAATGGCGAAAAAAGTATGTTTCACGACAGGAAGTTACGTCATGGATAATAAAATAAAAGATCATGTATACATTCTTCAGGTGCATACAAAATAAACGTTGTATAAAGCATATACATGTGAACATTGTTATTGGAACTATACATCACATTATGTATATTTATATGTGAATGAGAACACAAAACTCAACATTCAACTTCAAACTGATATGACTGAAGGGGATTTTGAAGGTCTTGTGCTCGAATCTGATGTTCGTGGCTCTTTCTACGAGCCGCAATATAGCGGCGAGCTGGCTGCTGGTGCCGACAGACAGGCTAGCTAGCCTAGCCTAGCTGGCTAGTGTGGTGTCTTTTTCCTGTAGACATGTGTCCTGTAGACATATATATATATATATCTATAATCAATACTTGTATTTGAGTGTTCACAAGAAATTATATGTTGCTCAGTAAACTCTATGTCTTAATAAAACTTCACATCTAAAGTACAGAGCGAAAACAGTGTGTACAGCACATCATAGACAGTTAACATGATCCTCTGAGGCTAAGAAATGTAGTCTGCACCTATGTGTATGTCAAAGCTGAGGGCCCTGAGAGCAGACTCACAGGCCGAGATAACAACAGCTCAGCCTGAAGAGTTGTAGCTCTTTAAGCCGGAGCATGGACGACAGACCAACTTGAAAGTCACTATGACCCATTTAGGGCCATGCATCTGGCCAAAAAGACTGATAAGGATCCGACGACGGACTAGGTAGGATGAGAAGGGAAAATAATGAAGGCCATAAATTATAGACAGACACTATGAGAAAAACAACTGCCCCTAGGAGGGTCTAAGGGAGTGACACCTTCGACCACCAATAAAATTATGCCAACCCAACAGAAATGAAAGAAAAGGGCATGGGGAAACTTGTCTCTACGCCCTCAATCAAGGGGTTTAAATAGGGATGTTTTTGATGATTTTGTTAGTTCCTTCAGCTGAGGGACTCACTGCTTTTGGATTCTGTAAAGATGAATAAAGCTTTTATGATCACAGACTTTGCTGTCTTCTGGTCCTGACTTTGAGGAACACTCTGCAAACTTTAAAGACTCTGACTCTACCTAAATGACAACTCAGACTTAGAGCAACAAAATGTTGTGTTTATATTGGAGTCCCAGCTTAGGCTACTTCTGGCCCAGGCCTGAGTATGGGACTCTCCTAAATTTGACACTACATCATTGGGGAGCCGACCCAGGAGCTTTGAGGACCGAGAACACATTGACCGGGGACGCAGATTCAACACCTGTTTTTTCATATCCACTGGCCTCCAAATTTACGGTAAGCAGAGCCTTTTTATCTGCCTAATTTAATGTGGATTGATAAGCAGCGTGTTGGAATCTCGCCCAGGTAAAGACCTCGTAACTCACTCCAAAAGAACCTAAATTAAATTATAATTAACTGTGTAACTGACAAAAAATTAACAGAGTGTTGGAGACAGCCAAATCTGAGGATCACTGCATGTTGTGTGGAGTGAATGAAGAGAATGCAAGAATGGAAGAGTGTCTGTTAAATGTTGTAATTGCATGTTGGATTGTTGCATGTCTATTTTTAGCTGGAGGAATGATTTGGCTTGCTACTAAAGCAGAAATAAAATCTGTGTAAGAACAGGTCAGAATTCCATTGAAGTTGACACATACAGACACACACACACACACAGAGCTGCTGATACGCGTGCAGAAGCTGCTGTAAACACACATACAGTGTGTGTGTGTGTAACATACACACACACAGCTGCTGTGACACACACACACACACGTACACAGCGGCTGAGTGATGCTCAGAGCTGAGGTGACGGACACACAGAGTTGCTGATTTATGTGCAGAGCTGCTGTGACACACACACACATATACCCGTACACAGCGGCTGAGTGATGCTCAGAGCTGAGGTGACGGACACACAGAGTTGCTGATTTATGTGCAGAGCTGCTGTGACACACACACACACACATACCCGTACACAGCGGCTGAGTGATGCTCAGAGCTGAGGTGACGGACACACAGAGTTGCTGATTTATGTGCAGAGCTGCTGTGACACACATATACCCGTACACAGCGGCTGAGTGATGCTCAGAGCTGAGGTGACGGACACACAGAGTTGCTGATTTATGTGCAGAGCTGCTGTGACACACACACACACACACACACACACACACACACGCACACACACACACACACACACACACACACACACACACCCGTACACAGCGGCTGAGTGATGCTCAGAGCTGATGTGACGGACACACAGAGTTGCTGATTTATGCGCAGAGCTGCTGTGACACATATGCAGTGCTCCGATCGTACCCCATGCTGTGAGGTATTGGATCATACTGTATATAAATATAGCACTTGCGGATACCGCTCTGTCTTCTGCAGGATGGAGGCTGCACGGGCAGTGCTTAGGTCATACCCATTGCAATGAGGTAGTTGATCTTGTACCTCACTTAGGGAAAGTGAGAAGAGCTTGCAAGCAACGCTAGGGAAGCGTTAAAACTGCAGAATCTTTGTTGGCCAAACAGTGTAAATAAGTGTAAATAATGTAATACTCAAATATAACTTGTATAATCATTATAATCTTGAAAGTGTAAATATATGTAAATATATGAGAATGGCGTAACTGTTTACACGTAGAGGAGTGTGTGGACATTGTTGCAAAGAGGGAGTGAAAAATAGTTTGCTTTGAGTCCGTGAGGAAAAAGAAAGGAGACGAAGAGGAGTGTACGGAGAGATAAGTGCTCAAGGTGAGAGTGGGAGAAAGTTTACTTTGAGTTTGAGAGAAAAGAGAGGACATTGGGCCTCATTCACTAACAGTGCGTACGCACAAATATGTGCTTAAACCATGCGTACGAACGTTTGAAGCACAAATCTGTGATTCATCAATATATTCTTACTTGAATTTGTTCTACTCTGCGAACACAATTTAGAACCTCCTGAGACCATGCGTACGCACAAATGATTGACCAGCTTTCTCAGATAATGTACACTCTTAACTAAATGCATGACATATTAAACATACATTCAGTAAAAAATAATATATATATAAATATATTTTCATTTTTGAAAAGACAAGAATTAAAAACATGAACTAACTAATGCATTGACTAAATGCAAGTAATCATGAAATGCCTTTTCATCATTTAATCTAAAATCTTAAATCTAATCGTCCACCTCTCTCACTAATACTGCCATGAAATATCGCATCTGTTACCAAAACCAGCTGATTAATTGGAGCCTATTTAAGAGCATGAAGGGAACATACATGGTTGTGATTTACGTCTCAGAAAGTGTAAAGATCCAGTCTTGCTGAAAGATATTGCAGAGTAGAGTTATATGGAGAGTTATTGAATATAATAGCTAATAGAAATAAGCAATAGTAGATAAATATTTGAACCAATACAGCTATTTAATAAAACATAGTTCTGTTTATATCAGTTAGATCGATCACTGTCCATTTAGATCTACTTTTAACTTTATTTGGTATTTTAAGTTAACACTTTAAGTGGTATTTAAATTGACACTTTATATCTTAGGTTTTAAATATTTGTCTACCTGCACTATTGTTCATTTAATGTTCTGTGTGCTTTGGAATTCCCCACAGGGACAAATAAAGTTTTGATTTTGAATTAGAATTTGAATAATATTTTAATAAAATAAGTACAAAAAAAAAAACTAAGTATATGGACAACAGGAACAATAGTTAGGACGAAGTAGTATCATTAACACATTTTTACAGACAAAGGAAACACTGAAACTGAGGGAGTGAGGACACACCTTTGGTTAGAACGAACCTACAAGGACAGGATAAACATTTGCAGAACAATCAACTAATTGGTCTGAAATTGTGGAGTATGACCAAGATGATTAACCTTACAGATATTAAAAAAAGGAATTGTTGAAGCTCCTTTGTAAAGATCCCAGAGCAGCAGCAACTGTATCATTTAATCTAATTTCCGGATTTCCTGAAGGGTTTGCATTGGTGGGAATAAATAGGAGAGCAGTAAGTCTAGAGGCTTGTATCACAGTCATTCCCAGACAAGTACAGTGGGAAACAGGTACGCTTGGCTGTATAACTACGGTCCCTGCAGAAGATGGGACTGAGGATAAGATTAAGATTAAGATTCAACCCCACAAGAGAAAACAAGCTCTAGCCTGGTATAACTGCTGGAAAAATTATGGTGTTAATAAAAACTAAAGAAGTCCCCAGATCTTCAACACGTAGCGCCAAACAAGGAGTCATGGGAACAACAGTGACAAAGGGAGTCGGTGCATCAACACCTCTGGAGTTGGTAATCAGACAGCAGCCCGATTATGAGAAGCAGATTAGACTCTGCATGAAAAAAATGGCACAAAAGAACCTTCGGAAGGCTGCAGTGGCCTAAAGGAGGAACCTTCATGGCAGCATGTTGTGATGAAGTGGAGGCAAACATCAAACACCACAAGGCAAGAGACACCAGCAGCAGCATACAGGGAAAGCGAGCCAGAGAAAGGGAGGTGTTGAGATGGTTCAGACAAGAGGGTCGGAAACATATACTTAATACAACACAATTACCTGTAGTACAGGGAAATGAGAAACCTGAAGAAAAAAACACACAGACTGGTACAGCTGACATAGCCATAGAGAAACTATTAACACCCAACACCGCCCACTGCACCACAATGGTGTAGTAAACCCCCACCTTAAATGCCCCACAATGAAAAATTGACATCAGGAATATATCCAGTAATAGCCAAAGATGAGGTACAGGGGGAGTTGACAGGAAAATGTACCATGTCCTGGTCAAAACACCTCGACAAGGAGGAGACAGACACCTCACAGTGTCTAGAGAACTACAGGCAATGAGTTTACAATTGTCTGGTACCATAACACCAGAGAAAGGGGAAACTGTGTAGAAGAAGTACGGCAGCAGCTGAACAGCTTCCAAGACACTATTGACAGCCTGAAAGATCAGGAGGAGCATCAAGTGGCCAGCCTGGACCTGAATATGCGACGCATGAGGAGTGGAGCACAGCATCTGCGAATAGCTGACCCCATCAGGGAAGAAAGGGAGTCTCAAAGGCGAGCGTGGGAAGAGGATGCCACAAAGGAGGGGCACGCAGTTATGCTACCCTTGGTAACAAAGGCCCTGAACCAACAACAATACATGCCATGGTCCTTCTGTGACATGGTTGGACTGGCAGGAAGATTGCCGGACCTCACGGAGGGAGCCAATAAATGGATCACGGCACTGGAGGAGAACACAGCAGGAATGACATTAGCTTTGGGAGATGTCAAAAGTCTGTTAATGCATGTAGCAGGAAAGCATGCCACTGAAGAAGTCCTTCAAACTGCGCGATTGGGCATACTGATAACAGGCAACACAACAGACCATGTGGGATTCAACGAACACCGTAATGTCATATGGACTGCACTACGACAACACTATCCAGAGAAAATGGATCCGTCAAAACTGGAAGGAGAAATGATGAGAAATGCATGCCTTCCAAAGAAAATGGAGGGATGAACCAGGCAGTGCATGGAACATCAACAACAACACCCAAAGCCTGTTCAAAGTAATGGTAAAAAAGGCTATGCCAGTTGAAGTGCAAAAACGGCTAGATAACGTGGTTGGACTTATGAAAATGGAGTGGCCATTGTTCGCAGAACATTTGATCCATCACATGGAAGGTGTCCAAAAAGAAAAAAACAGAGAAGAAGACGCAAATCGACATCTGGTCAACAAACTGACACAGCTGCAGTTGAATGAACTGAGCTCCAAGCAAAACAATGAAAAAGGTAAGACCCAAGCCCCAGTGGTAACAATGGACCAAGCCCACAGGACACCAGCAGTGATGGTGGCATCTTAAAGTCTGGTCACTCCATCAGCACAAGCCCCAGTACCTGTCCCACAGGTGACAGAACAGGTGCCAATCGCATCGGTGCCCCAATCCATGTATGTAGGGCATCCTGAATCAAACACCAATTGCTTCAGAGGACAGTCAGGTCCGAGGAAAAGCCAATTTCTTCGCCCTGCCTGGAGAGGATGACAGCTACAACAGGACATGTGCTCATAGTTCAACCCTCAAATGAACTCCAGCCCAACTGAGGATGGTGTTCATTTGGAGATGTGGCAGAACAGGGTCATCAACGACCCGTGGACGGGACCAGCCAGAAACAGGCACAAGCCCAGCTGGATTGCGCAAAAGAGCCACAACTACCTCTGCATTGCACCCTAATGTATGATGAACACCAGAGGCATTTGGACTTTGATGAAAGGTGAAATGAAGTAGTTAACAAAAAACTAATATTTGAAGACTCATGATATATCGGCCCACAGGGAGTAGCAGCAGCGGTAATACTCCCACCAGAACTACGACAGTGGTTTGTTGTCCCAAACTCAGCCCCACACATAACTCTACTGGTGGCTCACGGACATGAGTCACATGAACTAGTTCCAATGGTAGGACAAGCTTTTCTCATCCAAAACTGGCTGCCAACAGGAGATTCATCTTTTACTGTTTCTGCAGATGGACAATATGGTAAAATAAAGATTTCTATTAATGAATAGAAACACCACCCAATTAACTCTCACAACCGAACAAGAAGTTTTACTACAGCAGGTGCCCCTTAAGTTATGATCCCAACACAAAACAGATAAAGGATTAGTAAAATCAGCACAAGCTGTTCACATCACACTTAAGCCTAATATTAGATTACCATACAGAAGGCAACATCCACTGAAACAACAAGCTGTAGAAGGTAACAAGCCCATAATTGAGGGTTTGTTAGCTGCAGGGGTGCTGGTTAAAACCTAAAGCCCCTGCAACATGCCAATCTATCCAATCCAAAAAACCTAATTCTAAATACTATCGCCTTGTATGAGATCTGCGTGTTATTAACTCCATTGTTGATGCAGAGACACCTATAGTCCCAGATCCACACACACTTCTTTCAAACATTTCATCCTAAGCATGTTGGTACACAGTTATAGATCTATGCTCAGCTTTCTTTAGTGTACCATTACACCCGTATTCTCAATATTTATTTGCGTTTACCTTAGTAAGAACACACCGACAGCTTGGCTCCACTACAGTGGTCAGATATAGCTGTACAAAGTTTTCGGTCACTAGGAAAAACAATTTATAGATTGCTCCTGCTCTGGGTAACTCAAATTATAGCACACCATTTTGTTTTGTGTCACACAAAGATCAGGCTATGCAAGTGTGAAGTTTTATGCAAGATTCTCCATGAGGAAACTGCCTCCTTGTTATCAAGGTTTGGCAGCAGCGGTGTTTGCTTTTCACAAAAAGCCTCCTCTGTGATCATGGGTCAACCGGTCATACTCTACACATCCCTCCAGTTGTATGCGCTTTTGATAAGTCCAAGGTTCGTGCTAACACAGACTAGATGAACAGGATATGCAGAAATACTTTCTGCACCAGAATTAATTATTCAGTGTTGCAATACAGTTAATCCTACAACGCACATGGTTCTACCTGTAGAAGGTACAACTTATGACTGTGTTCAAGAAACAGAAGTCTTCCTGAAATCAAGGGAAGATATGTATAATCAAATAACAGCAGATTTCCCTTCCTTGTAGATGGTTCATGTTTCAGAGTCACAACAGGTAATCACACAAGGTATGCTGTGGTGAAATGAAATTTAGATAATACTTTTTCAGAAGTACAGTCAAACTTCCTCAACCTTGCTCAGCTCAGTCAGCTGACATTAAAGCATTAACAGCAGCATGTTAATTGGCTCAAGTTAAACGTCTAAACGTATACACTGACTCAGCATATGGAACATATGTTCACCAACCCTGAGCCATAGCCCTCATAAAATGCCCGGCTCATCAGAAAAACGCTTCATTGATGTCCAAAGGTATTAATTTTGTGAATGAAGCAGCCAAACCTATGGCCATCTCTACATATATAGGGCCATTATTGGTAGCTGAAGATTGTGAACCGCTCACTAACTTAGCCTCGCTACATGAAGCCCCAATGACAAGCAGGGGTGTAGTAAATAAGATGTATGGCAAAGTAGGGGGCCATAAAATCTCACAAGATGGTCCAACCAGAAACTTATGGCAAAGTACTTTAGGTCATTTTGTGCTGCTTACTGCACTGCTAAAAGTCACCGTCCTTTAGGCTAGGCGCATTGGCAGTTCCATTGCGCAAGGGGGGAGGTCCTAAGACAGCCTTAGGCCTGTTTGGCGACGGTGGTGAGTAGAACCTTGAGTGATTGTGTTCTGTGTGCATGGTATATTGTACGACTTAATGTCTGTGAAATAACAAACTAACCGACTAACACATCTAATTGCATCTAATGATGACTGACAGACCAATGTTTGTATCGTACCTTAAGGGACCATATGAAGGCCCACCACTTGAACAATATTTTCCAACAGATCAAAGAAGCAGCGGAGCACTGACAAGCAGACAATACGACGCTACTGCAGAAATTTGTAACAGGCAATTGGGTCTACCACAACATAAAGGGCCCTATAAGGTTATTCTAGCCAGTCCAACTGCATTTAAGCTACAAGGTAAGACTGTCTGATTTCATCTTAACCATTATTGCAGAGCAAGAGATACAGATAGTAGAAGCACAGTGAGTAGTGAAGCACTGACTTCTGGACAAAGCCCAGGTAGTCAAATAGTCACGGAAGATGAGGAGAATATAGGTTCTTCGAGTGGAACACACATCAATGGGAAAAGGTACAGACTAAGAAAGGCAAAACAGTAGGTGGAAGAATATTAGAAGTAGCTGTATTAATGTGGATAATTATGGTAGTGAAAGACGGAAGACAACAAGTAGAAGCAGAAACAAAACAATTTGAAACAAAAACAGCTGAGTGAGTGTACATTAGCAGCAGGAGTGATGGCAGTGTTGCAAAAAAGAAAGTACCCAACAACAAGCTAATAGGACTCACATATGTGAGGTCACAGGTTTAATTGTAACTGTGCATTTAAAAACAAGACATGTTATTCAGCGCACAAAAAACCTATTGTGGCTGAGCAAAACTGCTATCACTCAACACTCAATTAAAAAATACAAATAGTATACAGATAGGAAGGTTATCTGTGTTGTAGGAAAGTCAAGTGGGACCAAGTTCATTGTTTGATCTGTTTATTTTATCTAGATGTTGAGATATGGCCAGATACCCTGGAGAACGGTGGTTGAGCAACCCATCCAGTTCAGACAACCCAGTGTACCTGCAGGAGGGCTTAGCCGTATCCCCCAGATCTCCACCAAATCTGAGTGCAGTACCATGGGTCGCCATAGGAGATTGGCTAGTGCCTTACAATGACCAACAACCCCCTGATGCAGGCAGTAACAACTCCTGGATCCCAACCCCTACCCTTGTTAAACTCCTCTGAATCAGAGAGACAGGAATCAACATCAGTCGGACATGGTTGGTTATCGTATGTCGAATTGGCTGACATGACCAGACGTGAGCTTATTGCCCTGAGCTGGAGCATTCCACCGGAAGACAGCACGCTCATGCGCCGGAAGCGTCACAATATCATGAAACGAAAGTGCTGTCTAAACAGTAATAATCAGTTGCTCGCTCTGAAAGTAGAAAACAAGAATGTGTTAAAAGAGTTTGTCTGCTGTAGGGAACACCTTGCCAAATACTACAAGGTAGCTGGGAGACGTGAGGCCACCTTGCGAGGTCTCTCACCAAAAAATTACAGAGAGACTCGTTAAAAACATTCTATGTCATGACAAGGTCAATGTGTTCGATACTTACAAAAAATATGAGCCTTCACAATGTATCAGCAATGCCTTATTACTACAGTGACATGAATATGTTTGCATATATCTTGTTAAATGCTGGAGTTTAACCAGGATGTTGTAATTATGTGTTTGCTAAAAGAAAAATCATTAACAGCAATAGCATTGTTGATTACAATTTACCCAGTAAGGAGTGTTGCCATGATTGAATATACTCATGTGTTACACCTGTATGGTTGTTTTCACATTCTACTGTTTGCATGGGTTGAATTACTATTTCACTGAAGTATATTAATCATTCACAGACAAATATATCAAAAGTAGGGCTGTTTGATGGTCAGTAGATATACTCATAACAGATATAACAAATGTAGGACTGATTGATGGTCATTAGATTACTGGTTTGAGGTATTAATGTTTAATAAGGTATGAACTGTTAATTACTACATGGTTACTCATTGATTTCCTACTGCTTTATCATCTGAGGTACATATTATTCACAAACTTCTAACTCCTCTTTCAACTTATTTTAGTTTTGTGTGAAACCTAAAATAATCTTAACCGTACTGTCTACAGTCTCTTAATTCTAGAGTCTACAGTCCGTCGAGTGTGCACGGATCCGCGTAGATATTGAATTGGCTGCGTGTATTTGAACCAGCATATTCGGTCGTGGTGTAAACATCACGATAGGGGGGACATGTGGTGTCTTTTTCCTGTAGACATGTGTCCTGTAGACATATATATATATATATCTCCTCCAGCCTAAAAACGGCCAAGACAACATATTATCAGAACAAGATATGCAATGCCACAGATACAAGAAAAATGTTTTCTGCTTTTAACTCACTGCTTCAACCTCCTCCTCCTCCACCCTCCGATCTGTTGACACCCGACATGTTTGCCTCGTACTTTACTGAAAAGGTTGCAACCATCAGTAACCAGTTTTCTGAGCCTGACCAACTCAGCCCAAAAGCACCGACCCAAAGTGCCTCATTCGACTCATTCTCCTCTCTGACTGAGGAAGAAGTCTCTAAGCTTGTGCTAGACTCTCGGCCGACTACCTGTCCTTTGGACCCGATACCATCAAGCCTCTTGCAGACCATCTCCTCTCCGCTTATTGATGCACTCCAGCATATCATCAACTCCTCTATGTCAACGGGTGTGTTCCCCACAGCATTCAAGCAAGCTCGGGTCACCCCTCTGCTCAAAAAACCCACACTGAACCCAGCCCAGGTTGAAAACTACAGACCGGTTTCTCTTCTGCCCTTTCTGTCAAAAGTACTTGAGCGCACAGTCTTCAAGCAAGTCTCGGAGTTTCTGTCTAAAAAACAATCTGTTTGATCCAAATCAGTCAGGCTTTAAGCGGGGCCACTCTACTGAAACTGCACTACTCTCAGTAACAGAATCGCTAAAGGCGGCCAGGGCGGCAGGTCAGTCATCAGTTCTACTACTCTTAGATCTGTCTGCTGCCTTTGACACAGTCAACCATCAAATCCTCCTTTCCACGCTCTCTGAGCTTGGCATCTCAGGATCCGCCCTTTGCTGGTTTGAGTCCTACCTCTCTGGGCGATCCTTTAGAGTGTCGTGGAAGGGAGAAGTGTCCAAAGCCCACAGCTTATCCACAGGGGTACCTCAAGGGTCAGTGCTTGGTCCCCTCCTCTTCTCCATATACACAAGCTCACTTGGTTCGATAATCCACTCTCATGGCTTTTCATACCACTGCTATGCTGACGATACCCAGCTCTTCTTGTCATTTCCCCCAGACGATGTCACAGTCTCAGCTAGAGTCTCGTCATGCCTCACCGATATCTCTAAATGGATGAATGAACGGCACCTTCAACTCAACCTTTCAAAGACTGAGCTCCTTGTCACCCCAGCCAGTCCCTCTATGCAGCCACAGATCAATATCCAACTTGGAACAACCAAACTCATGCCCACAAAGTCTGCCCGGAACCTGGGTGTCACGATTGATGACCAGCTAACCTTCAAGGTTCAAGTAGCCTCGATTGCCCGATCATGTCGTTTTGCCCTGTACAACATCAGGAAGATCAGACCTTACCTGTCAGAACATGCTACACAACTTGTGGTACAGGCTCTTGTGCTATCACGCATAGACTACTGCAACTCTCTACTGGCAGGTCTTCCTACATGCACAACCAAACCTCTGCAGATGATACAGAACGCAGCAGCACGACTGGTCTTCAACCTTCCAAAAAGAGCTCATGTCACTCCGCTGTTCATCTCCTTACACTGGCTCCCAGTCACTGCTCGCATTAAATTTAAAACTCTGCTGCTCGCCTACAAAACAGCAACAAAAACGGCTCCTCCTTACTTTGACTCTCTATTTCAGGTCTACACTCCCTCCTGTCCACTACGCTCTGCCAATGAAAGGCGTTTGATCCAACCTTCACAACAGGGTCCAAAGACGAGGACTAGACTCTTCTCCTCTGTCGCCCCCCGGTGGTGGAATGAACTTCCAAACTCCATTCGATCTGCAGAGTCCCTCTGTACCTTTAAGAAAAAGCTAAAGACCCACCTCTTTCAGGAATACCTACTAACTTAGCTTAATGATGATGATCTGGATAGTATTGATGTAATGATGGTAATGATGATGTTTTTTTTTTTTTTTTTTTTTTGAAAACGACGAAGTATAAGATGGTTTATATACTGATTAGAGTCTCAGACTGGCAGTTCAAGTTGTGCCTTGCCTCTGGGCAATGCCTTTCAGCACCTGTGTGTCCAATCGGACTCAAAGCTGATCGTTCGTCCTTACTGACATTGTTCCTTTATTTTTCCTTGATCCTTGCTTGTGTTGTTCTTACTCTCTGATGTACGTCGCTTTGGATAAAAGCGTCTGCTAAGTGAATTGTAGAATTGTAGAATCTATAATCAATACTTGTATTTGAGAGTTCACAAGAAATTATATGTTGCTCAGTAAACTCTATGTCTTAATAAAACTTCACATCTAAAGTACAGAGCGAAAACAGTGTGTACAGCACATCATAGACAGTTAACATGATCCTCTGAGGCTAAGAAATGTAGTCTGCACCTATGTGCATGTCAAAGCTGAGGGCCCTGAGAGCAGACTCACAGGCCGAGATAACAACAGCTCAGCCTGAAGAGTTGTAGCTCTTTAAGCCGGAGCACGGACGACAGACCAACTTGAAAGTGCCTATGACCCATTTAGGGCCATGCATCTGGCCAAAAAGACTGATAAGGATCCGACGACGGACTAGGTAGGATGAGAAGGGAAAATAATGAAGGCCATAAATTATAGAAAGACACTATGAGAAAAACAACTGCCCCTAGGAGGGTCTAAGGGAGTGACACCTTCGACCACCAATAAAATTATGCCAACCCAACAGAAATGAAAGAAAAGGGCGTGGGGAAACTTGTCTCTACGCCAGGGGTGGCCAACCTGCGGCTCTCGAGCCGCATGCGGCTCTTTGCCCGGTCTCATGCGGCTCTTCAGTTCATATCGAATTTTGTGTGTTCTTTTTTGTGTTTGTGTTTAACATTGCCCGTGCGCGTCAGTAATTCACACATACTCCGTGCGCGCCGCGGTCCGTCAGTGCTCCGCACTAAGCTGTACTTAGCTGCCACTCTAGTCAACGCTGCGGTCCGTCTCAGGAGCGTGCCACTGCGCCCTGCTCCGTTTCAAATGCGCTGCGAGTCTAGTTTCGACGGAGTACGCTGCAGGCACGCGTAAAGTTGGACAGAATATGACAAGCCGGACAGGAAGTCAGACAAGGAAACGCACAAAACATCCAGTCAATTTCAAAATAAAACACAATGTACGGAGTCTCGATGATTTCAACGTATTTGTCCTGTGGAGTGGATGCTATTGTAAATTGTATGTTGTTTTTTTTTTGACTTAATTGAACTGAGAGTTTGTGTGTGTGAGACATTGTGTGCACACAAAATTCATTGTTGACAATGACTGGCCTGTGGTCTTAGTTAATTTTAAGTCCATTTTTGGTCAATATGTTGGTGTTTGACATTTACAGTAAATGTG